>JANBPO010006173.1:2031407-2607741 GCA_024336825.1 Amorphophallus titanum
GGGATCATAGCCGGTCTGCGCCATCTTGACGTACCAACTGCAATCCCAGCGGCACATGGACTGGATGAAGCCCGAGGGGTCGGCATCGGGCTGGGCGGTGCGGAAGGCGAGAAAGCGCAGCGCGAGGCCGAGGGCGAGGAACAGCAGCGGCAGCAGGAAAATGAGCGCGGTGCGGGAGCGGCTGCTTGTCGCCGGCTGGAGCATTTGCTGCACGGAGCGGTCCTCGAGGCGCGAAACTGGCGCCGATGAACTGCGCCCGGCGCAGTCTTGTCAACTCAAGCAACGAGGCATGGCCAGAATAGGACACTTGCGCAATGCGCAGGGCAGCCATTTCGTCATCGCATGCAACCGAACGGCACTTTCGTGCTTGTTGCGGGTTAGATCGTGAAATCCTATCGCATCGGACAATTGCATGACGGAAATTGGTGGCGAAACCCGCGTAGACGAAGGCCGTATCCCCGTCGCCACTGGTCATCCGCCGCAGCAGGCAGTCATCGTGCCCAGCTTCAACGAGCGCGACAATATCGAGCTGCTCTACGAAAAACTGGCGCTGGCCCTGGACCAGACGGCCTGGGAAATGATTGTCGTCGACGACAATAGTCCCGATGGCACGGCCGGCGTGGTCAATGAAATGTCGCGGGTCTATGCCAATGTGCGCTGCATTCGCCGGTTCGGCCGGCGCGGCCTGTCCTCGGCCTGCGTCGAGGGCATGGCGGCGACGTCGGCCCCGTTCGTGGCGGTGATCGATGCCGATTTGCAACATGAAGAGGCCATTCTGCCGCAGTTGCTGGACAAGGCCCTGGCCGGCGCGGACCTGGTGGTCGGCACCCGCTTTGCCGGCGAAGGCTCGGCGGCGGCTCATTCCGCTCTGCTTCGGCTACGCCATCATTCGCTACCGCTTGATGGACGTGGACATCATCTTCAAGCGCGGCCTGGCGTATACGGCGGCGACCGCGGCGATTGCTTCGATTTATTTCGCGTTGATTGCGCTGATCGCTGAAATCTCGCACGCGCAAACGACTGGCCCCGTCGGCGGCATGAGCGCCATCGTCATCGCGGCGTGTTTGTTCCAGCCCTTCCGCGAGTGGATTCAGGCGCGTCTCGATCGATTCTTCTATCGCGACCGGCTCGACTATCGAAGGACGCTGATCGAATTCGGCCGCACGCTGACTAACGAGGTGCGTTTCGACCCGATGCTGGGCTCGGTGATGGATCGCATTTCGCAGACGCTGCTGGTCGATCGGCTGGCGATTTTTATGGAAGACCCGCTGCAACCCGGACAGATGCGCCTGGCGCGCTCGATGGGCGTGCGGCTTGCTGAACCCATGGACCTCAGTTTCCTCGAGCCGGCCCGGCCCGAGTTCGCCCGTGGGGCACTCTTTTTTGAGTCGCCCCGCGCGGCGAGAGACGTCAGCGACTCGGTGCGGCAGACGCTCGAGCAGCTCGATCTGAATTATTTTGTGCCGTGCCGGATTCGCGAGCGCACGGTTGCCGTGCTTGGCCTCGGCAAAACGGTCGATGGCGATTTTCTTTCGAGCGATGACGTCGAGCTGGTGCAGACGATCGCGGGATATGTCGCCGTCGCGCTCGACAATGCTCTCGTCGATCCGGGCGTAAACGAACTGCTCCTCGCCGCTCACCACGGCCGAATAGACGGCGAGCATCCGCTTGGCCGGAATCCGCGCCCAGAACGCACGGGCCCGGAGCGCGCGGCGCTGCTCGACCGTGGCGCCTTCCGGCACGTCGGTGTGGCCCACCCATATCCAGTCGATGGCGTTGGCGATGCCGTTGAAGAACACGCCCTGCGCGAACAGGCTGAGGTGGTTGCCGGCCCCGTCGATGTCCTCGACCATCTCCTTGATCGCGGACGGCGCGCCATCCCCGGCCAGCGCCACCTCCTTGGTGAACGGCTTCGAGGCGAGGCCCGGCAGGATGTCGTCGCCGAAGATGTTGGTGAACTTCGCGATCTTGAGGCGGTGCTGATAATTGTCCTCGGCCTCGGCCGGGAAGCGCGGCAGATAGGTCTCGGCGCACGCCCGCACCGCGTCGGTGCCGCCGAGAATGGCGTCCACCTTGTTCCAGTACGGCTCCATGGCCTCGTAGTCCGAGGACTTCGCCATCATGTCGAAGGCACGAAGAATGTGAAGGTCGAGAGTGGAGAAGTTGTTTACGTCTCCGGCCACGACCTCGTCGTGAAGAAAGATGATGGCAAGATCGTGCACTTCGCCAACATTCCCGACACTGCAAAGGCAAACATTGACGGCAAGGAGGTCGGCATTCACGACCTGAAGCCGGGTATGAAGCTGCAGCGCACCACGATCACGACGGTCACGCCGAGAACGGTGATGACGGTGGAAAGCCTGACGGGCAAGGTATGGCACGTGAATCCGCCGAGTTCGCTCATTCTCACTCTGGATAACGGAAAGAACGAGCAATTCACTCTGCCGGATGACGCCAAGATCACTGTGAACGGTCAGCTCACCGATGCATGGGGATTGAAGAAGGGGATGATCGTGTCCGCCACCCGAGTGACTGACTCACCCGAAACCGTGATCTCCAACCCATGGTTTAACACTTTGCCGGGTAAGTTGACCACCACATTGCTCTGGCCCGAGGAGGGCGGCAGGTTGCTGGTGTAGAGCAGGTTCGTGGTGTGTTTGTTGTAATAATCGGCGGTTGCCCGTAGCCGATTGTTGAAGAAGCCCAGGTCCGCGCCGATATTCAATTGGTTCGTTTGCTCCCATTTGATCGTGGGGTTGGCGGCCGTTCCGTTGAGGCCGAGTCCAGGATAGGTAGCGCCGCCGGGATCATAGGTAACCTGTCCCGAGGGTACGTTCAATACGTCATAGGAGGGATAATAGGCGCTTGGCAAATTCCCCGTTTCGCCATAGCCTGCGCGGATCTTCAGATCGCTGAAGACACGCTGGTTTCGTGGTTTGAAACTGCAATACTTCAGGCGCCGGCAGCTGAATTGGGAATTTTGTCCCAGCTGGGCGACTTCTTGCACCGGGACGGCCTGGAGGCGGTAACGCCCACGTCTGGGCACTTGCTAGACGCGGATTCGCGTTTCCAGAAGCTGGTCCGGGTGGTCATTCGGGCAATACGGCGGGTTATCGCCATACTGCTGGCCAAGCACCAACGGGTCCATGTGCTGATGGTCGAGGGAAATCACGATATGGCCAGCTCAGTCTGGCTTCGGGAATTCCTGGCGGCGCTGTACGAAGATGAGCCGAGGGTGACGGTGGATGTGTCGCCAGACCCGTACTACTGCGTTGAGCATGGCAAGACAGCCTTGTTTTTCCACCACGGCCACAAGCGCAAGCCGGGCGACATTGATACGGTCTTCGCGGCGAAGTTCCGAGAGGTCTTTGGGCGCACCAAGTACGCCTATGCCCATGGCGTGGATGGCAATGGCGAGTGCTGCGAGCGCTGGCGCGATCGTGAGCGAGCCGGCTAGCAGCCTGGAGAATTATCTCGCGATCCGGCTGGTCGCGCAGGAAGACAACCCAACGATCAAAGTCGACGGCCAGGCGACAGTGGGCGGCTATGCCTGGGTTGAAAAGGCGGCGCCCACGTTCGGGACGGAATTTGTTGGCTACGATTTCCCCTTCGCGCAGCATGACCTGAGCGAGTTCGTCGGCCTAAGCGGCGGGACGATTGACGTTGGCTTTGGCAAGACGTGGCGCGAAGTAAGTTATTTCGGCCAAGACTGGGCTTGGTATCCGTGGACGGCATCGCCGGCAGGGGCGGGGGTTCCCGAACCTGCATCGGGCCTGCTGGCGGCTGCCGGTCTGCTGGCAATCCTGGGCCTGCGTCGTCGGTAGTATTCTTCCCGTGTAGCGTCAGCCGGAAGTCGCGCGCCGGCCACGGGCTTTTGATCCTGAACCTCTGGGGTATGCCATGAAAGCCATCGCCTACATTCGCGTGTCGACAGCCGACCAGCAACTTAGCCCCTCGATGCAACGAGATAAGATCCGCAAGCTCTGCGAACTCAAGGGCTGGAAGCTGGTCAAGCGATATACCGACCACGGCGTTAGCGGGCGAAATGCCAAGCGGATCATGTTCCGCCGCGCCGTGAAGTACGCTTGCCGGGAAAAGTGCGTCCTGGTCGCCTACTCCCTCTCTCGACTGGCGCGGTCAGCGCGTGACGCCGAGGTTCTTTGCGAGAAACTACAGGCCGCCGGCGCTTCGCTCGCCTCGTGCGTTGATTCCATCGACACGACGACGGCCATGGGCAAGGCGTTCTTCGGGATCGCTGCCGTGTTCGCTCGCCTGGAATCCGATCTCATTGGCGAGCGGGTGAAGGCGGTCAACGCCGATACCGTCGCTCGCCTAGGCTACCGCACGCAAGGCCGCCAACCAATCGGCTGGAAAGTCGTCAACGGGCGCCGCGTCCCCTGCGAACGCGAGAGAGCCCTTGTGGCGCATGTTCGTTCATTGGTGGACGGGAAGTCACTGGGGGAGGTTGCACGCATTCTGGAGGCGTCTGGGAGCCCCACAATCGCCGCCATGCGCGGGCAGGTTGATGAAGTGGGGTGGACGGCGCGTAAAGTGGGTAATCTGTTAGCTAAATCCCCGGCCGGGTCTGCCCCACACGGTACTGACGCTGGGAGGTAAGTCAGAATCGCCCAAGCGGCTGTGCGCCCCGGCCGGGTCGCCGAGCAGGGTTCTACTGCTTGCTGCCTCGACGTAGCAGGCAGCAAGTGTCGACTCTATGGGTCGACACTTGGTGTCCTGGGTGTTGTTCTTAGCGTTCGCAAAACACATGGCCAAAAGTGTCGACTCAAGGAGTCGACACTTTCGCCTGTGTGCTGGTTTATTTGTCTGCTGGCATAACAACATAGAAAAAGTGTCAACACCTTGAGTCGACACTTCTTCTAGTGCGTCCGGATCATGTTTCCGGCTTTGGTTTTGAGCTACCCATTTTGTGATCCGATTGGTTTGGGTTTTTACCATAATATCCTTAGGGTTTCTCTATTGTGTAGGCGATGTTTTGAGATGTTTTTACCATGTGCTTTCATGTCATTTGGCATCTCTTTCCCTTGGGTATACATGTCCTGTGATCTCCATCAAAGGGTATATTCCTTTTGGGCTAATAGTTTCTATCTGTTGCAGGAGGAGAATGAGGGTGAGGGTGTCGCACCCACTTGGAGGAGGAAGAAGAAGAAGAGGAGATTGCCATCAAATAGAAATTGTTGCCGATCTGATTGCAGTTTTGAGAGTGGTTGCTGAGGCATTGTACACTAGGCGTCTCCTACGAGCTTGGTCGGTTTCCACTACGCGAACAAACTTTCCAGCGCACCCTACTACCCAAATGGATGGGATTCATAGCGGATCTGAGGGGGATTTCTTCATCTCTCATTTCTACTCTTTTATTTGAGCGTAGATTGAAATTTCGACGGTCATTGTATATCCTTTTATTTTGTCAAACTCGGAATATTATCGTGTGTATGGGCGGAGCTACGCCTCCGCATGTGTGGACTCATTGTGGGGTAAGTTTCCCCAAGTTTGTGTGTGCAGACAGAGCTATGTCTTTGTGTGGGCTTAGTGTGAGGGCTCTGTTCCCCGACGGCGTGTGTGTATGCTGTAGTGGCAGCATCTTGGGGCCAAGCCCCGTGTGTGCGACTTACTGCGGATGCAGCGTGTGTGGTGTTGGGGCTCGTCCCCGTATTACTATGGTTCGTAGCGTGGTAGTGAAGCCTCATCGGGTTTCGGTGAGGGGTGGACGTAGGCAGCCGGTCGTGGTCTCAAACCACATAAAAATCTCTGTCTTGCATGCAATGTGCCTATGCAATTATCCATTTCCCCTATCCCCGTTCACAGGTCAATTTATAGATTTTTATTCACTGCACCTCTACACATTGCTCCTCTGCTATTCGTGCTTGGCTTAGGCTAAATCGTTCAGTGCTTAGACTATTCGAGTGAGATCGAAAAGAGCAAAACGAAAGGCCGACTACGTTTCCGTAATCGACCAAGGAATGACTACCGGGAAGGAGTCAGGTTGCCTCGCTGCGCGAGGGGGTCACACGTCCTCCCATTCGGTTTCCGTGGTCTCCACACGCCTGTACTGGAGAACACCGCCGTTCTCGGCAGCAACACCACGCATCAACTCCAAGAAGGAAGAAGTCGGGCCAAAGTTGGGGGCCTCCAATGTCAGGTGAACGGTGTCCCCCGCATGGACGAACACGTGATGCTCTCGGTTCAACTGCTTCCAGTTCTGTTTCGTGACTGGAATGACGATCTGGTACTCGTGGTTCACGCTTTCCATCGTGTTACTTCTCCTCCCCTGTAGAGCGGGCAGGAGGGAGGCCATCGAGGGCGACGACAGCATCCGCCAGACGTTCACGCAGGCGAGCTCGCCACAGCAGATCAGGTGCCGGGTTCTGCCACTCGGTGATGTACTCGCGGGCGGCGTTCACCACGTCGCGTTCCAACGTGCGCTTGCCCTTGCTCATTGTTCATCCTTCGGGTCAGCCGGGGCGACACCGGGGCAGCACTTCCACCATCGGGTCGCCCACCGGTGTGCCGGATGCGGGGTGCTCCGGACGCAGTAGTCGTAGACGACGCAGCCGCCCATCACGTCTCCTTCGGGTCAGAGGCGGGCACGTTCATCGGATGCCACTCGGCGTCGCCTTCGTGGATGATCAGATCGTTCACGTAGTCGATGCCCACGGCCTCGCCGCCCTTGCACTTGTCAGCCACGGTTGTTCTCCTTCGGATCGGAGGCGCGACGGGTGGTAGGGCAATAGCGACACACGTCAGCCGATCCCCACCGATCACATTGACGAAACCAAGAGTGCAAACCGAGGCGGCATAGGAGCTTCCTCATTGCTTTCCCTCCTTGTGGCAGGCGCACGGGCAGGTCTTGTTGTGACAGACGGGGTGCCGCGACCGTGAGCAGGCAACACCCAACTGGCCGCGCGGTGTCACATCCCTCGCGTACGGGTAGCGCGTCGTCACTGGCGGAAAGCTCTCGAACGGGGTCACGCTCGTTCCACCATCCCGAGTCCGAAGTACAACTCAGCGTCGCGGGTCGGTTCGTACGACTCACATTCCTCTGCCAGGCATCCGTTCCACTGGTCACGGCTTCCCTCGGGAACAGCCGGGCAAACACTGAACGGGCCACCACAGAAGTCGCACACGAACAGAGTCACCGCAGTCCCGTACTCGTTGACGCCCTCGCCTCGGTAGCTCATCGGTTGTTCTCCACGCGCATTCGTTCTGCCGGTCATCGCCTCCTCGCGAACGGCGGTAGCGAAGTCCATATTTCCGGCAATCTTCAGCACAAAGTGACGACGCTGCTTGGTGCGCGCTCAATCCAGGAGCAGACGGCGTTGGGCTGGGTTACGATGACGGATATTGTCTCATCGGCTATGGGCGCGATACCGCTCTCCACCACGATCTTCGAGCGCGGGAGCAGCGTCAGCTACGATGCATCGTTGGCGACGGATGCCCTCGACGATATTGCCGTGTTCGACATAGCGAATAATTGTGTGCTCGAGGCGAACGGCAGCATGAACTTGGCCCTGTCCGGTGACTTCGACTTTGCCGAGAACAGGGGAACGCTTCGGAGCGCGTCAGACGCAGGCTGGATCTCCTATTCCTTCGCGGGGGCTGCGGACAATGCGATCACTCAGAACATCGCTCGTACCGGGCTGCGAGTGCGTGCGCTGGATGGCACGCTCAGGTGGGACGGAGCCCAGCTCGCACCGGGTGAAACCGAGAAGCTGCTTTATGCGAACAACAACGTCAATGTTACGCACACCGGCAGCACGTCCGCCAATAATAGCTTCTACACGCCGCCGTTGCCTCAATCCATCTATCTTGACGAGGACGGGCACTACCAGAGGGTCGAAATACATCTATCTAAGGGCGGCTCGGCGGGCACGGCGCGCTCGAACTTCTCGAAGATGCGATCGGCATCCTGATGCGCGATGCCGATGCCCTGATCGCGGACGTCGATGTGCGCGAACTCCGCGTCGCGATCACCGAAGATCTGGATCGGCCGACCACGGCCGTACTTGAGCGCGTTGACGATCAGGTTCGTGAACACCTGATCGAGCCGCAGGCGGTCCCACTGGCCGCGCTGGCTGCGCACGTCGATCACGATCCGCGAGCCCGCGAGCTCGGCGCGCGGGCGCAGGCGCGCGGCGACGTCGCGCACGATATCGGCGAGATCGACCTCGCTCTTCGCCAGCGCGATGTGGCCGCCCTTGACGTTGTGCGCGTCGAGCAGCGTGTTGACGTCCGCCTTGTCCTTGCTCCACGTCGCCGTCGGACCCTCGATCGTCGCCGTCCAGACCGTCGCGGCCTCGTCGGAGAACCGCAGCTCGAGCGCGATGCCGTCGGGCCAGTCGGAGTCGTCGCCGGTGAGGATGTCCTGGTTGAAGTCGGTGTCCCGCTCCAAGATGACGGCGAGGTTGTGTGGCCTCGCGCCGAACGTCAGGTCTGCCACTGTGTCTCCTCAGTCGACGATTTCGCTCAGGGCCGCCCAGGACGACATGCCGGGATTGGCGATCGCGGCGGCGGTGATGTCGTCGAGCCCGTCGGGCAGGGCCAGCCACTGCGTCGGCGCCACGATGGTCTGTTCGGCCATGGCGCCATGCGGCGGCGTGGGGATGCCGAAATAGACGCGGCGCCCATCATCGAGCCGGCCGGTGCCATCGATGCCGGCAACGAAGGGATAGCGGCGGGACGCGCTATAATGCGCGCCAGAGGCGTGGCCCCGCACGACCTGGCTCAGCGCGGCGGCGGTGACGGTGATGCGGTCTTCGCCATTGGCGGGTACCGGGGTGGCGAAGTCCTCGTAGATCGGGGTTTGCCCCGGTCCCAGAATGATAGCGGCTTTCATGATGGGCCTTTCGGTTTGAGGATATATGTGTATGATGCACATATATGGAGATCGGCGATGACGTCAAGAAAAAATGTGCAAAATACACATATAAGCGAACAGATCAGGCAATTGCATGGGGCGATGCTCGATATCGTCAGCGTGATGAACCTGCCGCAGCGCGACGAGGCCCTGATCCGGGAAGCCGGCATCAAGCTCGACCGGGCGCTGGAGAGCGCCCCCGAGACGACGGGCGCGCATATCGAGGCGGCGCTGTCCCAGCTCGACCGCGCCGCGGTCACCATCGCCGCGCTGCTGCGCCTGGGCGACGTGGTCTTCACCTGCCCGCGCATTCGCGAGGCACAATCGGGCCACGCAACTCTCTGCTTATGGGAAGGCGGCCAGGTGGCCACGGTCAGTTCGGCGCCGGCGCCGCGCACCACGATCGTACTGACCCTGCTCGGCTCCGAAGGCGCGCTGCATCTCTGCAAGCAGTCGCCATGAGCCCAGATCGCCCCGGAGTCATCCTGGCCGGCGGCATCCGCTCGCATCAGGAGAATTATGCCAGCGCCTTTGCGTCGGCCGGCTGCCGCCTGCTGGCCGTCGGCGTCGCGCCCGGCCTGGGCGAGAGCGAGAGGGGGCGCCACGCCGAACTGGCCGCCAGCCTCGGCCTGAGCAAGAGGTTCTGATCATGCGGCTGATTGCGGCAGCGGCGCTCTCACTCCTGGCCCTGATCTTGCCGGCGCAGGCCGAAACCAATGTCGGCGTCACCGCTGCCGTCAACCAGTCCGCCAACGGCACCGTGGGCAGCAATGTCCGCACCATTTCGCTCGGCGACAGCGTCATCTACAACGAGCGCATCCAGACCGGCGGCGAGGGCCTGGTGCAGATCCTGCTTGCCGACGGCACCACCTTCTGCCTCGAGCAGCCGCTATCAAGATACCACTTGTTGTGGACGGCCGCTAAGCACTCCTGCATGACACATTACATGAAAATTTTTGGAACCCAGCTACACTTGGGTTCAACATGACGGGTGAAGTCACTCAGATATGTTAACAGAAATTTGGGAACCCATATTTGACTAGGGAATGTTTTGGATTGAACCCTTTTCTGATTTTTATGTGCAGATGCATTTTTCTTGTTTCTGTTACAATCCGTAGTCGGCTTATAGAAGCCTGGTTGTCGGCTTCTGAATTCCCAGTTATTCATGTGATTTCTGTTTCTGCCTTTGGTCGACACCTGAGAAGGTCTTGGTCGACTCTTGTTCTGCCAGGACTTTTCATACTGATTGGCAATACCTGTGGTCGACTTAGGGGATGTTCTTGGCCGAATTCCCTGATTCCAGATCCTTTGAGGCCCTGCCATCAGAGGCTCTATTGGGTTTATCACCTTGCTAGATGATTGTCCTTTGTTTAAGGGAATCTTTTGAAACATTTGGCCCTTTGCTTTCATGTCTTTTGAGTCTTCAATTTCATACATATTTATGAGTGGTTTCTTTCCTTTAGGATCTGTTCCGGCTACAAAGGTAATGGTCTTCATTTGAAATTCCTTTTTGGCACTAGGATTGTACCCCAAACCTTCCTTTTGATAATTTACTTTTGTTCCAAGCATGGCATTTAAGTTTTCTTCTCCTCTTACCATTTTCTCTAGACTTTCTTGTTTGTCTGCTAGAGCCTTTTGAGTCCTCCTGAGTTCTTCCAACAACTCGTTGTTTTCTTCCTTGATTGTATTAGCCTTTTTATGGGTTTGTTTTGTCTCCTGCTCATAGCTTTGCATTTTCACTTTCAGTTCATCAATTATTTTTCTTAATAATTCATTTTCTTCTTCCAGAGATTTGAGCATGGACTCATCTGATTCCTGTTCACTCAATTTTTTGTTCAGGTTGGCGATTTCTAGTTCCAAATCAGCGCACTTGTTGATTGAGCTGCTGTCGTGACTTATCAAGTTGATTTTCTTTTTCAGGCTTTTATTCTCTTTTCTGATTAGATCATATTGATCAAGCAATTCGGTGTATGCATTTTCCCAATCTGAAATCGAAAAATGCTTGAAAGGAGAAGTTACCTCAAGATCTTCACTGTCTCCTTTTGCCATAAGACATAATTTCCCTTCATCTTCATCAGATGTCGTCTCTTCCTCACTGTCTTCTTCTTCTTCACTCCAGGTACTTACCATAGCCTTAGGCTTCGTCTTAATGGCTGAAAATCAATACACTCCATAGCTGGCCAACATTATGCCTGTCAAGAAGAATAACGGCTAAATCCAAATATGTGTGGATTTTTGGGACCTGAATAAAGCCTGTTCGAAGGATGATTTTTCAGTACCAATCATCGAAGTGATGATCGACGCCACTACCGTCCATGAGGCCCTATCATTCATGGACGGGTCATCTGGCTACAATCACATCTGGATAGCAGAGCATGACAGAATCCACACAATTTTTTGGTCACCTAAAGAGATTTTCCATTACAAATGGATGCCCTTCAGCTTTAAGAATGCTGGCGTCACCTACCAGAGGGCGATGACAAAAATATTCGACGAGTTACTTTACAGCAAGTCGAGTGCTACATCGATGACTTGTTCATCAAGACGAAGAAGATGGAAGACCATCTGGCTGTCCTCAGAATTATATTTGAAAGGCTGCATCAGCATGAACTGAAAATGAACCCGATGAAGTGCGCTTTTGACATCTCCAGCGGAAAGTTCCTGGGCTTCATCGTCAGATATCGGGGAATTGAGATAGACCCCATAAAAATCAAAGCTATTCAAGAGCTGTCTCCTCCAAGAAATTTGACAGAGTTACGGTCATTGCAAGGTCAGCTAGCCTACGTTCATAGGTTCATCTCTAACCTGTCTGGGCGGTGCCAACCGTTCCACAAATTAATGATGAAGCATACCTCATTCCAGTGGAGCAAAGAGTGCTTGAAAGCTTTCGACTAGCTGAAAGAATACTTAAAAACCTCACCAGTCGTAGGGGCCCTGTTAAAGGGCTGCCATTGATCTTGTACATAGCTGCCACTGAATGTTCTCTGGGCACAATGCTGACCCAACGCAATGAAGAAGGAAAAGAACAAGCTTTGTACTACCTCAGTCGAAGATTGGTCGGGGTTGAAGCAAAATACACGCCCATTGAAAGAATTTGTCTCACTCTTGTGTTTGCAGCCAAGAAAATGAGACACTACATGCTGTCGCATGAAATCAAACTGATATCCAGGGCCGATCCGGTCAAATATATTCTCTCCCAGCCGGTCTTGAAAGGGCGACTGGGCAAATGGGCTGTCATCCTCATGGAATTTGACATTTCTTATGTGCCGCAAAAGGCCATCAAAGGCCAGGCCATTGCAGATTTCTTTGCAGCACACCCGGTGCCTGAAAATTCCCCTCTAGTCACGGAACTCCCCGAAGATGAAACTTTGGAGGTGGGCCAGATTCAACAAGCCACTTGGCAGCTATATTTCCGGAGAGAGGGAGAGGGGCAGTCCTGAGTTTTTCTTTTTCTTTTGCACCCTCTTGTACAGATTTGACAGATATATACAGTGAGTTCTCTTTTTGGTTATTTTTCTCTTGTAAATGCATGAATGGAATGAGAAAAACTAACTTACTGATGACTGACTCGAGAGAGAGTGGACTTGGCGAGGTGAGAGACACTGATTTGAGTGACGCGAGGGACAAGAGAGCGACGCCGACTTGAGTGTCGCACGAGACAGGAGAGCGATGCCGACTTGAGTGACGTGAGAGACAGGAGAGCGACGTCGACTTGAGTGACGTGAGACAGGAGAGCGACGCCGACTTGAGTGACGCACGAGAGATAGGAGAGTGACGCTGACTTGAGTGACGCACGAGAGATAGGAGAGCGACGCCGACTTGAGTGACGCATGAGAGATAGGAGAGCGACGCCGACTTGAGTGACGCGAGACAGGAGAGCGACGTCGACTTGAGTGACGCACGAGAGATAGGAGAGCGACGCCGACTTGAGTGACGCGAGAGATAGGAGAGTGACGCCGACTCGAGTGACGCGAGAGACAGGAGAGCGACGCCGACTCGAGTGACGCGAGAGATAGGCTAAACAGCACCTTGTGAGCTGGACGGTCAACAACAGACCGCTTACCCATGTTAGACGGTCATTGACGGTCCGTTCTGTAATAAGCGGTTAACACTGGACCGTTCCATAGTGGAACGGTTTATAAGTGACCGTCTGAATTAATGGGCGGTCTATCGAACGACCGTTCTGAGAAGTGAAAGACAAGCAAACCACGACACTCTGTGCATTGAACGGTCTATAAAGGACCGCCTACTCAAACTGGACGGTCATTGAGTGCCCGCTCTATAGTAACAGTTAATAGCGAACCGTATCACAATGGAACGGTCTAGACGAGACCGTGTTAATGACTGGGCGGTCTATCGATAGACCGCTCTATTCCTCAAACTGAGAAGTGGAACGGGACTCTTCTTCCAAGAGTCCCATCCCATGGTGGCTTTGGATAGATCTCATCTAAGTCCATTCCAACTCAATCCAACTCCATTCTAACCCAATCCTAAGAGGCTTCAAGCTCTAATCCTACCCTATAAATAGGAGGAGGATCCCAAATTCGGAGTTAAGCCTTCCCTCTTCTCTAGACCCTCTAAATCTTTGCTTTCCTTACCCTTTCCATCATGAAGAGGTGCCTAGAAGGAAGCTCCATGGAGGGGACGTCTTCTGGAGGTCCAAGGGCGGCTAGGAAGGAGCGGTTGAAACCTCTTAGGATTGGATTAGAATGGAGTTGGATTGAGTTGGAACGGATTTAGATGAGGGTTATCCAAAGCTACCTCGGGTTGGGACTCTTAGAAGAAGAGTCCCGTTTCACTTCTCAATTCGAAGAATAGAGCGGTCTGTCGATAGACCGCCCAGCCATTAAACGGTCGCGTCTTGACCGTTCCACTATAGTACGGTCCATTGGTGACCGTTTACTATAGAGCGGATGGTCAATGACCGTCTATTTTGAGTAAGCGCTCCTTTATAGACCGTCAACCCACAAGAGGCTTTTTGGCTGGCTTCTCTTTCAGAGAGTAGAGCGGTCTGTAGATAGACCGCCCGGTAGCTAACACGGTCACGTTTGGACCGTTCCATGATAGCACGGGCCATTGTTAATCGTTTACCACAGAGCAGACTGAAGAAGACCGTCTAGTCTGAGAAAGTGGTCCTTTATAGACCGTCCAAACCCCAAGGTGTTTTTTGGGGCCCCTGTCCCCCGTGTCACTCAAGTAGGCTCACCTGTCTCTCGCGTCACTCAAGTCGGCGTCACTCACCTATCTCTCGTGTCACTCAAGTCGGCGTCACTCTCCTGTCTCTCGCGTCACTCAAGTCGGCGTCGCTCACCTATCTCTCGCGTCACTCAAGTCGGCATCGCTCTCCTGTCTCTCGCGTCACTCAAGTCAACGTCGCTCACCTATCTCTCGCGTCACTCAAGTTGGCATCGCTCTCCTGTCTCTCGCGTCACTCAAGTCAGCGTCGCTCACCTATCTCTCGCGTCATTCAAGTCGGCGTCGCTCTCCTGTCTCTCGCGTCACTCAAGTAGGCGTCGCTCACCTGTCTCTCGGGTCACTCAAGTCGGTGTCGCTCTCCTATCTCTCGCGTCACTCAAGTCGGCGTCACTCACCTGTCTCTCGCGTCACTCTAGTAGGCGTCGCTCCCCTGTCTCTCGCGTCACTCAAGTAGGCGTCGCTCACCTATCTCTCATGTCACTCAAGTCGGCGTCACTCACCTGCCTCTCGCGTCACTCAAGTCGGCATCGCTCTCCTGTCTCTCGCGTCACTCAAGTTGGCATCCCTCATCTCGCCAAGTTCTCTCTCTCACGAGTCAGTCGTCAGTAAGTTAGTTTTCCTCATTCCATTCATGCATTTCACAAGAAAAATAACCAAAAAGAGAACTCACTATATACATATCTGTCAAATCTGTACAAGAGGGTGCAAAAGGAAAAAGAAGAAACTCAGGACTGCCCCTCTCCCTCTCTCCGGCTGCCCTGAGATGGGCCACTAACCATCGGCCCCTTACCCTTGTCCTCTCGATGGACTGGGGGTGTGGGAAGAGCGGGCTGAGCTGGTATGGCAGGCTGAAAAGGCCGAGGGGCCGGAACGGGTGCCTGCGGGTGAGGGGGAGGATCCCTCAGAGGGAAGGTGCGGGGCCTAGGAGCAGTGGAGGAGTCTTGCCGAGGGGATTCCAGGGGGCGGGCCACCGAAAATCGGCTATAGGAGGTAGGCATGGTACGAGGGTCGGTCCCATGTTGATACGTAATCCCCTGGCGCTGGACGGGAGTGAACTCTGCCTCAAACTACTCCAACTCGAGAGCGACATGGTATGCGTCTTCCAATTTGGTGACATTGCGGCGAAATAGTTCATATTCATAGTGGGGCCGCAAGCCACGATGGAAGCGTGAGATAGGCATGGTGCTCTCTTCCATGACACCACATCGCAAAAAGTACTCATCAAACTCCGTGATGTACTTGGACATGGATCGGTCCCCTTGGGCGAGACTCTGCCACCGATCAATAAGACGTTGTCGGTATGTGGTAGGAAGGTAGTTATGCCTAAGCTTTTCCTTCATCTCATCCCAAGAACCTACTGGAGGCTCATGGTGTTGGAAGACCAAACTCTCCACATTGCTCCAGTATGTTTGAGCTTGCCCCATCAACTTTATTTTGGCATACCTAACCCTCCGGTGGTCCGTCATCTCGAACCACTCAAAATGTCGATCCATGCTGGCCTCCCAATCAAGATAGACCTTGGGCTCCAAAGACTTGGACCTATCAAGTGTGGGAGGTTCCACACGAACGTTCTTGAGGATCCACTCGTCCTCATCATCCCTTTGTGGTCGGAGACCACGCTGGCGTCGGCCATTTCTCTCGTACTCATTGTCGGACTCGTAGTCCTCAAAATGGAGGGCATGTGGCCGTTGCTCCTCAGCCCTATGTGGTGTAGGCTAAGCCGCGGGTGCGGGCTGGGTAGCAGGCGCGAGCTGGACAGTAGGCGCCTGAGCGGTCAGAAGAATGCCGGGTAGGTCCTGGTGAGGGGTTCTCTCAACACTTTCTATCCTTCCAACCAGACCTTGGACGGATCGGTCGGAAGCTTCGACACGGTCCCCCATGGCCTTGAATCGGCTCTCCATACGCTCGGTATGCTCCCTAAGAGTTTTCTCAGACCTATCCATGCGCTCCATGAGTTGGAGCATCAAGTCCTCCAGAGAGCGGCCTCCCATGCTGGCGCCTCGGGGTTCACCCATAGTGTCGGAGGCCATCTTGAGCTCCACACAGCTCCGCTCCCAGACCTCCGAGCAGACTCCTCGCCACCACGCGAGCATAGCCACTGTCGATCTGAGTATGCGTAGGCCCGTAGCTCCGCCTCCCTCTGGGTACGATCACAGTGCGACGAGCTCACGAACCATACGACCGCCCCCTCCCATCTTCCCAGCACCTCTGCAAGCTGGGCCATCCTCCGCCATGCATCCTGCTCACTACTCGTCGGCCACTCACCCCAGTGGGCAGCTGCGGCTTCAGCTCGGACTCCCCCTTCAAGCACGACATCATGCCACCAGCACGGAGGCCTCCACTACCAACGTTGAGAGCTTCAAAGGCTCAACCGTGGCTTCCCCTGCTACCTCCGTTGTTGGTGCAGTAGCCGCGGTGTCTCCAATGGCCACGCCTGTGGTGACTAGATCCCCCTCCTACAGAGCTCTTCAGCGACTGCGGCACCGGCACTTGGATCACAAACAGCCCCAGTCGCTAGTTCCCAACACTGGCAGTACCCTCCGCAAGTTCCAAACAGAGCTTCCCCCTACAAGGAGGAACTCACTGCAGCGTTTCTTGGTGCAACGTCGTGACCTGTTGTAAAGGAAAGATATTTAGATAACAGGATGCTACTGCAGCATCACCGGAGGCACCACCTCGCCGTTGTCTCTGTGTTCCTAAGCACGCGAGCCCACCACCAAGGCCAACATCATGCACACCATCATCGCCGACATGCAGAGCCATTCTCTGGCCCCCCCTCTCGTCGCTAACCCGCCGCGGCCTCCTTCCACGTCCACCTCGACCACCATGCAAGCAAGCCGTCGTTCCCCATCGATGAACAGGCCGTCGAAGTCCCACCCCAGCAGCACTCCCTATGCCGATCACGTCTGCCGGCTATAAACGGCGTCTGAGCTTGGCGTCTCTCACCTCCGAGCACTGGCGGAGCAGCGAGCATGGCAAACACTACCTTCAGCCATGGACGCCACCTGTTCGAGCCCACCACTACCATTCCCCCACCACCCGCGCACTCTCTCTCTCTCTCTCTTTTTCTCTCTCTATCGTGAGGAATATGGCCGTGGGTATTTTCTCTCTCATCACCTCCTCTCTCGTCATCTCTCTCATCCTCTAATTCTTCCTATCCTCTCTCTCTCTAACTCTCTGTGATGTGTTCTTTGAAAAAAAATGAGAATGACAGAAGAATGGGGTTAAGGCGTCAAAGGTTTTAAAAAAATGACAAAAAAAATGATGAGAAAAAAAATATATTTCTAGAAATAACATCATGCATATCCCTCGTTGGTCAAATGGTCCGATTGACCCCCTCCACATGGACTACCTTTTAGAAGAGGACCTTCATTTTGATGGATGAATGTGGAAGACCACCTTCTTCCACCTTCTTCCACGTTCAGCTCTTCTCCAGGAACCTTCTTGGATGAGGAAACTCTGCTCTTCTTCACCCAGCCCTTGCGTAGCACCTCCAAGAACCAGTCCTCACAGGTTCTCCCATTCTTTCTTCTTTTTCAAGCAGCCTTGGCATCCTCTTCATCTTGTGTGAACGAATGCCCCTTTTTGTCATATGGCCATCCTGCGCTTCTCCACTTCCAGAGCGCGTGCCTGGCACAAGGTAGAAGGCACTGATTCTGTGGTCCCCACACAGCAGAAGGGATAATGCAGCATTCTAGAACCCTCCTTTTAATCACAACCTTCGAACCAATCATAGGGCACTTGTCCCAATCGATGCTGCCTCGGATCTGACGTCGTTAGGTCCAAAAAGATGGGATCCAACACCCATTAGGGCTGAAACCAGAAGGGCCCGTTGTGCTAAAGAAGGACGGCTTGAGAAGTGTCGACACTTTACACAAGGAGTGTCGACTCTTCTGAGTCAGACAGAAGCTGATGTCTTTAGGCGTTTGTTCTGTGGTGTCGGCACTTCTGATGCAAGTGTCGACACTTCAAGGCTCCCAGAGCCGTTTACTTCATGGGTGTTCTGATCCTTCATGTTAGAAGTGCTGACACTTCTGATAGAAGTGCTGACACTTCTGTTCCTCTAAGGTGTTGATACTTGAGCTAATTGAGGGAGGTTTATCTGTCTTACACACTAGAAAAAACTTGATTAGACATCACAAGTGTCATAATAAGTCATGGTGTGTTATCACCAAAATCTGGGGACACAACAACCCGAAGACCCAGAAGAATTGGCCAAGCTAGCCAAAACGCCTGGGCTAATGACAAGAAGAGGCAAAGCTGTAGGAGAAATACTCAAAATAGTCAAAGAAAAGCAAGTTATCACCACTTCATAATGCGGGATGGAGACACGGACTTGACGCCGAGTTGGATATGCAACCCTGGGACTCTAGCATGCTCGCACTCGTTCCTAGCGAGGGAAGCGTTCGGACCTGCACTGTTGAGAAACCAACAATGAGTCAAGGGTGGCCAACTCACAACTCTCGTGTCCGGGTCGGGTAACAGGACGGTTCACTCTCTCTCGCAGCAGTGAAATGAATATATCGAGCTAATGGTCCTAACACATGCTCTCTAGCAGCGGCCCATAAACCCCATTTTCCCCCCATCATCTTCAATCTACAGTTCTCAGTTCAGAGGTAGCAGAGAACCAGAAGATTGCAGAGGAAGCTGCGACGTCATCCAGGCGATTCAGGAGGTGCAAGAGCTACCTCTGGAAGCGTCTTCGAGTCTTCTTCGCAACGGCGGTCGTCTCGTCTCATTCTGAGTTCGTGGCTGTCCGGGGCAAGCAATCTACTCCGACTGCGCAGAAGGGGTCCAGCCAGCAACCTGAGGCTGTTTGCAGAAGCTGCCACGACCAGCCACCTGAAGATCTGGAGGCGAGGCTTGTTCGGGAGCTTCTTCGACAAGTCTACTTCCAGGCTCAAGAAGCAGAGCTCTGTTTGGTGTCGGGAATCAAGAGTTCTCATTTTCTTCCTCCTGGTGCGCGGTTCTGCTTCCTATCAGTGTGCCCTGACCCCCCCTCACTCAACGAGTTCCTCCTCCCTGCTACGACATTGTCTGGAGCTCCCCCTAACTATTGCTGGAAGAAGACTCATCTACGGTCATCCTCGACTTGGTCCCGTCTCGATTGGACTTTGGGAGCGGCCGTGGCGTCTACATCCAGTTGCTGTTGTGCTGCACAGATCAGGACCTGCTAGTGACCTGAGGTGATTTACTTGAGCTCCCACAGTCACATCCCATAGCTTCTAAAGGCTCCACTTGGTCGAGAGATACTAAAACCAGTCTACGTTCATCGGCAAAAGGCGGCGTCCCGTTAGGCATCCGGAAGAGTGTTTACTTAATTTTCTCCCTCAGGTGCTCTGTTCTGACTGTTCCTAGACTGAACAGACCCCTGCCCACATTTCTGGCTGCTCCGATCATTTCCGATCACCGCCAGCATTCCCACTAGTGGCATTTTGAAGAGGACTCGACGACGGTTCCAACGCCTCCTGTCGCGCTCAATTTGGAGTTTGTGACTGCCCGTGACAGCTTCGGCTTGCTGCTGCTATGTTCCTGTAGTCGCCAAAACCAGGAAGTAGAGACCCTGTTCGTGGCTCTTCCCCGACCGGCATCGACAACCTGGGAACTCCAGAAAAATCAGTCAAGACCATGGTCCAATTATGAGGAGTTGGCCGCTGATTTTGTCAAAAACTGAGTTCGGGAGTGGTCGTAGCGGCGCCAACAACGTCCACCTGTCCCCTGTTACAGAGTGCAGACAGAACCGGCCACCACCACCCAATTAGTTCCGACCTCGACTTTTCCCCTCCCTGCCTGGCCGGCTGAGCGCCCCTCCCTGCGTGGAGGTACATTTTGACGGACACAATGGAGCCATGCTGGCAAGCAACCGGGGTCTTGAAAAATATGAAGGGCGAGAGATGCCCCCATCATACTCCCGGGGTGCGAAGAACTCGACTCCGTCGAGTATGGGTCCGCTGGGGAAGTGGTCCTCCATTCCCACTTGACTTTTCCCTTTTTTCTAAATTTTTATCTTCATGGGGATTGGTTTTATGGCTAAAATTGGATCAGCCACCACCAATCCCAATCCAAGTTGGCCAATCCTGCATTGGATGCATGAACAGCATTGACAACTTGCTCTTTTCAATGGGCACTTGAAGATGTTACAAGGTACATTAGAGAAGAATAAAACATACTTTATTTGAACAACTAACCTTGATGATGGTAGTGGAGGCCAATCTCCTTGAATAGATCAACTTGATCACCTAGTTTGTTGGTTCTATTGTCTTTTCAATTTGTTGGATCAATCCTAATAACTTGGCAATAAAACACCCTCCTTAGAATGTTGAACTTCAATCTCAAGACATCCAAGAATGTTGAACTTCAATCTCAAGACATCCATCATAGATGGAACCCACCAAAGCCAAAAATAAAGGTTAGCTCAATGGATGAATACAGTTTGAATCACAGGTCAACAAGACTGACGGTCTAATGGTCGTAATTTGCCATGTGGCACAGAATTTCTTTTGGAAACATGATCATTTACACTGCTTCATAAGTCATCATTGTCACAACCACACTGAACCCTCCCACAGCTTCCGAGACCATAGAGGCCACAGCTGTTACTCCATCAGATGTAACCACTGCAGCCACCACCCTCAGCCTTTGTACCACCTTTGGCGCCACAAGATACACCACATTGCCATTGCCGGATGCATCATCATCATTGTTGCCATACATGTTTGCATGTTGCAGTTACATGCATTTCAAGCAGCACCAAAGCAATCACCTTCACCAACACTACCACCTTAGTCATCATTAACATAACCATTCTTGACACCAAATAGATCATCATCCACATGAGTAAGGCCATCATTATTCCTCTTCTCAAAATTACAATTAGTCCTGCAATCTCACTGGTCTTGGAGATGGCTACTACGTCAATGCAGTAGAGGCTTGGCGTCAACACTGTCAATGCTAAAAGGCCTTAAAATTCCTTCACCTGACTTCAATCCAGATATCTTTTTGTGGAAATTAAGAAGGGCACATGATCCGATGATGAAAGATGTGCCAAGATTGTGACACGTGGAGTGCAGGGGAGTCAGAAGCTGCCACGTGGTCCAAGGGCGTGGGTACGCACCCGCACGCCGCGGCGATGGCGCTTGACCTGAAAATTAAAGGAGGGCTACAACACTACACCTCACACAGGAGGGGGATCTTGGGGTGGGGGTTAAGTGCTTACACCCAAAACTACCTCCACGTAGGGAGGGGCCTTCAGCCGGCCAAGCGAGGGGAGGGGATGGAGCTAACACTAGGTGCGTCGGACTCCTTGTCAGTGCTGCTAGATTCAGGAATCACAGGACACCCGGTGGAAGAGTACACTGCCACGAAAGCTCCCAAACTCCAAATGGGCCGAGACCAGAGCCAAAACACTCCTATCTGGCCCAGAAAGACGCTTGAATTTTCTGGATCAACCTTGAGTCTACTGCAGGATGGTACAGGCCGTGGAACAGTGCTGGTCCGTTCTGGTGTCGGCCACTCCCAAGGTCTTACTGCAGGAAGATGGAGTCACCATGGGCCGCCCTGAACTCGGATGGAGACGGGGCTAATACCGAGATGACCGTGGACGAGTCTTCTTTCAGATGGGACTGACGGCAACCTTAGTGGACGTCGGGGTCAATCGTACTTGCTAGAAGAGTGGAGGTGGGTCCGTTCAGAAACAGAGGAACCAACCTGGTGCGACTTCGGTAGAAAATTCGTAACTTCTGATGCCGGGGTCCAAATCTCATTCCACTTCTTGGGGATGATAGAGGACTGGTATAAGTTACTCCTAGCCAAGTTGCATGTCCAGAACTGCCAAGGAGTGGTCGTGGTGGAAGATTATCTGGGGCTCTAGTTTTCTGCCTAGGAGTGCGTAGTCGGGGGAGAATCGCTCTTGCAGACAGCTCTGAGCTCGGATGAAGATGAAACCACCGCCCTTGGAAAGCTCTCTGGACAACCTTTCTAGTGGTATATGATTTGCCACCTGAAGAGTTGGGGAAGTGCTAGAGAAGCTGCAATCTTCAGGGCCCTTACTGTCTACCTACGACCTACTACCAGAGCTGCACCCTTGTGTTGGCTAAGGAAGCAATATGGAAGGGCTGTGATGAGGTGGAGGAGAGATTTCCTAGGGAGTGGGGGGATTAGGTGGTTGGGAGAATTAAAGCACCTAGGAAAGAGGTGGATGGGGTGATTGGGTGTTAAGGAGGTGATGAGGTGGAGGAGAGAGAGGGAGGGCGCCCCTTCCCTGGGGGAGAGAGAGAGAGAGAGAGAGAGAGAAATATTATGGAGAAGGGGATTTTGAAAATTTTTATACTCAAATTGATTCATCAAAAGTTACAAATGAGAGAGTGGCACTCAAATAAAAGAGAAATTACACAATTATGACTCAAATAAAACACAAAAATTACATGCCATGACTCAGAAAAATCTGACGGACTCAATGATTCATGCTGACGAACGATCCGAGTCTCGAAGAAATTGTGAAGGGCGAGGGATGTCCTCATCACCCTCTCTTCAATGTAGATCCTAGTTTCAATTTGAGTGTAATCTTTGGGTTAACTAGGTTCTTTCTCTCTCTTCATAAATGCATGGGTTAACTAAACTATGGGGTGCTTCAAAGGTACAGTTGGCCTAGCTTCTATGAGGGAATCTATGGGTGCGAGGACTTATGGAGGCCTTGGTTGAGGAATTTCCAATCCAAAGGGACGGAATGCTCAATGGAGGGTCCTTCCTTTCCCAAGAGAGTGTAGGGGGTCCTAAAAGTGTGGAGAGAGGAGGTCTCTCCACCAAATGCCCTAGAGTGTAGGCTAATGCAAGCAAGATCAATCAATAATATAGAGATAATCAATAATCCAATCAATCAAGCCAAAACAATAACAGATATAGCAGTTCTGTGAAAATAGAGGGAAATAGCGACCAGACGGTGGTCGTTGTATCAGTGAACAGCAACTGTGTGACAGTCGCTGAAAAAGTAACTGGCGCCTTTGTGAAGGGGCACTAATAGTAGCAGACAGTGAACGTCTGCAGAAAGAAGTTAACAGTACTCAGAATTGGCGTCCTCAAATTAGGCACTGAACATGTGACTGACGCCACTATGAAGGGTCGTAGATTATAAAAATAGTACATAAATATGAAAATAACGAAAAGAGCACCTCTGTGAGAGGTCACTGACTTAGAAAGAGTGGCTGGTGGGCAGTCGCTGAATTAGTTTCGATGAAACAGAGGGCAATATAAAGCTACCAGAAATCAAATATTATTCTTAAAAATGCTATAGACAGTTCAAAAATCGGCTAATCAAGTGGGAGGTGTGCATGTGGTGCACAAGGGGAGTGTGTTACGTTTGTTGCATTGGGTGTTAGTCTTGGTTCTACGATTGTTTTCTGAGTATCCCTCATTGAGTGTCTTCTGATTTAAATCTATTTGTTAACATGCCTCCTCCTTTGGTTTTCGATGGTTCGAATTATAGCAATTGGCTAGGCGGCCTGTTTATCTACATGGATTCCATTGGTTCTAATCTGTGGAGTCTTGTATGTGAAGGCCCACATCAGTTACCTCTTGATCAGACCAAATGGTCCAGTGAGGACAGAGTGAAAGAGAAAGAAAATATTATGGTTCTTAATATATCTGTCATCAATACTCTCTATAAAAAGGGAGCCCAAGACATGCCCTTGGGGTAACAAAAAAGTACAATCTGGATAACAAAAAAGGGGGGAAGTGATACAATCATAGCCCAACCTCACTCCCCTCCAGCTCCGCTAAGTGGGACTCTGTGGCAGCCAGCTCTGCCTTCAAGGTCGACGCAAGCTGCACGCTCTCCTCGGCCCCCGTCTCGACAGTCTGCCACTCGACCCTAGCGAGTTCCACATCTCGTCGCTGCTCCTCCAGGGCCTTCTCTAGGGCCTCGGCTCTACTCTCTGCCTCCTTCAGCCGTGCGGCGCGATCCTGAGCAAGCAACACGGCCGCATCAGCACACCTCTCCTACTCGGCAGCCGCCAGTGCAAGCCGAGCCCGCTACTCCTCTAGCTCTTGAACGGCCACTAGCCGTCGAGCCCTCTGCTCCTGCGCCTCTAGAAGCCGTAGGTACTCTGCCCAGATGTCGGCTAGGCCAGACATCCAGAGCTCACGTGGGAACCCAAGGCCGTGATAGCCATGGGTGCACTCCCTCAACCGTCGATGGAGCTCCTTCGGGGAAGGCAGGGGATCGCCTCCTACGTAGCCTCAGGCTCGCTGGAGCAAGGCCGCACCCACGCTGGCATCTAGCAGTGGCTCCGGTGGTGAAGTAGACGTGGGACACTCGATCCCCAGCTCCACGGAGGAGTGGCCCACCTCAGCCAGCATGCCGGAAGGACCTGTGCAACACCACCAAACACAAAGAGGGTTAGCAACACTCAGGACTTTCCTATGACAAGCTAAGGTGAAAAACCTGATAAATGTCTTGGCTCTCACCTGCTATGGCCCCCGCCGTGCCTGTAACACCCCCGCTCGGGGTCAATGATGGTAGTCTATCCCCCACCTCAATAGCGTCTCATGCTGGAGTCGGAGAGGGTAGAGGCTCCTCTGACATCCGGGTGTCCCCAGTAATCATCGGAGAGGTAGAGGTCTCTCCCAGATCCGCCTTGATAGGAGTTGGCACATGCTCCCCCTCGGACTCCAGCCCTGGACATAGCACAAAATGTCAGCTCTGCCACAAACCCTGAGTTAAAGTAATGGGGGCATTCCTTGCCCCTCCACATTTTTTTTTCAAAGTTTGGATTGTTCATAGGCATATGCCATTGTGTTCGTCATGTATTTCTGAGTCTAGTCATGTAATTTTTATTTTATTTGAGTCAAGTATGTGTAATCTTTCCTTATTTGAGTCAGTTATGTGGTAAATGGGTCAGTTGGTTAGTCTTACTGGTTCCTTTTTCGCGCCAGGAGCTTTTTCCCGCTCAGATGACAGATTGAGCGTGAATCTGTTGGATTACCTCCCGAAAAATAGGGAGTAGATGGAACCAGATTATCTGGATGGATTCTACTAGTTCCAGATACCATTCTCTCCTTAAATCCAGTGCGGAGTCTCATCTTCGAAATAGCCCAACAGCCTACAGCAACAACCTGTAAGTTTCTGGTAACCGAAACAGAATTCGGTTAATTTCCGGTTCTGGATGCTGTGTCGCTTGTGGTTGATAACGACCCTGTCGCTGGTCGACAATGAACAATGTCTAGACAATTGGAAGTGGAAGGCTGATGCTCAGTCTGTTCCATTGTCAACAATGGGCATGGCTCTGGTTGACACTCGAAGCTCGTACTGAAGAAGAATAACTTGAGTTGTGTCCGGTTTGATTCATTGGTTGACACTGGCCTCTTCATTGGTCGACGAGCAACCCTTGACATATAAACTATTTGTTGATTTTGTTTGTACTTCAGTAGACCTGAAACCTCTTGAATTATCAGGTTTAGTTTGAATTAGTCAAGCACCTCTTTTGGCATCACCAATTTGACATGAGTTCATTACTTCACCCTGAAGAGGTAAACAAACAACTTGCATGTGTTATGAAAACAGTAGATCTTTGATTAGTTAAACATATTCTTTGTTATCATCAAAACTAAAGGGATGCACAACAATCTTTAGAGTCACTAATAATGCCTTATGTGTTGAATGTGCAGAAATCACGCAGGGTGAATTTGAAATGAGCATAATCGGTGAATTGATATTATTTCTTGGCTTATAGGTTAACTTCCAAAGGAATCTTCATAAACCAGGCCAAATATACTATGGAGCTCTTGAAGAAATAAGAGATGGCAGAAGCAAAGCCAATGTCAACTCCGATGGTCACAACCCCGAGGTTAGACGAGATAAAAATGGTAAAATAGTAGATCCCACACTATTTCAAGGTATGATTGGATCACTACTGTACTTTACAGCTTGCCATCCTGACAATCAATACAGCGTATGCCTATGTGCTCGTTTTCAGTCATGTCCTAAAGAATCTCATTTATTGATTGTTAAACAGATTTTGAGATATTTAATTGCTACAGTAGACTTCGTCCTGTGTTTTCTCATCGTAAGTTCATTTGATTTGATTGCATATACAAATAATGTCACGCCCCGAGCGCGGAAGATTACCCGGGGGTGTTGTGACTAGTCTGTATCGATCATGTCAATCAGAGCGTAGTGCATCAACTTCAGGGTGCAGCATTGATGTGGTGGAGTTCGGAGTGGGAAGTTACTTTCCATTCCCGACCACTTCGTCAGATTGCTTGGATAGAGTTCGTGACTACCTTCGAGCCCACTTACAGTCTAGCTTGTCTTTGAATGGATAAGATGCACCAATTTCTAGATTTGGTCCAAGGTGAGATGACCGTGCTGTAGTATCGAAACAAGTTCATTGAGTTGGGCCGGTATGTGCCGCATGTTATCGCTGATGAAGCCTTAAAGACCGAGCAATTTCTCCATGGTTTAAAAGTTGAACTGAGAGTGCCGCTGCTTGCCACCCGTGTGAAAGTCATGGATGATGCATACCAGGCAACTGTCACGGTTGAGCTTGATTTGGCGAGGTCTGCAGGATTTTCTCAGTCTAATGTTACTCAGTCGGTTGTACCATTTTAGCAGTCTTTTTAGCCGTCTGCGCCTGGAGTTTCGTCTATTGCGCCTACTTCTAGTGGCACTTCGAGGCGAATGTTTAGAAGGTCTAAGAAGCGATTTGACCGTCGAGCATCTTCAGGTTCTGTGCAACAGCAATCGGCATCTTCTGATTCCGTCCAGCAGTCTGTTCCTCCTTTTCAATAGCGCCAAGAGTTTTCTGTGAGTCAGCCGAGACTGTGTCTGAGGTGTGGTGGCAGTCATCCAGGTGTACCGTGTTCCTTGCCGGTAGTCTGCTATCGCTGTGATCAGCAGGGTCACGTTGTCCGAGATTGCCCGATAAAGTCCGTGCCAGCACAGTTCTTGCAGTTCACCCAACCATAGCAGTCTTAATTTCATCTTCCTGCACCACCTCTACCTCAGCCATCTTATTTGCAAGTTCCAGCTTCTTCCCAGTAATTTTCTGTAGCCTCTAGCCGGAAGCCGAGGAGCTGGATTACTCATGTCACTCATGTAGAAGCCATTACGTCTAACCTCGTAGAAGGTACAGTTTTGATTTTTGGTCGTCCAGCTCGCATTCTATTCGATTCAGGTGCTACATATTCATTTGTTTCTGAGGATTTCCTTGCTCGTCTCGGGGAGCCGGTAATCGAGTCACCCGGTGACTTGCTCGTTGAGTTACCATCCGGAGATTTCATGTCCACTCCATTTTGCCTGAAAAATTCTCCTGTTATCGTCAGTGACCGGCAGTTGCCAGCGAAGTTGTATGCGCTGTAGTTGGCCGATTACAATGCGATTCTAGGCATGGACTGGTTAGAGCGGTATGGTGCCGTGGTTGACTGCAGATCCAAGAAAGTCTACTTTCAGACCACGGTTCACATAGAACCGTTCAATTCACAGGACGGCCTAGGATGGTCCGCTTAGAATATCAAGGGACATTAATGGAACGGTTCATATCAAACCGTTGAACGGTTGGGCAGTCATGGTAAGACCGTTATTTGGGAGTGCTGCTGAATCTGAACGGTCTCCATTTTGACCGTGGGTGATATAGACGGTCTATCATGGACCGCTCTACGGAGAGTGAGGCACGGGAAGCTCTGTGAGAGGTGGATCAGGCGGCCAACATCCGATCGCGCAAAGGTTAGACCATAATAGGGCAGTTCAGATGTGACCGCTGAGTGACAGGGCGATTCCTAATGGACTGCTTATGAAGCAGAGTGTAGAATTTCACCTTTACTCATTGAGATATGAAATGAATGCAGGGGAAGCGGCGGACTCAAATTTTATGGCTACAGGTCTGGGCAGTGTATCTGGCGCTACCGGACTTTCAGCGAGAGAGGCTGGCGGCGATGGGATTCACCGAGCTCCTAAGCATCGAGGTGTGTCACTTTGACACACCTCTACTTTATGCTCCACACAATCACTGGGACCCAGTGAGTCGGTGCTTCCTCTTCCCGTGGGGGCATATGGTCCCCACATTGGAGGACGTGGCCTGGATCACGGGCTTGCGCGTGCATGGGTCTCCGATGACCGGGAGTACTTATCTCGATTACCGCGACATGGCCCGGGAGTTACTAGAGCAGGACCTGCTGCATCCTGAGTGGCAACCTACCACGGTGACGAGAGCAGCGCTCCAGGATAGCCTGGGGCTTAGAGGTGCGGGGATAGCGACTGGCGAGCTGCCCGAGTAGCACCTTCAGCGGCTCGTGGTCTGGGCCAGGTCGAGAGTTACAGCGGCGGCGGGTGCAGAGGCAGACAGAGTCCTCCAATTATTTCTGAAGCTACAATTTGGGTGGCTTATCTTCGCGACATGGGCAGACATGATCAGCTGCCGATTCCTTCCGCTTCTCGAGGACCTCTCCCATGTAGGCAACTACGCGTGGGGAGCGGTGGTCCTCGCCTTCCTGTTCGATACCCTGGGCTCGACGACCCGGCGGATGATGCTTGGGGGCTTCTCTCCCTTACTCCAGGTACTACTCTGACCCTAGCTTGGTTTCTATGACTCCTAGATGCTTTTCTACATGCTGACACGCTATTGTGATGCAGGTCTGGGCCTATATCCGGCTACCCGGGCTCGGGCGAGGGGAGATGGCCTTCCCCAGCGCGATTCCGATCGCGAGACGTTGGATTGCACCCAGCAGGAAGCCACACTCTGGTCTGAGTGTGGGGTGGACGTAGGTCTGGAGGACCGAACCACCTAAAAAATCTGGTGTTCTCTGTGTGATTGCTTGATTGTCTGATCTGATTCCCTGTTCCCTCGATCTAATTTTTAATTCCGCACTTGGATCCATTCACCCCCCTCTGGATCCACATTCTACTAGATAGATCGCATCCATCCTGCATTCAACAGTTGGTATCAGAGCAATTCTGATCCCAACACTCAGTGGCGACAGCGTCCTTTTGGTGCTCAGACACGTATCAGGATAAGTGCCCCTGGTAGACGAGGCGCTCAATCTCATCTTGGAGTTGATGACAATCGCCAGTGTGATGTCTATGGTCATTGTGGAATAGACAGTGCTTTCGACAGTTGTGGTGTTTCACCTTCATAGGATCAGGTTGGCGGAGAAGACCCGAGCCCTTGATGTCTTCATAAATTTCGTAGACGGGGGCGATCATGGGAGTGTTCTGCTCGGACTTTCGAGAGGGCTCTTTAGGGTCTCCGTCCCGGTTCCACCTTTTTCCTTGTTCGGAGCCTTGCTCAAAATGTCACTTCTTGTCCCCCTCCCAGCCCGAGCCCGTCGTGCTGAGGCAGGCGGTGAGAACTTCCTCACACTCTACGTGTCGTAGGGCTAGGGTCACTAGCTCGGCGAGGGAGGTAGGGGGATGAAGAACTAGCTTGCGCCTCAGGTTCTCATCGCTGGTGCCCCCGGTCAGTGCGGTGATGGCCGAAGCAACATCCAGGCAGGGGATACACAGGGCTTCTAATTTAAATCGGTTAATATAGGCCCGGAGCCTCTCCCCCTGTTCCTATTTGAGGGCCAACAGCCCCGCTACTGATCGTGGAGGACCACTGCCGGCAAAGCTATCCTTGTATACTCACCTGAACTACTGGAAATCATGGATGCTGCCCAGGGCGATGGCTCAGAACCAAGCCTGAGCACCCTGGACCAAGGTGGTCGCAAACACTCGGCACTTGATGGCGTCGGATGCCCCATGCAAGTTCATGAGGACGTCAAAACTGTCGTAGTGGTCAACCGGGTCTCCCTGGCCGTCGTATGCCTTGAAGGTCGAAAGTGAGATCCTGGGGGAGATCTCGGCCTTCAAGACATGGTTGAAAAATGGGGATTGATCCTCATCCTTGGTGGTAGAGGTCTTCTGTAGGGCACAGAGGGCGCGCTCTTGCTCCGCGAAACGCCTCTCAAAGTCTCGCAGTCAGAGGGATAACTCCAGTTGTCGCTGGATCGAGGCATCTAGAAACACGGTCTCGAATTGGACAAAGCCATCGAGACACACACAAGGTCACATGTCAACCCCTGGTCTCAACAGGTTGACCGAAACCCGACACGACACATACACACAGACACCCATAGACACACATACAGTATGCACAAGCACTCCTGGCCGTCCCATCATGTTCACTGCCCTCATAGGATGTCAACAGACACCCATGGGTCACGGGCAAACCACAAGATCAAGCCAAGGCAAGCAAAAATCGGAGTGGTGGACAACAACTACACTCTGCGTAGAGCGAACTATCACTTAACCGCTAGGCAAACCCAGCAGTCAAGGAAAGCTGCTGCAAGACCAGAGACAAAGACTCTAATAGGTCTAGATCAAGTCGTTAGGGAACTATTGCAGTCAAGGAAAAGACCACACCCAGTCACCTGAACTGACCGATCTAGAAACCACCGACACACAAACACTGCCCTAAAGCATAAACCTAAGACAGACAGACACAGAGAACAAAGCAACGGCCATGACGGCCAATAACAAGATCATAACGCACCACTATAGGAACGTTACCTGCTCTGACGCACCAAGGTAGGGGCGTCAGGGCAACCAGACCACAACTCGGATGAAAGGGAATGTAACGGAACTCTATAGGTGCGTTACACCAGCCTAACGCACCAGGACAAGTGCGCCAGGGCCAACAGACCCAAAACCTAAGACTCGCACGATGTGACGGACCACACTAGGCGCGTTACACCTCCCGACGCACCAAGACAGGGGCGTCAGGACCAACGGGCCTACAAGCCTAACATGAACCATGTAACGAACCAGGCTAGGGGCATTACACAATGTGACACGCAAGGGGAGGTCTGTCAGGGTGAACCAATTGGCACGGTCTTCGAGGAAGACAAGATCTTCGGGGGATTGACAGCCACAGTCCTCAGAAACCACCAGCACGTAACGCACCACCATAGGGGCATTACAGCCATGTGATAGTGATGCAGGACAGACACGCGACCTGGGACTCTACCTCGCGGGCGTCCCTAGTGAGGGATGCGTGGAGCCATGCACGGTTGTGAAACTGACAATGAGTCTCGGGTATCGGCTCTTCCGTACTTATTCTCGGAGTGAGTCACAGGATGAGTCTCTCTCTCCCTCTCGCAGCAGTGATAAAATATACGAGCTAGATTAACCTATCACATGCAGCGGCATATAAAATGTATACGAGTAAAGCAAATGCCTACGAGGAGGGTGGCGAGTTTACCTCCACGCTCCGGGCGTGGGCACCCGTGCCCTCGGCACCGGGTCGGCCCTAGAATCGGGCTAGCCAAACCCCTTTGGGAGACCCTCTGGCCTTGCTGACCCTCTACCAGCAAGGGACCAGCCCCACACCCTCCACTCGGTATCGCTGGGTTACCCACGGGTTCGGGGTGAGTGTCGGGTGAGTCGGCCGCCAACGACGGCTCGTTTGCGTTGCGATTCGTGCTTGCTATTAGATCCAAGGTCATGTCACATCATGAGGGTAGTGCATGTAACGGTTTCCCATCCCCGTGATACCCTCCCTGCGTGGAGTGTAGTAATTGTTATAGCAGGGAACATCGTCAAGTCTCCTCGACGCAGTGTGTCTGCTGGGTGCGCACGCTCCCCGGCTCACCCTCGTCTCCGACCAGAGCCGGTCCATCAGACGGGCTAGGTACATGCGGCTACCACTTGACCTTGCTTGCTTAGTATTAGCTCCAATCGCAGCGCCGTGTGAGGAGTGCCCAATCCATATTTCCACTTTTCTGTGAGTTCTTACTACCGGTGAGTGAGTGCACATCTGAACCGATCCCCTCGGTATCGGTCCGCTCTGTTGAATCTGGCGCCTGCGACTTGTTCCCCGGGTGGTTCACCACCTCCCTCCTCGCTACTCGGATCGTGTCCAACCCTCTCGCGAGCCACAGCTCACCGATCCCTCACTACGAGCCCCGAGTGGAGTCTGCGATACGCGCGAGTGTTAGCTTTGTCCCTAGATGACCTGTGCTTGTTGATTGCTGGCTTAGGGTCCCGTGTCTCAACTGGGTTCGTCCCGCGTCAGATTTGGTATCAGAGCAAGTTTTCGACTTGCCCTTTCTTGTCGAGTCCTAGGCCTTGACCGTCCGTGCTTGTGTGTCTGTTTCATCCACCATCTGACTCCCCTTAATGGCCACCCATAGTGGTGTCCCCTATCAGCCTCCAGGTCAGTCCACCATGACTAGTCCTGGCCAACCCATGCATGCTCCTAGTGAGTCCATTCTAGGGCAACTTCCCCATGTCGGCCTAAACCAACCCCCTCCACCCCATAGCGAACCCCAGGTAGGATAGCCATCCCGATCCAACCCTCTCCTAGAAGGTGACTCGTCCCTCATGGACACTATTCTCGAGCAATTCCGACAACTAGGGGGGCGAATGGATGCCATTGCCATGCGGCTTGATAGACAGGAGGCCCGTTTGACTCGTGTCGAACGAGTTCAGCCCGAGGAAAACCCCCGCCAGGCCTTTTACCTGGAGGATGAGATGGAGGATGAATACCCCGGGGCATGCAGTGGGACCGGTTTGCGGACCACGCTTTGGAGGGCAAGTCGGCGAATGAACTGCGCAAGCTCGTCGTGGAGGCGCGCAAGGTGGCGGAGCGGGAGTTTGGCGAGCTGGAGGCCATGCACCACGCGCTCGTGTCCGACTATGCCAACGTCAAGGTGCGCCTGGCCCAGGCCGAGTACGACAAGGACCGCATTCGGCTGGAGCGCATCCGGGCCGCCCAGCAGGTCGCGGAGTACAACGCCTGGGTTGCCCGGATGCTCGACAACCAGCGCCGCACCCGGGCGCCGAAGCGTATCCGCGTCCGTCCGGGCCGGGCGCTCTGATGGCGCGCAAGATCGTTCTGTTCGACTCGTTCAAGGGCGGCGAGTTCGGGGTCCTCGGGGAGACGAACGCCCCGGAGAACAGCTTCACCGCGTCGAACATGCTGGTGTACCGCACCGGCGAGATCGGCGTGCGGACGGGCCTGAAGGAGCGCACCCCGACCGGGGTGGCGACCGGACTCGTGCGGGGGTTCGGCAACACGCCGGTGCCGACGAAGGACGCTTGGTTCGCCATCGGGAACAACATCTACACGTTCGACATCCTCAACGGAGACAACCTGCTCACCGCCACCGGCACTACGGCGGGGACAGCTACGTCGGTGTTCGACTCGATCAACGTCAGCACGAACGTCTACCTGACCGGAAAAGGCAAGACGAACTCATACAAACTCGAGGTAAACACCGGGGCGGGGGTGGCCGCCGCCATTACGACCCTGACTGGCTCACCGTCGGGGCGGGCGATCACGTCGTACGGGGACCGGCTCATCATCGGCGACATCACCGGCTCGTCGGAGAACCGGCTTCGCTACTCGGACGCCGCTGACTACAACTCCTGGCCGAGCGCCAACTTCATCGACGTGGGCGACGGGTGGCTGATCACCGGCCTGTACCCGCAGCGCCAGCACCTCGTCATCACGAAGCAGAACGGCTACTTCGTCCTGACCGGCGTCCCCGGCGTCAACGACGTCCTGCGCAAGGTGCGGACCGACCACGGCCCGCTGGGCGCTCTTGAGGGGTCGCTCGGATACGACGATCTGCTCTACGTCTGGCCGATTGCCGGAGCCGCACCGGGCGTGTTCAACGGCTCGTCAATGGGGCGACCGCTGCACCTGGCGGGCCACATGACCCAGTTCGGGGCGGGGGACGTCTTCCCGCCCGCCAGCGGTGTGGCCGTGGTTCACGACACCGGCAACGGCGCCGTGTTCGTGGAGAAGACGGACAACCGGGCGATCGCCCTGATCAACGGCGTCTACACGTACCACACGTTCGGGGCCGACGTCTCGGGGTTCACGTCGAAGATCTACGGGTCGTCGGACCTCGTCGCCCTGTGCGACGGGGGCGACGCCTCCGACTCGGCCAAGTTCTACGTCTGGGACACGCACCAGGACCGCCCCGGCTTGGAGAGCGGCACGCACGACCGGGCCGGAGACGCCTCCAGTACGGCGCTGACCGGGTCGTTCAGCCTGCCCGAGTGGTTCTCGAAGGAGGGGTCTGAGGTCTACGTCCGCGCTGTCATTGTCGACTATCGATCGTGGAACACCGGCTCATCCACGTCGAACCACTTCGACCTGACGGTCAACGCCCGGCGCCGCTACCAGGCCGGGTCGGCACAGGCGTCGACCACAGTGTCGTGGGACGAGGCGGCGTCGAGCTCCAGCACGAGCGGCACGTTGCAGCGCCGGGTCTTCGGCTTCGGAGAGCAGGGCCGCGGCAACGGGTTCCAGCTGGCGTTCACGAACTGCCGGGGGATCGCCGTCCGCCGCATCGAGGTCATCATCGACTCGGAGCCGGCGAGGATCTGATGCGTCGCCTCTTCTGCTACGCGGGCCTTGACCGGGCCGAGACGTGGGTAGCTTCGGCGATACTCACGGTCGGCTGGCACCTGTTCGTCGGTGGCCCGCTGTGACCACTCCGGGCGGAGCCTTCCGCTACCCCTACGAGTACTCCTCGCTGGTCGACCTCCCTGAGGAGGTCCGTACGGCCCTGATGATGGACCGCGACCGTGCGCTAGAGGACTACCTCACCGCCGCATCAGGGGACGCGGTCATCACCGTGGCGGCGTCCGACACGCCCCGAGAGCTGTCCCTGCACGCCGACTACGTATGCGACGGCGCGTCGGATGATGTCGAGATCCAGGCGGCGCTCGACTCTTTCGATTCGGGCGGGCTGGTGGTCCTGCTGCCTGGGACGTTCAACACAGCGGCTGAGATCGCCCCGAACGCTGACCAGACGCTGACCGGGTCGGGGCGGACCACCACGACCATCGTCTTCGACGCCGCCGGCTACGCGATCAACTCCAGCTCCGCATCCGTGAAGATCGCCCACATGGCGATCGACGCCGAGGACGCCTCCGGCGGACCGGTTTCCGTGGAGGGCGGCACCAGCTTCATATTCGACTGCTACCTGCTGCAGAACAGCACCTCGGCCACGATCGCCGCCGTGTCCCTGGGCGGCACCGGCTCGATGATGTCGAACTGCCACGTCGTGGCGTCGGACATCGGTGTCGAGATCCCGTCCGGCTGGGACAGCGTGATCCTGTCCCACAACTACATCGAGGCCGACACCGGCGCGCATCTGGACGACTGCTCGTTCTGCATCGTGGCCGACAACCAGATTCGGGGCGCCTCCGCCGCGTCGGGACACGGCGTTCTCGTAGAAGGCAGTGCCGACGACAACAGCATTATCGGCAACACCGTTCGGGGCTACGGCGTCGACGGCATCCGCCTCATCAACGACGGGGCGGCGACCCCCGACCGGAACAACATTCAGCTGAACAAGCTGTTCAAGACGGCGTCGGGCGGCGACGGTTACGGCATCAACATCGCTTCGGGCACCGGCAACGTCTGCGCCAACAACTTCATTACGAGTTCCGGGGCGCTCGGCGATTTCAACGACGCCGGTACGAGCACGCTCGGCACCGGCGGCGTACCGACCAGCTACACGGACGAGCAGGCCCAGGACGCGGTCGGGACGATCCTGACCGACACGGCGACGGTCGACTTCACGTATTCGGACGCCACGCCCAGCATCACCGCCGACGTCAAGGACGACTCGGTCACGAACGCCAAGCTGGCGAACGTCGCCACGGCGACGATCAAGGGCCGCACGACGTCGGGCACCGGCGACCCGGAGGACCTGACGGCGGCCCAGGTGCGGACGCTGCTCGACGTGCCGACGAACGCCGAGGCGGTCCTCGACACGATCATCGACGCCAAGGGCGACCTGATCGCCGGGTCGGCCGCCGACACCCCGGCCAGCTCGTCGATGCCGTTGATGTCGACCGTCACGAGAGGCACGCCTCCGCGCGTGAGAGCCGAGACGGGCACGGCGGCGAGGCCGCTCATCACGCTCCGAGCGCGCGCCGCAGCACCTGTGCGGCGTCCTTCTGCAGGAACGTCGACAGCGGGGTGGCGCGCATGGCGCGAGCGGCGGCGCGGCTCTGCTGGTGCGTGCGGCGGCGCAGCGGCAGCGCGTCGGCGGGCTCCGGCTGGGCCGCCGGATTGTATTATTTTAGAGTTGGAAGTTGTAATTGCCTTTATGGCTTATCAATTAGAGTTGTAAATTTCTTTTGACGAAATAAAATTATCATTTTTCCATTCATTTCTAATTTTAGAAATGAAATTATACTTGATCTGATCGACACGCTCATTTACGACTCGTCACGCTCCTGGTTTTCCGCGTCGGGACGTGACAACAGGAATACTGATGTAAATAACGACTTGAATAAAGTCATTTATTAATCAGCACCTTGAAATCAGTCGCGTATAATAGAAATAACGCTTGGCGTCAGGTCGCTATTTCTTTGGAAAAAAAATAGAAAATGCCATGAAATCAAGAGAGTCTACATCTATATGTATGCATGCTTTATAAACTGTTGTTTGATCCAGATTTGAGATTTAGAATCCTACCTTGGTTGGATGCTAATCTGGGTGACGATTTGGGCAGTTGGGGAAGAAGACGTGGCACCCTGTTATGCACAGAGTATCAACCGTAGCAGCGGCAGGGAGAAGACACGGTGCAGCAACACTAGTAGCAGGAAGAAGACCACTTCTTGCTGTAGCTCGTAGGAAGAAGACACTAGCAGAGGGCTCGGGTTGCAAGGTCAACTAGCTTCTTCTTCTACCAACTTTCCTGCATCTCACTGGAAAGAAGGAAAGAATAAGAAAGAGGAAGAAGAGAGTTCAGTAAGAAACAACACTATGATTCTTACCGTGGGTTGGCAGCAATTGTCGAACAGAGGGTTCATGGGTTGAGGGCAGGATATTTATAGGCTTTAGAAAACCTATAGTTGGTTGGAGTTTGATTGGGGTTGGGTCTTCTTTGGAAAAGAATCCTATTAGAACCTATCTTAATCCTTTCCTGATTTCATCCTTACTCATATTAATCCCGTATCTTATCTAGGCTCCCTGTTCGAATAAAACACGACAACCGATTTCTATTTTTCGATTCTTGGTGAAATGACGCCTTGTCGTGGGGCGTCTTTTTATTGGCGACTTAGGCAGGGGCATCCGTTCCTAAATTGGGGCCTTCGTATAAGTCTTCATTTTATTGATTAGTGCCTTTACTGAGGGCGTCGATTATCTCTTTTATTCCGAGTAGGATGCTTACCCTTGTTTGAAAATAATTGACGCCTTAGATAGGGTCGTTAGTTAGTTAAGGGAAGCATGTTAAAAGGGACGTTATTTAATAAAATGGTGACTTTAGTGAGGTCACAATTTAAAATTTTTATTTAAACTTTATTTCTTTCAAAAATTCAGGGTTGCTACACGATACGGTCGCCACCCTCAATAGGCCGATAGGTGCCAAGGGCACGGATCCACTCACTCACACCCACGGCGGTCGCTCAGAGGCGGTGGAGCCTTGGGACCGGGCTCTCTCTCCCTTATCCGGTGGCGCGATTGAAGAATATTGAATAAACAAGGACAATTAGGAGCAAGGGAAGTGAGCTCACCTGGCCGGTTTGAAGAAACCAACCCTGATTCGGAGACGTGGGCGAGCGGGGAAGCGTGGTCGACCCGCACACTGCGCCGATGAAACTTCACCATGTGAACAACAGTTGCATGCACTACACCCCACGCAGGAGGGTTGGACTAGGGGTGGGAGAATTAAAATTACATCCAAAAATACCTCCACATAGGGAGGGGTGGTAAGCCGGCCAGGCTGGGAGGGAAAACAAGCTAAATGAGATCGCACGGGTGGGCGGCGTTGGTTCTGCCTACTCTCTGAGACAACGGACAGTCAGTCGGAGTTGTCGCTGCTGCAACCGCTCCCGAATTTTGTCGATGTTGATACCAGTTGGAAAAGTTTCTTAGCTGACCCAGGATGACGTCTGAATTTTTTCGAATTCTCTGGTCGTCAGATCCGGTCGGGGGCTGGCCGCAAGCAGGGCCCTGGGTTTCTGGTTCAGTCCGCAGGAGTACCTCAGTAGAAGGAAGAAGTGGCTTCCACTAGCATTCCTAAACTCAGAATCAAGCAGGGCTAGAATCGTCAGAACCGTCGTCGAGTCCTCTTCAAGACGGCACCTGTGGGAACGTCGGCGGAGGTCGGAGCAGACTAGGGTAGCCAGATGAGTGAGCAAGTGTCAGCTCAGTCCAAGAGTGGACAGAGCAGAGCGCCTGGGAGAGAAAATTTGGAAATCGCTCCTCCAGATGTCGATCGGGGCGCCGCTTTTTGATGATGATGGTCAACAGGTGGAAGAAGCTCTCAGACAAGTGGCGCCTCCAGAAGCCAAGGGGTGTGGCCGTGGTGGTTCCTGGCACTCGCCTCAGGTTGCTGGTCTGGCTAGATTTGCACAATTGGGGGAGAATGGCTCTCTCGGACAGCTCTGATGTTGAAAGATGGCGAGACCACTCTGTTGCAAAGCTGACTTGATCTTCTTTCCAACGGTATATGGTACACCTCCAGTAGCCCTAGGATAATGGTGTGGCACCCTCTGCAAGCTGATGGTTTTCTATTACCAACAAGGGACCCGCCCCACATCCCTAACTCGGCATCCCCGAGTCACCCCCGGGTTGAGTGTGCGTGCCGAAGAGTGTCCTCCTCTCTCTCGCTCTCTCTCTCTCCTCCCCTGTCCCTCCGACGTGCCCGTGGTGGGGGCATCGTCCCTCGTGCCGCACTCGGAGCTGGGCTCCGTACCTCCTCCTCTGCGTGCTGGTGAGAAGAAGAACCCGACGCGTACGATGCACTGGCAAAGGCACTTGAGTGCCCCGCTGCTCGGGCCCGCTCGCGTCCTCGCTGGAGTCACTCCTCGGTGATCTGTAGCCGCTCCTGGACTACGGCCAGCTCCATCCGGACCGCCACAAGCTCACGGTCCCGCTCTGTCCGCTCACGGTCCCACTCTGTCCTCTCACGCTCTCGCGTGGCCCTCTCACGGTCAAGCTCCTCTCGATCCCGGGTGGGCTCCCTCCGCTCGATCTCAAGGTGGATGCGGAGGTCCTGAGCGTCCCGGGGAAGCTCCTCACGCTGGCCCGCTGTAGTAGTAAGTCTGGCCACCTCCTCCTCCAACTCCGTGACCCGCTGGTCACAGATGGCAAGCTCGGCGCTGGCCAAGGCAGCTCGGGTGTGTGCCTCCTGCAGCTCTGCCTCCTACATTTCAATAAACAGTCAATTGTCAGTTTCGGGTATCATTTTAACTCATCTTATAGAAATTAATGTTGTTGACTTACCTGTGTTGTGAGGTCACGCTCCATCCCCGGCTGGTCCCGAGACCGCTCCAGCTCGGCAATCCACTCTCGGCATGAGCCAACCTCCGCCCGTGCCACTCTCAACTGGTTCCTAGCCTCAGTTAACTCCCGCCTGCATCGCGTCAACTCATCATTAGTCATTGCCACAATTTACGTGAATTATGAACAAAGCAATGTAAAACTCATCAGTGAAGCATGGTCGTGACGCTGTCTCACTACTAGGGAAAGCGCGTCCTGGGGCTCCTTAGTCTGGGAATGGGCAAAAAGAAAATCATAAGCTTTCATGAACAAATAAGGGCATAATGCCATTCAAGTTTAAAGCTTACCCGGATAGCTAGATCGCGCTCTGCCTCCTCCGCTCGAGCAACTGCACCAGCCAGCTACTCCTCCAACTCCCTGTCACTGGAGCTCGGTCCCCTAGAGCTCGATGCACCACCCGTGTCCCTCGCCACCGCCCCCAGCTGCGCACGCTGCACCCAAAGAAAGACCGTTAGTGTCTAATCATCAACAAAGAGAATGTACATGCATTTTAATTCAAAAATTGAACAGGGTCGCTAGGTCAGCCCGGGCAGCCGCCAACTGGGCCTCCAGACTGTAGAGATGGACCTGGGCATCCATCGCCACCAAAAAAAGCTGTGGGTGTAGATGTATGGAACGTGACTCCACAAATCACATGAGCAAACATATGCATATATGAAAACATGATGTGCCCCAATCAAATGAATAGCATGAACAGGTAAACATGGTAGCATGATCATACAGCAAGGCAAAGGCGATAAAATATGTAGAAGAATACAGTGATCGTCACTAAGGAAAGACGACACCAAAGAATGTGAAAGAAGACTATGTGCACCTCCAGGGCCTGATGGATACACAGGGGGTTTCTTTTTATATTGCTGGGACACTGTTGGTGAGGAGGTAGTCCAAGCTGTTCAAGGTTTCTTCCGGGGCTGGGGTCTACCTAAAGGTGTCACCTCTACTATCATTAGTCTTATTCCAAAGATTAAAAACCCCAATTCCTTTTCAGATTTCAGGCCCATCAGTCTTTGCAATTTCACTTATAAAATTGTATCCAAGGTTATATGTGACAGATTGCGGCCCATTCTTCCTATGTTGATATCGAAGGAACAAAGTGGATTTGTATGTGGTAGGAGTTTGGCAGATAACTACCTTCTTGCGAAGGAATTGCTTATGGACCTAGACAGGCCTGTGAGAGGCCACAACATGATATTGCAACTTGACATGGCAAAAGCATATGATCGGATTGAATGGGACTTTCTTTATATGGCTCTTCTTAAATTTGGTTTTTGCAGCAGATTTTCCTCGTTGATTGCTCAGTTGGTTTCCAATTGCTGGTTTTCTCTCTCATTTAATGGGCAACTGCACGGTTTCTTTACATCCACAAGAGGCATTAGACAAGGGGATCCACTTGCACCTTCATTATTTATCATTGCAGAGGAGGTACTAAGTAGGGGCCTTCAGCATCTGTTTACTTCTGGCCGTTGCAAACCTTTCCATCTCCCTAGGGGAGTGCAACAGATTTCCCATCTGCTTTATGCTGATGACTCACTTATTTTCATAAATGGAGGCTCTTCTTCAATCAAGCAATTGCTCCTTTTTCTGGGAAAATATGAAGCTTCTTCAGGGCAAAAGATTAATGCTCATAAGAGCAAGTTTATTACTGCAGGGAAAATGCCTCGAAGGGCTATTGCTAAAGTCTCCCACCTCACTGGTTTTCAACATCACAGTGGATGCTTATCTTATCTTGGAATTCCATTGTTTAAAGGCAAAGTTAAGGTACCTCATTTCAAGTACTTGATTGACAGAGTTAATGCTAAATTGGCAGGGTGGCAAAGTAGGTTCCTATCTCAGGCTGGTAGACTGGTGTTGATATATGCACGGACTTCATTGCTGAAGAAATGCACGGACTTAGTTGAAACATGCACGGAGTAGAGTGTGCACGGACTTTGTGAAACTTAGTCTTAAGCAAACAGGTCATGTGCTCAGACTTTGCAGAAACGTGCACGGACTTGGTTTTCAAACAACCAAGACAAATGCATAGACTTGCTTTGACTTGTAACATGCATGGACTTCTATAAAGAAATGTGCACGGAGTTGAAGTGTAAAATGCATGGACTTCAGAATACCTTGGTGAAAACATGCATGGGCTCGAAAGATTGCACAGACTTTTGCTTAACTTAAGGCAAGTGTGTAAGATGGCAAACAATGCACGGACTTCATGTAACACAGATGCACAATGTGCATGGTCTTTGTGAAGTGGAGTTAAAAATATGCATGGGGTTGAACGCAAGAAAGAATTTGCACGGGGTTAAAACATGCATGGACTTGATGAAACTCAATAGCAAACTGACTAAGTCCAGCATGTGCACTGAGTATGGACAATGTCCACGGATAATAAAGAACAACATGCACTGACTCAATATGCACCGGGTTAATGTATGCATGGACACAGCGAATGCATAGAAGAATGGTTATGCATGGACTTTGCAACAAAATACACAACATGATATGCACACAGATCAAAAACGCATTGGAATATAATGCAAAACACCCTCAAGATAAGCACATTAAACAAGAGTAATTAAATGGTAAATCAAATAAAGAATTGACAGTTAGTGTATGACATCATCAAAACATTAGAGGTTCAACAGTCTCCCCCCTTTTGATGATGGCAACACTATGGCAACTCTATGTCAAATGCAAGGCCAACATATGCATGAGCTCATGAACCCCCCTTGACAAGCAAACATCACAGTTCACTCCCCTTAACTCCAGACAGCATCACATTACCCTCTCATACCACTTACCTCTCTCTGTACTCATCTCTCCAAAAGCCTCTATCTCTCTATACCTCTCTCCCTCCGTATCATACTCTCTATACCTCTCTCCCCCCTTTATCTCTCCCCCTTTGACATCATCAAAAGATTTAGGAAGGATGAAAATAGTGCCATCACAGAAGGAGAAAGACTCATATCAGATGTTAAGCTGTTAAGAGTGAAGCTTCAAATTCTACCAAGTAGAATCTATAGTACCAGGAAGTAGAAGGGAGCCAAGATAGTGAGATAAGTTTATCAACATACAAGAGAACAGATGTAGAGCAAGACTGCACAAGTATGTCAATAGAAAGTCTGTGCAAAAATCGGCCGGGAATTGACCACTCAAATGAGACGAGAGTCCACAGAATGGTCATAGAACATGTCGTTCAATGAGGTAGAATGGATCGGGATCGCCCATTCATCTCACGCCATAACTAAGCCTAAAGAAATGCACGGTTAAGCATGGTCCGCTGAAGGGACTCACGCGGCTTGGAACTAGCCGCTCGAGGGATGAGGGTCTACCAGACGGTCGAACGACAGTCCGTTCAATGGTCCTACATGACTATGGCCTAGCCGCTCAACGCCATCCCTAAAACGGTTCTACAAGGCTAGTAGGGATACGAATGGGCCGCTCAAAGATCTGCATGGCTTGGGAGTAGCCGCTCAAACACTAACGCTACTAGGGGTCCTAAAGGATACGCGGCTGGAGACAGGCCACTCACAAAGTTATATGGCTTGGGAGTAGCCGCCAAACCACCAATGCCATGGGGGTTCTAAGGGTTACATCGCTGGGGATGGGCCGCTCATGATTTCATGTGGTTAGGGTCCAGCCGCTCAATGGGACGAAGAGTCTCATGAGCGGTCGGACGATGGGCCATTCATTGGGGATGAACGGATAGACATGGGCCACTATAGTTTTTACCACCTTACTGTTCACGGGAATTACACGGTAGAGGGTGTACCGTGAGTAGTCTAGGACGGTCCAGATTGAACCATCCAATGGGGTTAAGCGGTCGGGAGTTGACTGCGGGAAGAGGGGCGGTCTCCTAGTGGGTTGTTCTTCCACCGCCATGGCGAGAGCGGGGTCTCCACCGTGGGAACCCCTCCCGGTTGGCTCCGTTTGACATGAAAAGAAAATCTAGCTAACCTGCCCTGCCCACACGATCATTCCACAACTATTCCATACATCAAAACGTAAAGACGATGACCATGGAGCAATTTTCAAGAAAATAGGCTAAATTACTCTAACATGGGTTCATGCATAGGAACCGATGAAAATGGCGATGGACGGGCATGCATGTGGGACCAATGGGTTCCTAGCGAGATAAGGAGTCCATCCCCCTACCTCGATCGTGACGAAACTGACTTTGCGGCGCCGAACGGACAAAGGAAGCCGCGTCGCTCTCACGCCCGCACCCATTTACACGCTCTGCAGATCGAGGCGTAGCTAGTGTCAATGCGCTCCTCGCGATGCGAGCAACCCGTAGACGTCCTCCACGCATCGTTCTGTGGCCCGGACGGACGAATCCCGGGGGAAGGGGGGTTCACCGTCGCATGCGTGAGGGAGAGAGAGAGGGTGAGAGAGAGAGAGAGCGGGAGGTTTCGTGGTGTGTACGGATGCTTCCGGGGTAGGTCTCGGTGCTGTGCTGATGCAGCATGGGAGAGTTGTGACGTATGCATCTTGGCAGTTGAAGCCACATGAGGTGAACTACCCTGTTCATGATCTTGAGTTGGTGGCGGTGATTTTCGCGCTAAAGATTTGGAGGCATTATCTATACGGTGAGAAGTTTGAGCTTTTTACTGACCACCAGAGTTTGAGGTATGTGTTCACACAGAAGGACCTTAACCTCAGGCAGAGGAGATGGATGGAGTACGTGAAGGACTATGATGTTACTCTATCTTGTCAACCTGGAAGGATGAATGTCGTAGCTGATGCTCTGAGTAGGAGGGTAGTGGCCAGTCAGATGTTGTTGAGGAAGTAGAGGCTTTGGGAGCAGGTTCCGGCCGTGACCTTTAGGCTCAAGATTTCGTAGAATCAGGGTTTAGCTGTCCTCGCCAGTCTTACTATCACGCCAGCGATTTGTCAACAAGTGACTGAGGCCCAACGAGCAGACCCTGAGCTACCTCGTATTCTGTCACTGGCTGAGGTGGAGTTTTGTGAAGATCGAGCTGTGAGATTTAGAGGTAGGTTGTACGTCCTGGCCGAGGAGCAGGTGAGCCGTGCGGTGCTGCGTGAGGCTCATGGGAGTCGGTATGCCGTGCACCCCGGTTCGGCCAAGATGTACCCGAACCTGAAGAGGCAGTTTTGGTGGCCTAGCATGAAGAGAGATGTGGTAGAGTTTGTGGCTAGATGTTTGACCTGTCAGCAGGTGAAGGTTGAGCACCAGCGACCAGGAGGCGCACTTCAGCCCTTGGAGATACCCACGTGAAAATGGGACCACGTGACCATTGATTTTGTGGTTGGGTTACCAAGGACGTCCAGTGGGCATACTTGTATTTTGTTACTGGTGGATCGACTGACGAAGACGACTCGGTTGCTACCGATCAAGGTCAGTTGGAGCGTGCAGAAGTTGGCCCGGTTGTATGTGGAGTGGATCGTCCCGTTGCATGGAGTCCCCATCTCCATCGTGTCTGATCGTGATCTGTAGTTCACATCGAGATTCTGGAGAAGTTTCCAACGAGCTCTAGGCACTGAGTTGGCATTCAGCCCTATCATCCTCAGTCAGACGGTCAATCTCAGCAGATCATCCAGACTTTGGAGGACATGTTGAGGTCGTGTTGCCTAGAGTGGCAGGGGAGCTGGACCCACCATTTGCCATTAGTGGAGTTTGCCTACAACAACAGCTATCATTCGAGCATTGGTCGGGTCGCTGCCAACCCTTTCACAAGCTGATGATGAAGGACGCGCCGTTCAATTGGGACGATGAGTGCCAGCGTGCACTGGACCACTTGAAGGAATATCTGAGGACTTCGCCTGTGCTGGGGGCACCTGTCAAGGGCAAGCCACTCATTCTTTATATAGCAGCCACCGAGTATTCACTGGGGGCAATGCTCACCCAGAATAATGACAAGGGAAAAGAGCAAGCTCTCTACTACCTCAGCGGAAGACTGGTGGGGGCAGAAGCCAGATACACCCCCATCGAAAAGGTCTACCTCACCTTAGTCTTTGCTGTCAAGAAGCTGAGACACTATATGTTGTCTCACGAAGTAAGCCTGATCTCCTGGACCGACCTCGTCAAATACATTCTTTCCCTGCCAGTCCCAAGGGGGTGTGTCGACAAGTGGGCCGTGCTACTGATGGAATTCGACATCACCTACATACCGCAAAAAGTCATCAAGGGGCAAGCCGTCGCGGACTTCTTCGCGGCGCATCCCGTGCCTAAAGACTCTCCACTGGCTACCGAGCTACCCGAAGATGAGACATTGGAAGCAAACCAGGTCTGGCAGGCCGTGTGGCAGTTGTACTTCGACGGGGCTTCCAGAGTAGAGACGGCTCCCTCTGGGCGCACCAGAGTGCGCGCTGGTGCAGGTAGCGTCCTCAAATCTCCCGACGGGGAAGTGTTGCACACTTCCTGCTTCATCAATAAGCCTTGCACAAACAATGAAGTAGAATATGAAGCCCTGATTATCAGTCTCCAAGTCACTTTGTAGATGGAGATCAAGATGTTGCAGGTGTTCAGCGACTCACTGCTAGTCGTCAGACAGGTCCAGGGACAGTTTGATGTCCGGAAGCCCGAACTACTTCCCTACCACACTAAGGCAAAAGGGCTCATGGAGCAATTCTACCTCCTCGAGATAGGCCACGTCACCAGAGGAGAGAATGCCCAGGCCGACACCTTGGCAAAATTGGCGAGCTCGCTGGCAGTCCCACCGGATGGATCACTCGACATCCGAGTGGTCAACCAACGCCAGGTGCCCAGCATGATAGCAAAAGAATCGGAGGGAGGAGAAGAGCTGGAAGTTGCCACAGCGGAAGCCGTTAGCCCACCTAACTGGAGGGCCCCCTACATGCAGTGGTTCAAGTACCAGTAGTTGCCCCTACAAAGGGAAGAAAATATTAGATTAATCAGAACAAGGGACTCTTATGAGCTCCGAAATGGGATCTTATTCCGAATCATGGCCGACGCCAGGAGGATGAACGGGTTATGTTGGCCTCTTTTCAACTTCACGGTACTGCACGCACGTGGTGGACCTCAGAATGGGAAGTCGCCTTTCATTCCCATCTACTTCGACAGATCTCGTGGGTTGAGTTCGTTGCTACATTCGAGCGTATCTATACTCCAGCCTGCCTGAAGTTAGCCAAGATGTATCAGTTTCTAGAGCTGACATAGGGAGAGATGTCAGTCCTGCAATATCGCGACAAATTCATTGAGTTAGGCTGGTATGCACTGCATATTTTTGCCGATGAGACTGTGAGGACTCAGTAATTTTTGCGCGGACTGAGAGCAGAGTTGAGCCTACCACTATTCACTACACGTGTTGCTGAGCTGGATGCCGCTTATCAAGCCGTTGTCGCATTGGAGTTGGAGTTGGCGAGGACTCGAGGTTTCGCTCAGACGGGGATGGTGTCAGCGACCGTGCCACATCAGTCGCCCCACCAGCCATCTACTTCAGGAGTTTCTCCCGCCTTCTCTCCTGCCGATAGTGCTTCCTTCTAGCAATCTCAGGGCAGAGGTTTCCATCATAAGAAAAAGAGGAAGAGGTTTGATCAGCCGTCGTTTTCGGAGCCGAGTCAGCATTCTGGTCCGTTTGTTCGATTGCGTTCAGATTTCGTTGCTTCTCAGCTGAGGTTATGTTCCCGATGTGGTGGTAGTCATTCGGGTGTGCCGTGCTCTCTATCGGTTGTGTGTTATCATTGTGATCAGCTAGGGCACATTTCTCGTAACTGTCCGTTGAGGTAGCAGACGGTGTAGTTCTCGCAGACTTCGTAGTCACAATAGCCGCAGTTTCGTCTTCCGCCGCCGCCGCCTCAGCCATCTCAACCAATTCAACCGTTTCAACTGCCTGTTCCTACACCTTCTCAGCAGTCGTCTGCTGCTACTTGTCTGTCGAGAGCCAGAGTTACACACATCACTCGTGCGGAGGTGTTGGCATCTAATCTGATCGAAGGTACGGTTTCCATTTATGATCGCACAGCGCATGTTCTTTTCGATTCTGGTGCGACGCATTCATTTATCTCTGAAGATTTTATTGCCCGTATCGAGAGACCGGTGAATGAAATTTCCTATGATATGCTCGTAGAGTTACCGTCTGGCGATTTTATGTCTACTCGTATGTGCTTGGAAAATTCTCTGGTTGTGGTCAGTGGTCGGAAGCTGCCAGTGAGGCTTTATGCATTACAGCTAGCCGACTATGACGCGATTCTTGGTATGGATTGGCTGGAACTTTATGGTGCCGTGGTTCCACATCTCCTTAGCGGTAGTACAGGATGACACTCTAGAGAACTCGGTGGGATGGAGTGCACATTGAATAGCGTTGATGGCACTCCAATTCAAAGTGGACTTTCGGATGTGCTCCTTAGTCCAGAACTCCTCATCTGGAGGTAAATCGAAAGGACCTTTACTCACAACCTTCCAGATCTCATAATCCTTAGCATGAAGGAACACTTGCATCATGTTCTTCCAGTAGGCATAGTCGCTACCATTGAAGAATGGTGGCTTGTTAGTTGAATGACCCTCAACTACTAATCCTTTAGAATCCATCTCCACTCTCCGGGATGTGAAGCCCTATGAGAGAGACTAGATCTGATACCAAGTGTGGTGTTGGATGGATGTTATGATCTAGAGAGGGGGTGAATAGATCTACCCATTAAAAATGTTATCAACAGTGAGCAAATAAACTGTGAAATTAGAAAATGAACACTGCAAGTGTAAATTCAACTGACAGAAGAAAAATATGCACAGAAGCCTTAAGAATTCCTAACAATCATCTACGTGATAGTGGATCAAAAGTGTAACCGCTGAGCAAGCATGCGCATATGCGAGAGAGGCAAATCAATCACATAGAACACCAGAGATTTTAGGTGGTTTTGCATAAGCCTACGTCCACCCCACACTCAAACCGAGTGTGACTTACTGTTGATTCACAACTTCACTCGACTGATCCACAGCTTTGGAGAATAGATCCCCACAAACCGCTGATCCACAACTTTGGAGAATCAATCCCAGACCGCTGAACTTCACAGCTTGCTCCCGCTGAGCCTTACAGCTTCGCTGTCTGAGGTTTTACCCTCACCCGTTGACACACAGCTTGACCAAATTCAAGAATCAAAGAAAAAATAAAATAAGAGAATAATGTAGCTCTAAGAGCAAATTGACTCTAGATTTGATCCAAGAGTCAATTACAGAGATTGGAGATCACTAGCTCTCTTCTCCTCTGGTACTCTGCTTTTCTTCAACGTAGACTGCTCCTTCTAGCCTCACAACTCAGAAATTTGCTTCCTCTCAAAGCTTCAAGAAATTCTTCTCACTCTCTCTTTCTCTTCTCCTAATGCTTCCTTCTTGAATCAGCAGACTCTCGCTCTCGTGAATCAATTCAAGAGGAAGGTAAGTTATGCTCTCATGCTCTTCTGTAGATCTACTCAGTATTATTCTTTCGATCTGCTCACCCCTTTATAAAACACTCAGGCGATGGGCCTGTGTACACCATAATTTTTCCCACCCAATCTTCTCAGTCATATGAAGGTGCAAACAACACAATGACTTATAGTGTTAGCCATTATCAAAACCATGAGATACAAATGACCACAGGGGCACAACACGAGATTAGTGCTTTTCCTTGGGCCTTGTGCTGAAGCTGGTGCTCTTCTCTGTTGCACTTAGGCTTTTTATGTTTGGTTGCTCGCTAGATCAGTGCTCGAGACGTATTACATTGCAATTTTTTGGGATTGCGATGACACCTAGTGTGTACTGAGATGCGAAGGCCGAGGACCTTTCTGATGCCTTCGTGCGTTGTTGAGTGCACAGCGAAAGCGTGTGGCTGATGACCCACAAGCCGAGGATTCTTTTCATACAATTCTGCCTGAGCGAGAGAATTGCTCCTTCTCGATGTGACTCCGTCTTAGCTACATGTGCCTAGATGTTGTTGTGACCATGCCGCTGTCGGTCATCTTTCTAGTTTTAGTGTTGGCATTTGCGAGTGTTGGAGAAATCATCGGCTTTCCTGCTGATAAAGTACACTTTACTCTGCATTCCTTCTCGTGGGTGTTGTGCTCTCGAGACGTGTTTGTAGTCCTTGAGATGTGTTCCCCAAGATTGTGGTGTCTCCTGTTGTTTTACTATCGATTTCAATTTTTATGGGTCTTTCCTTGGCAAACGGCCTGATGCATGACCCATTCCCTATAGTCATGTGCTCAGCTGCCGCACGCCTTGATACGACCCTACTTGCAGTGTGTCCCATGGTTCTGTGTGCCGTACGAAATCGAAATCCTGCAATTGTTGCTATCGTTGGCTGTTATTTTTGTAAGTGTTGTTCTCGTATGATTCTGCGTTTATGTGCTGGACCATTGTCTTGTCAGTAGCTTGCTATGCTCCTTTTCCCGGTGGAGTAGTTCACAACTCGATCAGATGCGATATCTGAGTGAGGACTGACTTAATGCTGTGTATGGTCCCGTGTTGTTGATTTTGCTGTCGTTCCTCCGTGTAGTCATCATTGGCATCCTGTGTGCCTGGTGTTCTCTGTCTCCTTTGGCACTAGAGCTGATGATGTCATCAGGCTGTCAACTGAGAGGACTATGTTTCCTTGCGTAAGCTGATGTTGGTTGTGCCTGTAGCTTCTGTCGCTTCTGTCGATTCATTTCTTGGTGTTGTTTACTCTGACAGTTGTGTCTCTTGCCTTGCGAGACGTAAGCAACATTGTCTTGTTTCAGAGGTGTCAGACTTGTGTTCACTTGTGGTCGTGCTCACTCCTGAGCGTGTATCCGTGACAACAGTCGGACGCGAAGTAGTGCTTCTGGTACACCCGGTAGGGGAGTATGTTGACTGCTGCTCCTGGGTCGATCAGGACCCTGTTGATAGACTGCCCATTCAGCTGCCTCTTCATGTAGAGTGGCCTATTATGACTGCAGGTGGGCAAGAGTATGTCGTCCTCCGTGAAGGCCACGGCCACCTCTGGGGACATCTCGCCAAACAGGCTTCAAGGTATGCTGGCGTCTAGAGTGCGGCCATAATGGCTTGCCGTGTTTCTTCATCTAGGGATAGCATCTCCCAGATGGTAAACCAAGTCGAGATCTTCTTGAGATGCCTGACTATTCGGTCGACAGCCAGAACCTTGAGCAGCTTCATTTCTTCGGCCTTGCCGCGTCTGCCCCCGGCCTGGGCCTGGGGCGCCGGGTCAGAAGGTGACTCCTCCGCCAGATCTGGCATAGCTACCTGAGCCTGCGGGGCTTGCTGGACTTCCTCTTTTTCCTTCATGAATTCGGCGAGGTTAGGGATGCCATCAAATTCTTCCGCTGGCTGGGATAGGACCACCGCCGAGAGGGTCAGAGGGTTACTCGTAGGCGGATCCGGGCTGCTGCTGGCCCCCTTGGTTGGCCAAGGCCCTTGCAGGTGCACTTGCTTTTCTGTGCGGGCCCAAAGGAACTCGGCGAAAGAGGGAGCGCCCTGACTTTTCGACTTCTCAGGATAAAGACCCGACGGTGGGGGGATCTCTGTACTTCGAACCTTGGGTTCGGGGACTTGGTAGGGCTGCTCGCCTCTTAGCTTGATATTGCGGTTGTCCTGAGGAGGGCGTCCCCATTTCTTCCCTGACCGGGTGGCATGTTGGGAGGTGGATGCTTTGGCCTGATTCACTTCCGGCGAGTCACAGGATGCCCCTTCTTCTTCTTCCTCCAGAGAGAGGGTGGTGACAAATAGCGCAGAGGGTGTTGTAGGCGACAACGACCTCCTCCTTCTTCTTACTTCTGGGTCTTCTCTTTTTCTTCTTCTTTTCTGCAATAGCCGATGGCTGCTCTTGAGGGAATTCGTCCCACAAGGGAGGCTCTTGTTCTGCTTGAGCTTCTACTTCGGGGGTCAGCTCGAGGGACTCGAACTCCTCCCAAAGGACGTATTGTAACGATCGTAGTTTAGCGGATCCTTAATGGTGTGGATCTAGGATTCATTCGGTGAATTTTGACTATTTTTAAGAATTTTTTAGCTATTTCTAGGTGATTATTTGAATTGGTTAAAGTATATATATAATGATTATGGGCATAAACATAATTTTGATAATAGGGACTTGACTCAAAATAAAGGGAAAATGACATCAAAATGACTCAAATAAAAGGGGGAAATACACCAAAATGACCCCGATAGATAGCCCAAGTGTCGAAGCGAACCCGTCCTGGCATTGGCTGCATCCTACCCCTCTCCGGGAGGGAGAGAGGTCCCGCACCAAAGAGAGTCATGGGTGATGTCCCCATCAACTCTCCCGGGCTGTGAAGAGCTCAACTCTGTCGAGTAAGGGTCTACTCGACTGCGATAATGCTCGAGGAGGTTGGGGTCCACTACTGAAGATCCTCCCTGCTCACCCATGAATCATCCGAAGGAGGCCGGCCCTTCCACCTGACCAGGTATCGCTCATATGCCTTGCTCCCGATTACAGTGACCTGTTCATCCAATATCTGCTCCACTTGCTCACGCTGGCCTCTCTGGATTGGTGGAGCTCTCTCATGGGTAGTGGCTCTCTTAAGTGGTGGAATAGGCTCAATGTCCTCACTGGGTGTCACCGTGGGACCCCTGTATGGTGCCAAGTCAGCCACATTAAATGTGGGGCTTACTTCGTATTCCTCAGGGAGGTTTAACACATAAGCATTAGTGCTGATACGCCTCAGAACCTGGAAGGGACCTGCTCCACGTGACCTCAGTTTTGAGACATTTCCTGGGAATAGTCTCTCAGTCCTCACCATCACAAAATCACCTACGTGGAATTCTTGGTGGCGTTAGTGGGAGTCGACAGATTTCTTGTACACCTCATTGCTCTTGTTGATGTGTTTGCAAAGGTTTTCATGCAATTTTGTGAATGCTAACCTCCTAGGGGTGATGGGTGGACCTGGACAATAAGTAGACCGAGCATGTCTAGACTCCCTATCAAGGGTTTTGAAACTTGGCGGGCCAGGGCATCCAAATGCGGACCTATCATGTGGGTGTGTGATGAGTGCCGGAGGACCTGGACATCCATAGATGCTCCCGACATGTTTATGATCAAGGATGAATGAGGGAGGGCCGTTACACCCATATATGGACCAATTATGCATCCAACTTGACATGTGGGTGTCATGAATGAACGGACCCGACTTACTTTTCATGTCAAGTGGTGTGATGTGTCAAGACATAGGAATTCCCTTCCCATAGATGACTTCCTTGTGTGGCGTGGTGGGGTGGCCTTCAGACTTCAACTTGAAAGGGTCAAAAGGATCATGGATGGTGGATAGCATGGAGTGGGGCACTTCCTCGATTCCTAAGTGTATATCGCCTAAGGTCAAGGCTCCCATGGTGTAACTGCAAATGCAGGAAAATCACATTTCAACTTCGAGAATGGCGGTCTCCTTTGGCCCGCAAGTCATGGAGAGCCACATCTGGGATGGCTATCTAGCCGTCCCACTCTGCTTCAGGAGCTTCCCTCCAGTCGTGGGCTTCCCTAACTTCCTGGGGGTAGCCTTCGTTAACATCCTGGACGTGGAGGCGTCCGACGAGCCTGAGCCCAACACTCCCACCCAGGGAGTCACTGAAGCTGCCACCGGCTGAGCTGTGGCCGAGAACAACAACAGCGTTCCGCCAAGGACGTTGGGCTGCAACGTGCACCATGTACACCAGACTGCCCGACCATCGCACCAGGGGTCAGCATCCCATCGGAGGAGGCTCCAAAGGAATTATGCTGGTGCTGCCACGGGGCGCCGAATCTCTAGCTCCGGCAAGTCCATGACTGTCGGAACCATCAGAGTCCATCTGAATGGACAGAGGTCCAAAGTAATCCCGAACTGTATCGTGCCTACCATTCCAGTCCGCAACTCCTTCCAAGGACTGGAGAAGATGAAAGAAAAGATGGCGCCCATCATTCCGGCCGCAGCGCCGAAAGATACGTCGACTCACAAGTCGATAAAGTTGAAGCAAGTTTGGGTTCCCAAGGAAGCCCAACCCACGGCACCTGCCCAGGCGGGGCCCAGCTACGCCCGCCATAGAAAGGGGCGAAGAGATGAAAGGGTCAAGGTGACGGCCACGACCCACCAACCGGTAACTACTGCGCCAGCGCTGCCCAAAAATGCCTATCGCCAACGTCGCAGGCGTCGTCACCATGCTGACCGCCCAGCGTTCGCAACTTACACCTATCCTACTGTCGCCACCGACATGCAACCACCGGTCGCTCTCCCCAACCAGGAGTGGGAAGGGATCGAGCAGGCCATGAGAATACAGCATTGCAGGGTCGTTGGTGGGGAGACTGGGAATGCCCCCTGCTTCTTCGGCCGACGCGTCCTCAAATGATTTGAGGGCCCGCCACTAGTGCCTCTAGTGGTGATAACATTGGCAGCCAGGGCCATAGGAGGTTCTTCATGGGAGGTTTCTTCAGCACCCATCTGTGCTACTTCGCCCGCTGCTCTCCCTCTTCTAGTGAGAGGGTCGGGTCTTGCGGCGAGTCTGGCCACCTCTTCGGGGTCGGTGGGTAGAGCCCCATATCGGTCGAACACCCCTGCCATGTTGCAGGTGTAAACTCTCCAGTTCTTGTTTCTTCTTGCCATTCTCCTCGACGGCCTGTTCGGGAATACCAGTCTGTACGCATTCATCTTGGAAGGGGTAGTGGAGCGGGAAGGGGTGACCCTTCTAGACACGATGACGATGAAATGCCCAAGGCCTAGACCCTTGAGGATAAGCCTAGAACTTGCTCTGATACCACTTGATGTGACACGGACTACGGATGCAAAGGTACCGATCGAGTGAGCCTCGGACCTAGACTTGCAAGCACACTTTCAAATTGGCGGACTCAATGTTGGCGGACCGATATCGCAGTACAACCCTTTCCCGTGGTGACTAAGTGATGGTGGGGTGGGTCCGAGAGTCTAAACCCTGCTGGTTCGGGTGATGGCTTAGCCTAATGTGTTTCCCTCCCTAGGATTGGAGCACCCACATCAGCGGGGAGGACGTCGTGCCTTGAGGGCACGGGTTCTCTCCTCACTCAATCTGCGATGGCCACTCGTGAGCGGGAAGTCACGGGATCGGGCACTCTCTTTCTCGCCGACTGAACTTAGAGGAATGAGGGTTTACGGGCCGTGGAAAAGAGGAGAAAATCACAGAAGTAGGATTGAATGAGGAAAAATACACCACCCAAGGGTGGGAACTGATCAGAAGAAATGATGAATAGAAAAGAGAGGGAGAAGAAGTGGACCCCTGAGTGCACAACATGCGGCCCTTGAACTTGCGCCGCTGCCTCTTCTTGGCTGAAACTTCTTGAAAATGGACCCACCTGGCACGGACCTGGACCTTTGGGCTTCTTAATCTGTAATACCTTCTCATATAACGAGCCCGTCTGGCAGACGACCTAGCCCGGTCATGAATATGCAACTTCATCGGGGCGATTTCCCCTAGACACTCGGTGCTAACCATAGGCAGACATTCTTGAACAGATAACTCTTCCAATGAATGAATATCATAAAACCACGGTGTTTTGTCACTTGGCACTAGCAGCCTGAGATTCGGCATCTCCACTCGGATATCGGTCTTGAAGCATAACTCCCTTAATAAAAGAGCAGGACGGGACCGAGGGAGAGTAATACATGGCATTGACATGGCCGACTTATCGATAAATTGAGGGAGATTGCATGAAATGTGCAGAAGGTCTTTTTACAGCATGGAAGATACGGCCAATTGCCACTTGAACATAGAACTTATAATCTGCTTGGCGGCCGTGTGAGTTAGCACAATGCGGGTAGAGAACCCCTCTTGGCCAGTGAACTGAATAGCAATAGAGCGAGGGGTAATAACAACATCAATGATAAAGCCACCGGCGAGCAATGAGATTGCCACCGACCTCACTTGTGAAGAAACTCCTTTGGGAGACCCTCTGGCCTTGCTGGCCCTCTACCAGTAAGGGACCAGCCCTCACATCCTCCACTCGGCATCGCCAAGTTACCCACGGGTTTGGGGTGAGTGCTGGGTGAGTTGGCCGTCGATATCGGCCCGATTGAGTTGCAAGTTGTGCTTGCAAGGTATGTCTGAGGTTGTGTCACATCACTGTAAAGTTCGCCCTCACACTTGTTATGGATGCTCGCAAGCCGCGGCCATACTTCCTTGCTCACCCCATCGCCATCCTCACCGACCAACCCCTACGGCAAGTCCTTTAGAACCCAGATGCCTCGAGCAGATTGGTCAAATGGGCTATCGAGCTGGGAGAGTTCGATGTTAAGTATTGTCTGAGCACAGCCATCAAGGCCCAAGCCCTCGTTGATTTCATCGCCGAGTGCACTCTACCTGCCGAGGACTCACCAGAGCAGCCCTCCGGGCCCACTTGGGAGCCATACGTCAATGGATCATCCTGTGCCACGGGGAGTGGGGCCAGACTGGTCCTCCTCTCTCCAGAAGGGCTCAAGCTATAGTACGCCCTATGGTTCAACTTCTCGACCACGAACAATGTAGCCGAATACGAAGCACTCCTCTCAGGGCTGTGTTTGGCCAGGCACCTGCGGGCGACTAGTGTGCCAACGTATACCGATTCCATGCTCATCGCCAATCAGGTGAAAGCAGAGTTCAAAGCACGCGGGCCCACTATGATCAGATACCTAGAGCAAGCCAGGGCTGCGGCAAGGGAGTTCTCCCACTTGGAGGTGGTTCACATCCCATGAGAGGAGAATGCCTGAGCAGGCACTTTATCGCGCCTAGCGTCGGCCACCATGGTCTCCAATTTGAGATCCGTCCTGATAGAGGAAGTGTCGATGCTGAGCATAGACGAACCAATGCTCTAGGTAAACGACATCGACTATGAGCCCTCTTGTATGGATCCCCTTTTGGATTTCCTTCTCCGGCAGTAACTCCCGAGCGACCACGCCGAAGTGTGAAGAACGCGAGCAAGAGCGGCTCATTTCACAATAGTAAACGACAGACTGTACCGCCGTTCCCTGCCAGCGCACTACTGAAATGCTTGTTCCCCATGGAGGCCAGCTAGGCCATTCAGGAGATCCACGAAGGACTTTACGGAAGCCACGTAGGGGGGCCAGCACTCGCAAGGACATTAATCCGCCAAAGGTACTGGTGGCCCACTCTGCAGCGAGACTGTCTTGACTACGTCCGAAGGTGCCCCCAGTGCCAGAGGTTTTCTCACACTAGCTTAAACCGTTTGACGGGTCTGCCCCTCCACCTCTCCCAGGTGGGTCGACCATCCGTGAAGTCTAGGGCTACATCTAGTGGTTCCATCACATGGAAAGTCCAAGCACTCCATTGAGATTCTAGGAGCGAGCCAATAATCATAAAGTAATGCGACTATATCATAGACGTAGCATGAAATGCATTAGACGGGAATTAAACATGCTTTCCCAAAATTACCAAAATAGTAGAGTGTAACGGACCAGGGTCGGGGCGTTATGCGACTATAATGCGCCTCCCCCATACCGTTATGCTCACCCTTGCAATCACTAAACTCAGGCATGCAGACTACAATGCGCCACCTCTGGGGCATTATGCATAGTATAACGCGCCTCCACCTGTGTGTTATACTCACCAGAAAACCATCAAAATCACATAGATCATAATGCGCTACGACTGGTGCGCCATGCGACTATAACGCACCGGGACTAGTCTGTTAAAGTCACCTGAACGTATGAAACTTAGAAAATCCACAGTTTAACCCACTATATAACGCACTACGAGAAGGATGTTATATTGGCTATGGTGGACTGGCCCTAGTCCGTCATGCCCCACAACCTATAGACCTACAAAAATCACAATCACATAATGGTCCAAGAGTGGTCTGCCATGCATTGCATAATGCACCCCCAACGGTCCGTTAAGCATATAACGGCCTCTGACAGGCGCATTATATCAACTGGGAAACAAGAGGGACGAGTTCAGAACCGAACTCCCCTCCAGTCAAGCCGGATCGGCCCGAAACAAAAGAAAAGGGGTAGGAGAAGTTAAATAACAACTTTTCTACAACTACAGCATGCATCAAAATGCAAATACAATGGCCTTAATGAATTTTACAAGTATTTTAGCCTAAAAATCTTAAAATGCACCTTGCACGAAAAATGATGAAAATACCTACGCATGGACATGCATGTGGTACCAAAATGATCCTAGCGAAGTAAGGAGTCCATCCCCCTACATCGATCGCGATGACGACCTCGAAAAATGTGCATGTAGACAACGAAGCTCCGCAACCTTCCCCGAGTCGTCCCGTTCCCACGCCCCTCGAACCGTGGAATGGAAGGCACCAGCACGATCCTCGCGACGAGCCGAGTCCAACGGTACCTCCTGCATCTCGATCCGGGGTCGACACAGCCCAGAACAAGTAAGAAGGGGGCGGAGGAGAGAGAAAGAGTGAGAGAGGGGGAGAGAAACGAGGGAGAGAGAGTGAAATGAGTGGGGAGAGAGACTTCATGTCCGGTGGTCATGTCGACCATCATCTCTGTGATCAGAACTGGGAAGTCATCCTTTGGACAGGCTTTGTTGAGGTCCCGGAAGTTGACGCAGATGCGGACTTGACCATTTTTCTTTTTGACCAGGACAATGTTAGCGATCCAGACCAGATAGATGCACGGCTCGATGAAGTCAACCTCTGCCATCTTATCTACTTCGGTCGCGAACTGGAGCTCCAGCTCGTGGCGCATACACCGCTAGGGCTGTTTGACTGGTGTGGCTGTGGGAGATATGGCCACATCATGCTCCTCCATGGAGGGATCTAACCCAGGCATCTCCTGATATGTCCAGGTGAAGCAATCTTTGTATTTGAGCAGGAATTGCTTGTAGTCCTGCCTCTCTACTTCAGTGAGGAGAGTGCTAAGGAATGTGGGCTGAGGGGCCTCGTCTCCGCCCAGATTGATCTTGAAGAGCTCGTCGACGGTTGCCTGGCCACCATCCTCTAGCTCAGGAGGAGCAGGCTGAAAGTCGACGAAGTCTTCATCATCAGCGGCGGCTTTGTACACCCATGGGTCTTCGAAGCCAGTAGTTGAGGCTACTGAAATTGGAAGGTCATCGCTACTGGGTCCGGACAAGGGTTGTCCTGGGCCGTCCGTGTTGGATTGGCAGCTATCGGCCAAAATTTCAGAGACTTGGTCGGAGTTGCTTGACAATGCCGACGATTCCTCACGATCTTCATTCTGGAGGCCTTCCTCAGGGGGAAGGTGTGGCAAGGTAGGCTCTGGAACTGGTTGCGAGGCCGGAGAGGTCTCCTCAGTCTCCACGTCCTCGTGGACGAGCGAGGAAGTCTCGTCGAGTGCTGGAACTGGAGTGCTAGTCCTGACTGGGAGTGGGATTAGAATCTCCTCTCCCTCGTCTCCCGAGTTGTCGAACTTGGTGTAAGCGACAACCGGGTCAGTGGTTGGTTGGGTTGGTCCCACGACATGGACTGCATGATAGACATAGAAGTCTAGGTCTTGGTCATAGCCGAGTCCTCTAGTGTCTTTTTGGGAAAATGGGGGTTGCCCCCGGACTTGCGAGGGTGCCCAGAGATTCTGGAAATACCTCTACTGTGCGAAGCTCTACCACTGGGGAATGTACTGCTTGAGGCACATCTCTTGGATATGACGCGAGAGGTCGCCCAGAATTTAGATGGCTTCGGGGGTACGGTCGGCTCACCTGGACCAGTCGAAGTCATCCTTTGGTGGGGCCGGCGGGACCATGTCTCCTTTGTGAAAGATGATGGAGGAGCCCAAGTGTTAGTACGTCATCAGATAGAAATCATAAGCATAAGTAAAAGGGTTCAGGTTTGAAAGTCGTACCTGTCAGTGGGCACCCCGAAACACCTGGTCCCGGTAGTGTCGGGCGTACGTGATGTAGTACGCAGTGTCGCTCTCAGCCGGGGCGGTCACCACCCACCCAAGGGCCGTCCAATCGATGATCTGCATAGCATTTCTCGATGTCCAATCAAACGCCGCAGATAGGCCCCTCATTGTCCTCGTGACTCGCTCCCCCGCCTTCTCCGGCGCCGGGAACTCCACCATGGGCTGATGAACCCTGATGGTCCTCATCACTAGTCTAAATTGTAGTCGCTCCACCACGTTCACACAATGAAGTCACACCTCTCGTCCCGCGAAGGCGAGGGCGCCAACCACCCACGGTTGGTCCTCCTGGCCCTCCTCCGTGTAGGGTGTCCACCGCACCTGCAAAATAGGAAATTGCATCAGTATCATAATCATATGGGAATGAATTAGAGAGTCTGAGTTTAGAGTCGTACTGAGGTGTACGGTAGAGCGTCACTGTCATCCTGCAAATCCCAGATCTGTCGTCTCAGGGATGCAGCCGCTTGAGGTGCTACCCACCTCCGTGCTATCGGGAGGATCCCAGGACGGACCTCCTTGCCTCCGCCTAGTGCGTGTAGGTACACGTAGGCCCAAACCTGCATCACAATATCGCATCAGCATTTAGGAAGCATCTAGAAGTCACATACTCGAACCTAGGATAGGAGTCGTACCTGGAGTAAGGGGGAGAAGTCCCTTAGCATGGTCCGACGGGCTATCGAACTCAGCGTGTCAAATAAAACAGCGAGGACTGTCGCTCCCTACGTGTAGTCACCCACGTGGTCAAGCTCCTCCAGGAAGGGAAGGAAACAGAAAATCATCGCATCCGCCCAGGTGGAGAAGAGTAGTCATCTGAACAACAACATCAAGAAACGCTGCAGCACTTGATCGGCCTCCACTCTCGGCTCCGCAGCTACCCTCGGTCTGGCCAGGACCACTAAGCACTGCAGGTGCTGCTCTGGCTGCTCTCCGACCACTATCCCTGCTCGTCGCAACCCCAGGCTGTCCTATAGACTCGCCCGATGTAGGAGGGTCGACTGCCTCTCGGGGCATCGCAGCCCTAGGTCTAGCAGCTCCCGAGCCATCTCCTGGTAGTCGGGATAGGTGGTCCCGCTAACCGGTAGCCCATGCACTCGTAGGCCAGTGAGCCTGGCCACATCCTCCAGCGTGGGGACCTCCTTATCCCCCATGCTTGTCCCCCACCTACCCTTAAAGGGGGGTGTCCCCTCCTTGTCCCCAATGCTTGTCCCCCACCTACCCTTGACCAATGTTAGTGGATATCCTTTGGTGTTAGTGGATGTCCTTTAGTCTAGATCTAGGGTTTAATTATTTATAGTCTCTTGTACCATTTATGAAAAAATTAATGAAGAATTAAATTGGAAGAAGCGTGGTGTGCCCTCCCCTCTCTCTCTCTTGTTCTTGGAGTTCTTCCTTCTTCCCCCCCCAATCTCCTACAGATCTACTCCTAAATCTTCTATCTCCCTCAAATCTCTTCCTCTTCCCTTCTTCCTCTATCTATGGTGAACGTTCACCGCCGCTCGTGCTGCCATTGAACCACCACAAGCTGGTCTTCATCCTACTGCCCCAAAACTCAGAGTTCCTAGACAATTGCTCAGTGTTTGGGCTGGTACAGGAGATCCGACCGTTGGATCTTGACAAAACATTGAGGGTAGGTTCCCCCCGACATAGGCCATTCCCAGTTCAATTTTCACCCAGATCAGAGCTTGTTTAGGCCCCTTCCCAGTCCTCTGTTCTTCACCCCCACAATCTGCCTGCGAGTAGACCAGTATGATAGATCTTGGTAGGTGAATTTTCTCACCCACCAAACGATGTCCAGTTGATACGAATAAGATATTTGTGTTACCGTATCTCTCCCCTCTACCTCCACAAAAATCCCCACCACCAAAAACCATCATTTGTTTCAGTCAAGCCCCATAAATAGGCCATTTCTATTCTACCCTGTGTGTTCTGGGTTTCGAGAGAGAATCAACATCCGTGTTGCAGAGTTTCCCCTTCCTACTAAGACCATTGGACGGTTATGAAATTCCAGTATTTTGAATCTCTTCAAGTGCTCTTCACAATGGCACTAACCACATCTCGATCTGACATCGTGGCTTGGCGTGGCAGCCAATCTCGTCGGAGCGTGCAGTTCTAGCCAGAAACTGAGTTGCGGGACAGCCTTGGGAAATAAATCCCAAGAAATCGCCAACCTCCACTTCAGTGATCGCCACTCCCAGGGATCGACCCAGGACACTCCAGGAATGCCCCCACTAGTTGTTGCAGCCAGGAGCCACCCTGGACTTCCCCGTACTAGCAGCGGGTCCTACGTGCTGTCCTGCGGGCCCCAATGAATAGTGCAGAACCGATCGACCGTGCCCGCCCGAGCGCCACAAATTGCTACCCGTCAACCTGAGAACGGCACTCCCGGACTGCTGTTGTGGCCTTTTAGCTCCCTGCGTGGAGTGGGTAGTAATTTACATGCTGTAATTATTTCAATTTATTGTACCGGGAGTGACGGTTCTAGGTCAGGAAGTCTTCCCCACGCCCCGAGGCTGGAGGTACACTCGCTACCACCCCCCCTTTTGTTGTATTTGCTTAGCTAGTATGCATTCTAGATGACACTGTATGTGAGTAGGATATCTTATTAGCTCGCTATATATTAATCACCGTTGTGAGTTGTGAGTGCGAGACCCATCCCGCGACTTGTTCCGAGTGCGAAAGTGAGCCGATCACCTGAGACTCAAGGCCAGTTACTCAACCGTGCAGATCATCGCACTTCCCTCAATGGGGACGACCGTGAGTTAGCACTTCTTGTTTGGGGCATATCACCTCTTCTGAAGCTCTTTAGGTGCCGCGTGTTGAAGTGTTGTTGCTGGTCACGTCGCCTATTTAGTCGCGTCGTCCTATAGAGTCCAAGGTCACAACAAGTCCGAGTCAAGTCTCGAAGTCATCCCGCATCAGCGGATACCTGGGGGTGTTGGTTTTTTAACCCCTATGGGGCGTCTTAAAAGATGGGAAGAGGTTTTAAAAATGATGGCCTCTCCCGTAGCTATATCCTACCCCTCACTCCGGTCACCACACACGCGATGTGCCGGTGAAACCCCGTCACGCGCGAACAAAAGGATGGCACGCCTGGTGGGACATCTCTCGCCTTTCGTCTTTTTACTGAGGAGAAAATCCGTGACAGCCTTGAAGTCTTGGTGCCCTTTTCCTTCCAGTTTGCCTCCCAGTTGACAGATCGTGTTCGACGACTATTAACAGCCATTGTCCCTACTCGTTTGGTGCCTCAACAACTATGGCGGCCGTTACCTATAGTCCCATCGTCGTGGCCACCCACGCACGGGTGGGCTATTTGGCAGTGTCGATCGCTTTCGACAGTTTTGCCCTGATCGTCGGATCGCCATACTTTTTTGGTGTGGTCCCCGTGGCTGCTCTGCCGCCACCCCCAGTGCCTCTCTCTTTTGGTGCCACCAATGCACCACACCAGTTACCAGTCTCGGCAGCCAGACCAAGCATCAGGCTCAGATCTCCTGTTACCGGTCCCTGTAGGAGTTCCAGACCAGTCCCAGCCCGGGCAAGCACTAGCCCCCAGGCCTAGTTCTGACTGACTCCTGACACAGACTTCACGTGTCAAGTTTTGGTCTCCACTTCTGTAGTTCACTCGAGCCTCCAGCCCCGGGCCCCTGCCAAGTCGGCATCCAACGTGGGTCTCCACCCTAAGGTGTTCGGCTCCTCAGCACCCTACTCGGGCCTTCAACCCCGAGCCTCCACCGAGCTGGCTCCCCACACGGGTCTCCTGACCCGGGGGCATGGCTCCCCAGCATCCCATTCAGGGCTCTCGACCCAAACCCCGGAAGAGCAACCACCTCACTCGGGTTCTCAACCCCTGGTACGAGGCGTCTCAGCACTCAGATCGGGCATATAGCCCAGGGGTTTCCCGAGGATGGCACTTGGCATGAGTGATGGGCGTCAGGCATCGCACATCCCGGTTCCACCTCGGGGGCATTTCTCCTGGGACCTGACAACGTTGGCTCCCAGCACGAGTCTACCTCTATGGGATGCGGTGACCCCGGCATGGACCGAGGGCCCTCTATCGCGCCTTCTGATCTCGCCAGCTCCCAGTCTAGGCTCAAGGCCTCGGGTCACGGGCACCCCAGTACCCCATGCAGCATCAGCTTCAGGTGGCATTGAAGATGTCTGTTGGTTGAAGGGTTAGCCTTTAATTTGCTCAGTATCAGCCAACTGTGTGACAAGGGTTACAAAGTTTCATTTGATTCTCAATGCTGCAAAGTACTTGAACCTGAATCTGATGTAGTTAAATTTTCAGGAAAGAGAATAAATAATACTTACATGATAGACCTTGATGATCTTCAACACACTAATCTCTGTCTCTCTGCTAGTAGAGTAGATGTAGCTTTTCTATGGCATAGGAGGTTAGGACATGCCAGCTACACTTTATTGCATAAATTGAATAAACATGGCATTGTTAGAGGTCTACCTGAAATTTCATTTAAGAAGGAAAATAAAATTTGTGAAGCATGCTCTAAATCTAAGATAACTAGAAAGTCATTCAAGTCCAGAACTGAAAATCTGTCTTCAAAACCCTATGAGTTGATTCACATGGACCTCTTTGGCCCAACCCGTTCAGTCAGCTTATCAGGGAAAAGATATGGACTTGTGATGGTAGATGATTTTTCTAGGTATACTTGGGTTGCATTTCAATCTTAATTTAATCACCATGAGCTTGAATCTTAATTTACTCTTTGAAGGTCAAGAGGAAATGCAAGAGGTCAAGAGCAAATGCAAAAGGTTGACACTATCAGATGACAGCGTCTATGCATCAAAGCACTTGCATCAAGTCAAGAGGAAATGCAAGAGGTCAAGAGAAAATGCAAGAGGTTGACGCCGCCAGAAGACAGTGTCTACGCATCAAAGCACTTGCATCAAGTCAGGGTTGACGCTATGACCAGTGTGCCTTCATTGAGTTCACGTCCGAAGCGTCAATGCGTCAATGCTCTAGCAGTACAGTGTGGACGCAGCAGTTAAAGCATCAGAAGGCAACCACTGCGTCAACGCTGCAGGCTCAAGCGTGGATGCAGCAGCTGAAGCATCAGAAGACAACCACTACGTCAACGCTACTGAACGACAGCGTGGACGTAGCAGCTGAAGTATCAGAAGACACCAATGCGTCAACGCTGCTGAACGACAGCATGGACGTAGCAACAGCCTTCAATATCTTCAAGTCTAGCATCTTCTTTAAGCCAGCGTCAACGCATCCAGGCGTTGGCGTTGACGTAGCCTTCAAGCCTTCACGTCAAAGGTTGACCTTGCATGTTCAAAGGTCGACGTTGCTGTGGCTCTTGCATACGCCAAAGCATCGACGCATTCAGTTGATGGCGCTGACGCAGTAGTACAAGCAACAAGGAAGCTGCTGCTGGTGAAGTCTGCAGTGTGTCAATGCACCAACTTGGGTGCGTGGACGCTGTGGTTGAAGCAATTGTGTAAATATAGAAGTGGACTTCACTGGAATGCATGGAAGTGTCGACGCTCCGTAACTGCAGCATGGATGCAATGGAGTAACAGTAGAGGAAAAATAAGAAGGTTTGAAGCCAACCAAATCATTCTAGTGCGTCAACGCCCCTGGCTGGCTGAGTGGATGCAGCAGAGGAAACATAAGAAGGTTTTAGCCAACAAATCATTCTAGTGCGTCAACGCAGTAAAGGGACGATGTCAACGCATCAGCTTACATATGCAAAGGTTCGCATGTATGAGTGGATGCCAGGTCTTCAAGAGTTGACGCTTTAGCTACTCCTCACATCCTTGTAGAGCAAGTAAAGGCTGCGTCAACCCTACCCATCTGCTGCATTGACGCCGCTTATATTAAAGCCTCAGACCTCTTCACGTGGACCCCCATTCGCACGTCCTCCAATGCCAGATCAGCAGAAGGGTATTCCAGTCATCCACATTCCTTCTGGAACTCTCCGAAACAAATTTAAAAAAATATGAAAAAAATTACCTCCGTGATCCTCGGAAGACGCACAACGTAGTGGTACCATTCTGGAGTCGGAGAATGCACCGGTTCACCCTGCCCAGCGTTTCGAAGGTCTGACCGATAAAATCACACGGAAATCGCTAAACTCAATCCGGGACGCCCGAACTAGATCCGAAACCCACGGATCCTAATCCGAAGAATATCCAAAAATCTGGGGCATTACAACCCAGCACTGGAGGGCAACCAGAGGGTTGGCAGCCCAATGAGAGTGCCGTGCTGGGCAGCCAAGGGGTTGGTTGTCCAGTCCTGTGGAGTCCCAGACACCTCGTCAATTCGATCTTATGTTTCAGGTGTTCGTAGCCTATGTGGTTTCGTGGAGGGTTATTCCTGCATGACTTGTATGTTGCGGAGGGTCATTCCCTCATGGCTTGAGTAGCCACAAAGGGTCTTTCCCACATGAGTTTAGTGGGCCGGCATGCGCTGGTTTCCGTTATCTTACCTTAGGGTGGATTAGCAATGTAGGGCAGTGTCGTACCCCAGTCTTAGCATGTGTGAGTAGTTCAATGGTTTTCATGTGACTGCGTGAGTTAGAGTCCTTTCAGAGTAGTACCCTGCTAGAGTAGCTCTCTAGGTGTCGTGCATGCACCAGCTGCGTGGCCGAGAGCTATAGCTTACTGAGTGCAGACACTTGCCAACTACAAGGTCAAGACCTTTCCCATGAGACAGTGTAGGCTGGTTGCCATGGATCCCCTCTCTGCCGTGACCTGAGTCCAAGTTGAGGGGAACTATAGGCCATAGGACCTTGACGGAGGGACAGTTCGTCTGTGTGTGCACACATAGTTGGGGGTTTCAGATCCGTATTGACGAGTATGACCCCAACTAACTCTAGTGCTGTCGTGTCTCTACCACACTCCAGTGAGGGAGGCAGACATGCTAAGACCCTTGTTTCCTTACTACACTCCACTGAGGGAGGTGGATAGGCGTGAGTTAGGTGGTACAGTATAAGGTGTCAGTGGACGCATCCAACTCAGTTCCTCTGCCACACTCTTTGAGAGAGGAAGATAGGCTAGAGACAGTAGGCGTGGTGTAAGACGTCAGTGGATGCCTCTAGTTGGTACTACTGTGTCGGTTCTCTAGGGGTGGGAATCCATGGAAGTAACCTTGCCCGATCCCCAAATCACTTGGGAGAAATTTTTAGAATATTTTAATGGCAAGTATTTCTCGGAGAGAGTTCAAGAAAAGAAGGCAGCAGAGTTTGCCACCCTTATACCAGAGTCCAGTCCAAAGGAAAGACGAGTAGTGCAGTCCAAGTACAGTCGACAGAAAAGAAAGACGTACACTGAGGTCGGGGGAAGCCCGATGCAGGTACAGCTGGTAGCTACGGACACGTCACACCAGGAACCACAGAAGCAGAATGATGCGACCCACCTGAAAAGTAGGGGCGAGCCTCGTGTCACTGGCTCAGTAGGGGTCACGCGAATCCTCACCAAAAACTACGCAGTAACACGGAACAGAAAATAGCAGGTGTAGCAAAGCAGGAAAACTACACTACAAAGCTACAAAGAAGAGGAAGCAGGAGTAGGGAGCAGGCAAGGGAGGTGGAGGCTAAAAGAAAAGGGAAAAGCTGTACCGAATGAGTGCGGCTGCCGATCTAACCTCGACTCCCAAGCTACTCCTATTAGTAACAGAAGGGCAAACTCTGAACTGGCAAAGTCAGAAGTTGCCAATCCGTTGACAAGACACCAAGCAAGCAAAGGCCTGCAAGGAAAAAGGGAAAAGACAAAGCCCTAGAAAAGATCTAGATAAACCCAACACGACTAAAACGTCATGCACACAACATAACACGGACCTCGGGCAAAGCCACGAGAGGGCTAACCCAGAAAGTTTACGACACTCGAGAAGCACCAGAGTCACGCGAAAGTCACGTGTCACGTGTCTGAAGTACTCCCCTCACTAGAAGAACAGCCAGCTGCGTCCCCAGACGTCTTATGTTGTGCCTACTAGTGTCTTGTCTACGTTGTCGCCCAACAGGCACGACCGAGACTAAGACACTGTCAGAACTAGAATAGAACTACAATCGTGAGTGACTAGACAGGGTAATGCCCATCGGCGTCAGTCCAAAGCCCCTGACCACATGTGCACACACCAGCTCGTGCCTAGAGCCGGGCCTCTAGCTAGTATTCCCCCCCTGCGGATGCTGCAGTACAGAGCCGGGGGCCCACAGAACTAGCATAAGAACCGTAAATTGGGAAGTGCCCCGCTACAAGAGTCGACACGCCGTAACATGTCGTAAGGCTATGACTAGTGGAGGATCATGAGACACAGATGCTAAAACACAAGTGCCAAAGTACAGACAGTCAAAGAAGCCCTGTCACACGTACAACGAAGCACTAATGTGATGAGGGCATCCCACGACACTCTCTTTGTCTCGGACCGCCGACACCACTTTGAGATGTCTGCCTATGTTATCTCATGTTATTTTCCCTTTCATTGAGTCATATCATATGTATTTTTATTTTATTGAGTCATGTCATATCTTCAGGAGGGCACGGTGGGACTAAGTCACCTTTGTAAAAGATGATCGGCTTGTTTCCCTTGCCCTTGTTGCTCCTCCTTCTCCGTTGATAGAAGACAGTGAAGGTCTTCAGCTGCTCCACTTCATACTCTTCCCGTGGGGACGAGAGTTGAAGGCACTTAGGTGGTAAGGAGATACTTCAGTCAATGACCTGGCTGATGAGGTTGGCTTCAAAGTCAACCCTTCGCCTCTCCGGGTGAGTCGGCTTAGAGGCGGCCTGGAGACTTAGCCTATGCAGCTTTACCATGTCTTGATTGACAGTGAACAGCTATCCTTCCCCAACTTCATAGCTCACCTTTTGCTTCCCTTTGTCCTTTAAAGGCTTGGAGATTGCTAAAATGGGCTCCCCAAAATACAGGGAAGCGTCGACTAAATGGCACTCATTTGGGTGGAAGGGAGACTGATCTGCGAAGACCGTATGTTGCTCCCCTCCCTTGGCATATTTAATGCACTTGACAGGACGACCCAATTTTCATGGAGCCAGGGCCTCCCGAGTAGCACCTTGTAAGATGTGTCGGCGTTGATAATGTAGACTGTCACTTGGGTGACAAAGTCGCCCAAGACTAACTTGACATCAACCCGACCAAGCGCCTCCTCGGAGTCTTGATTGAATCCCGAGATCTTGACCGTGTTCACCTTCTACAAGTAAGGCGCCAAATATAGAGACTTAAAAGTCTTCAGAGGCATGATGTTGATGGCTGCTCTAGCATCAACCAAAATTCGATTCACATCATGCCTATTGATCGTGCCCCGCATGTATAAGGGATGATTGTGGCACGAAGAGGACAACAGCATGTCTTTGTCCGTGAAGGAGATGTTGGCTGTGAGCGCCTCATATGCCTGGGCTTGCAGCTCTGCAACATGGGCTTCATAAGCTTCCGGGTCTTGGAGTATCTTGACAAGAGCCTCCCTGAGATCTTTGCTCCATACGATGGCCTCCCAAATGGTGACATTTGTTGGGAACTGCTTCACATGATGAATGATCTTGCAGTCTGCCCGAGCACGGGTCTTGTCGAATGGCGGGATGATTTTTGCCAGGGTCTTCGGCGCCTGACGAGGCTTCTCCCGTTTTTTAGAAGGGCGCTCCTCCTCATTCTAACCCTCCGCATTTTCTTGGAATAGCGGTGCCAGAGACTCTTCCGGAGGTGGCAAGGGTTCATCATGCTAGCCCTCATTAGGGCCTACTTGGCTTGCAGGCTCGACCCTGTCAGAGGGGCCAGGCTGGTCTGGAGGAAACTGGAAGAAAACCGCACCTAACGACAGAAAATGAGAAAGACAGCATCAGGTACCTTGAAAATAGAAGGTTGCTTTCCCGCATGGCTGAAAGTAGACTTTCTTAGATCTGCAGTCAACCACGGCACAATACCGCTCTAACAAGTCCATGCCTAGAATCGCATCATAATCGGCCAACTGCACCCCATACAACTTCGCTGGCAACTGCCGGTCACAGACGATAACAGGAGAATTTTCCAGGCAAAATGGAGTGGACATGAAATCTCCGGATGATAACTCAACGAGCAACTCACAGGGTGACTCGGTTACTGGCTCCCCGAGATGAGCAAGAAAATCCTCGGAAACAAATGAACGTGTAGCACCTGAATCGAATAGAACGCGAGCTGAACGTCCAAAAATCAAAACCGTACCTTCTACGAGGTTGGACGCAATGGCTTCTGCACAAGTGATGTGAGTAATCCAGCTCCTCAGCTTTCTGCTAGATGCTACAAAAGATTGTTGGGAAGAAGTTGGAACTTGCAGATAAGATGGCTGAGGCAGAGGTGGTGCAGGAAGATGAAATTGAGACTACTGTAGCTGGGTGAACAGCGAGAACTGCGCCAGAACGGACTTCATCGGGCAATCTTGGACAATGTGACCTGGCTGATCACAGTGATAGCAGACTACCGGCGAGGAGCACGGTACACCTGGGTGACTGCCACCACACCTCAGACACAGTCTCGGCTGACTCACGAAAAACTCTCGGCACTGCTGAAAGGGAGGAATCGACTCCTGAACAGAATCAAAAGACGCCGATTGCTGATGCACAGAACCCGAAGATGTTCGACGGTCAAATCACTTCTTAGACTTTCTAAACATCTGCCTCGAAGTGCCACTAGAGGTAGGCGCAACAGACGGAACTCTAGGCGCAGACGGCTGAAAAGACTGCTGAAACGGTACAACCGACTGAGCAACACTAGATTGAGAAAACCCTGCAGACCTCGCCAAATCAAGCTCAACCGCAACAACTGCCTGATATGCATCATCCATGACATTCACATGGGTAGCAAGCAGCAGCACTCTCAATTCGACTTTCAAACCACAGAGGAATTGCTCGGTCTTTAAGGCTTCATCGGCGATAACATGTGGTGCATACTGACCCAACTCAATGAACTTGTTCCGATACTGCAGCACGATCATCTCACCTTGAACCAAATCTAGGAATTGGTGCATCTTATCCATTCGAAGACAGGCCGGACTATAAGTGTGCTCGAAGGTAGTCACGACCGAATTGTATGAATTCTTCTAAACTAAGTTAGTTTTGAAAACACACTTAGTTTTGAATTGAGTTATTTGAGCGTCGAGCTCAAACTGGATATCCGATTTAGATTCCGTCAGTTCTGACAAGTCACTTTCATCTCCTAGGTCATGTTGGAAGGATCGGCATGCCGATCAGACCGATATTTCAGATTTTAGACTCCCGAACCCCGAATTCTATGAATTCTTCTAAACTAAGTTAGTTTTGAAAATACACTTAGTTTTGAATTGAGTTATTTGAGCGTCGGGCTCAAACCAGATATCCGATTTAGATTTCGTCAGTTCTGACAAGTCACTTTCATCTCCTAGGTCCTGTTGGAAGGATCGGCACGTCGATTAGACCGATATTTCAGATTTTAGACCCCCGAACCCGAATTGTATGAATTCTTCTAAACTAGGTTAGTTTTGAAAACGCACTTAGTTTTGAATTAAGTTATTTGAGCGTTGGGCTCCAACCGGATATTCGATTTGGATTCCGTCAGTTCTGACAAGTCACTTTCATCTCCCAGGTCCTGTTGGAAGGATTGGCACACCGATCAGACCGGTATTTTATATTTATGACCCCCGAACTCTAAATTTTCTCAATTCTTCCAAACTAAGTTAGTTTTGAAAACACACTTAGTTTTGAAATTAATTATGAACATAATTGAGTAATTTTGTCAAAATAAAAACATAATAAACACTCACCTGATGGGCCTGTGCCATGGTGGTGGTGGATCCATGAGGGAGAACTCTCGCCTGGGAGAGGCGGCCACTGATTGCCTGCAAAATGGTTGCCTGCTGGCTAGACATCTCCTCTCAGAACTGTTGCTGCATCTGCCGATGTAAATCAGAAATCTGAGATTGGACGATGTCTATGATGTTGCTGGCAGAAGCACTGGGGGTAGGTGGAGGTATACTAAAGACACTGCTACTGGTTTGGGCAGAGCTTGAACTAGCACACGATGATATCACTGCGCTAGAGTCTAGGCTCTCCCCAAAACCATGTAGCCGACCTTTCTTCGGTACGCCAGCTGCTGCCACCCATTCCGTCGGATCGAACTTCGGCTGCTACGTGTCTCCCACCCCGTACTTCTCTGTGACAGATCTGCTATATGTTTCCTACAAATTGAATAAAATAACTAGTCAATTTCATATGAATCAATCCGATTTAAATGAACAGTAGAAGTTGCATATGTAGATAAACTTACCGCTACTGACTGAGCTCTCTCACTCACAAATTGATCTGTCCCCTTCTTGGGGGGCCCGCCGGGGGGGCGGGGGGGGGGGCCGCGGGGGGGGGGGCTCGTGGGGGGGCCCGGGGCGGGGGGGGGGGGGGCTGGGGCGGGGGGGGCTGGGGTGCGGCGGGGGGCTTTGACTTCTCCTTGTCGCACTCGCAGAGGTCGGGGATGTCGATGGCCTTGATGACCTTGCAGGCCTTCTTGCAGAGCTTCTTGGAGAGCTTGCGGGGGCAGAAGGGTCCGGTGAGCGTGATCTTGTTGTGCTTCTCGTCCCAGACAATCGACTGGATGTCCCATCGGTCTGTAGAAGACATGGAGGCGGCAGCAGCAGCAGCAAGTTTAGTCCTTCATTTTTGCAGTTCTTATAGAGAGCGCAGAGACAGAGAGAGAGAGAGAGAGATTGTGATCAGCTTGTGGTGGGGGAGCTCTCTCATCTCACCTTGATGCTTGGAGAGGACCTTCTTGATCTTGTCGTAGCACTTGCTGCAGGAGAGGTCGACGGTGAGGACGACGGAGTAGTGCTGCAGAGGAAGAAGAAGAAGACCACACCCAGAGCCATGGGAGCATGTTAGAACCTCACAGAATTGAGGTAAAAGCTACGTACGTACGGTTGGTTTTGCGTTTAATTAGGGAAGAAGTGTGGGCAGGCCAAAATGCATGGCCGCCATGAATTGGTAGGCAAACAGAGCGTAAACAAGAAACCAATTAGTTGGCTGGCTAGGTGGGGGATGAAGAAGAGGCGGCCAGCATGATGATTCGCCACAGACACTAGCTAGTGAGGGAGACCGGTAATGGGGGTGCATGGTCTGTGAAGGAAACGTGGGAGGAGGGGGTGAGAAACGGATTTGATGAGGCGTGACGGCAGCTGAGAGATTGCAGAGGCCGCCGAATCCATGGATCTTTCAACAGGGAAGAAGGGAGCAGGAACAGAGCCAATAATTCTAGCAAATGAAACCCAGCAAGAACAAGATCTTGTTCACAAGTAAATAAGCATGTATGTTAGACATTGGCCGTACCTTGTCGCCCATTGTTGGAGCTCGGAAGACCTGCGGAGGAGAGAGAGAAAGAGAGAGAGAGAGGAGGGGCCAACGGCTTGTCCATGGTCTAGTTATCAAAGCATGGTCGCGTGTTGAGTACGTACTTTGGAGCACCGCATCCATGGGCCCATGGAGAAAAAAAAATAGTAAAAAAACATGGAAGGTGGGTGGATGCGGGGTCGCCACCTTTGAACGGACCAAGTCTTATTTTATGATTTTTATCACATAGGATGCACGGTAACACCATTTGCGTATATCAAGTCCATGCATGCTGTCAGGACTTCTTTCAAAAGTCCATGCATATTTGCATTAAGGTTGAGCCAAGTCTGTGGATAGGCTGTCTTGTGCATACCATTCATTTTAAGCATATCAGTTCTAAGTCCGTGCATAGTCCATGCAAGTGTTGCACGCTATACATTGTTAAGTCCGAGCATGTTCGGTCTTCCGTGCAGGAAGTCCACACACGTCCGAGCATGTTCATGTTATCAAGTCCGAGCATGTTCAGGTCATATGAGTCTGTGCATGTTATTGAGTCCATGCATGAACAGTAAACCAAGTCCGAGCATGATCATGTTATTGAGTCCGAGCATGAATAGTTGCACCCAAGTCCATATGCATCTTCAAGTCTATGCATGAACAGTGCACGTCTGTTCGGCAATAAAGTCCATGCATATTCATCTTAGGCTCAAACGTAAGTCCGTGCATGAATAATGCACGATTCATGAAGTCCTTGCACATTTGGCTGAAGTCAAGTCCGTGCATAGACAAGTCCGTGCACGTTTTATAGAAATGAAGTCTTTGCACCTTTTTGTCAGTTTTGTACACAGACAAGTCCGTGCACGTTTTTTAGAAATGAAGTCCTTGCACCTTTTTGTCAAGTCCGTGCACAAACAAGTCCGTGCACGCTGCTCTCTTCTGATACAAAGTCCATACAGGTTTCATGCCTTGGGAGTATAAAGTCCATACAGGTTTTGCATGTTGTATTAAAGTCCATGCATGTTTGTTTAGGTTGAATAAATAGTTCATGCATTTTTGTTGCTTAATGCATTTAGAAGTCCATACATGATATAAGGACTTATCTCAACCCCGTGCACATTTTCACCCAAGTCCATACATGTTGCGCACACTTAAGTCTGTGCAGGTTGCTCAATTCTCTGTGAGCAAGTCCGTGCAAGTTTCTCGCTTAGCATCTCACTATGCGTCTCATGTTCATAGCAAGTCCGTGCATGGTGTTTTAACTATATATATAAGTCCGAACACGTTGTTCAATAAATGTCCAAGCATACACTGTAGTTAAGTCAGTGTATGTATGCCTTGCCACATACAAAGTCCTAACACGTTGATCAATAAATGTCCAAGCACACACTGTAGTCAAGTCAGTGTATGTCTGCCTTAGCCATATAAGGTTTGAGCATACACTGTAGCAAAAGCGGTGCTTATCTGAGCATACACTGTAGCTAAGTCAGTGTATGTCTGCCTTGCCACATTCAAAGTCTGAACATATTTTCCAAACCTTAGCCACCGGCAGCGGCCCCTAAAGGTTAGTAGTAGGGTTGTTGGCTCTCAAACAGGTGCAAGGGGAGAGCCTTCGGGCTTATATCAACTGATTTAAGTCGGAAGCCCTATGGGTCCCCCGCCTGGACGTTGCCTCATCCACAACTGCACTGACCGGAGGCACCCGAGATGAGAACCTCCGCCGTGAACTTGTCCTTCGCCCTCCCTCGACCCTTGCCGAGCTAGTGACTCTGGCTTTACGCCATGCTGAGTGCGAAGAGGTTCTTAGCGCGTGCCGAGGTGCAACCGGCTAGGGTCGGGAGGGGGACAAGAAGCGACCATCCAAGCCAAGCTCGGGCCAAGGGAAGAGGCGGAACAAAGACAAGGAGCACAAAGAGCTGTCCCAGAGGTACGAGTGGTACAGCGCATTAACCACTCCGGTGTACAAAATCTACGAAGACATCAAGGGCTCGGGCCTCCTCTGCCAACCCAAGCCAGTGAAGTCGAAGAGCCACAATCGCAGTAAGCACTGCCCATTCCATAGCGATCACGGGCATCATACCAGTGATTGCCGCCAGCTCCAGGATGAGATCGATCGCCTCATCCGTCAGGGACACCTATCCCGGTTTGTCACCGGGCACAAGGAAGATCGAGGTGCTTTAGAAGAGATTGACAACACCCCCCGCGGGCTACACATCAATATCATCACTAGAGGAGATGCATCAGGGGAGATAGTAGCTGAGGAAGGAAGCGTCATGCGGAACGGGTGAGCCGAGGCATCGAGCCCCTGAAGGCCCTGCCAAGTAAGCCACAGGTCATCATCTTTTCAGACCAAGACATTGAAGGGCTGACCACCCCACATGACGACGCCCTGGTTGTATCGGCTATAATAAATCATTATAATGTAGATAGGATTCTTATTGATAATGGTAGTGCCCCTGATGTATTATCTTACGAATGTTTTCTTAAGATGGGGGAGAATCCGTCTAAACTCCACCCGATCCGAACCCCCTTTTGCGGGTTTAATGGCCAGGCCACTTATCCCGAGGGAGCCCTGAGCCTGCCAGTTACTCTTGGCAACCCCCCTAAAATCGTTACGGTTATGGTGAACTTCATAGTGATCAAAGGTATGATGGCATACAACGCAATCTTCGGCCAGGGAATACTTAGCCGAATGAAAGCGGTGCCCTCTACCTATCACCAAAAAATGAAGTTCCCCACTAAGCATGGAGTGGGGGAAGTCCGGGGCAACCAGGCATTGGCCAGAAGGTGCTACAATATCTCGGTTGAAGCCTTTTGCCGTCGGGATGATATAGCGGTCGTCCCAGTGGCCGTTATGGTCATAACGCGCCTTGGTACGTGTGTTATACTTCATGGGTTTTGAGTCTGGTCTTCATGGGTTTAACGGTCCCATGGCTGACCATTATGTTCAACATAACGCCCCGGTACTGGTGCGTTATGGATTTTTGACCGTTGATTTTTTGACCGTTGGGAGTCCTGGTCACATAACGTGCCTAGGGAGGTCCGTTATGTCCTATGACGTCCCAGGGAAGGTGCATTATGCTTAATGCCCTCTCCTTCCACTTAACGCACCAGATATGGTCCGTTAAGGTCTATTACGCGCCTAGAGGACTACGTTATAGTCTGTTTTCACTCCGTGACACAACGCACTATGATTGGTCCGTTATGTACATAACGCCCCTAGAGGTGTGCGTTATGTTCCCTTCCGTGACTTGGGGCTTAACGCACATGTGTTGGTCACACAGGTGCATTAAGCACTATAACGCCCCTGGGCAGGCGCGCTATAGTCTGGTTTTCACTGGGAGTGATGGACGGCTAGGTTGGACCGTCTATTCTCCCATGTGTGGCTGCGGCTTAGCCGTGCATCCTTGAGTGGCCAATGATGGACTATTCATCGTCTGAGACCTAGCCGGTGGTTTCTTCCATGCCGATTCGAGTCCCTGGTGAGTGGACCTTGATCCACGTACTGACCCGTGGTCTGACCGATGCTAGGCATCATGTGGGGACCTGGTGTGGGGCGCCGTGAGGGGTCCCGGGATGTGGCGTCTTCGGCTTACGTCACCATGAGTCAGTGATGTACGAGGAGCGATCCTTGTACTCGTCTACCTTCGGAGTCATTTTTCATGACGTGAGGGTCTGTACTTCTGGTGACCCATCCACTAGTCGTAGCTTTCACGGCACGCGTGTGTCAGCCCACTAGGAGCACTGGTGTGGCGCACCTGAGAGAGACGATGAGTAGGCTGGTTATTGTAGGGCCCCCACGTACCGCCGAGTCCGGGCTGGTGGGGGAATTACTAGCTAGAGGACAGACCTAAGGCGTATGGTCTGAGTGTGCACACGAGGCTGAGGGTTAGGACTCGTGCTGATGAGCGCGACCTCAGGTAGTCCTTGTTCGTGGTACTTTGGTTACTGTGCGTGTCTGAGTCTCGCGCCCGGGGCGTTGTAGCTAGACATTTGTGACGCGATGTAAGACGTCAGGGGACGCATCCGGTCGTTCTTCTAGTGGGAGGTGCTCCTGTCTGCCGGTAGGTGTGGACTTGAGGGGAGCGCTTCCTTTGCCACAAACTTAGGCAGTATAGGCGCGGCTAGAGCAAAGATTTGTTTAGTTGAGGACGTTGGTTGATCCCACTGATGAGGTTGCGGGGGAGACACCCAATGACTCTTAATTTGGATGACCCCCGATTGTATTAAGTTTTCAACAATATCTTTGAAGACATAACAGTCCTTTATAGCATGGCCTGTCAGGTCTGGCAGTGTTAAAAGCTCTCGTGCCATGCAAAATTTGAATAATGACTCGCTATGCGTCTTGATGAAGGAATATGGTGTCTCCATACGGTGTGCCAACGTTAACTAAGAGACTTTCCTTTGACATCTTCATAGACCCTGCTCGGGCCAATTCCTCCCTGGGAGGAAATATCCATGGGAGAGAAGTGCCCTTTTCTGGATGGCATGATGGACCTTAGTGGGTCTGACCCCATTGGATGATGCCTCGGCCATAAATGTTGAAGGATTGACGTTCATTGCAGGTCCCAAATTAGTTTGGTAATGTGATGAGGATGTGAGATGCTTAAGCAGGACATCCCGCTCTCGCAATAATTCCTTTATGAGAGATTTTAGCGCTTGATTTTCCCTCTTGAAACCCTCCAAAATAGTGGCTGATTGTTTCTGCTGCTCATTTGTGGCGGTATTAATAACGGTTGGCGTGAAGTCCTCCAGTTGCCAAAGGTTGAGTCCAGCCAATTGACGTAAAGCCACTTGCCCAACACCTTCAAGCCCTCGCGGGGCAGACTGCAAGGTAATAAAATCTTCGTCATCATTAGAATCGGCAATGTATGCGTCCAAGTTGCCGATATAAGGCGATTGAAGCCAACCATTGTGGTTTTCAGGTGTCGGTTCCCCTTGATGTTCAGTTGTGCAAGCATCGGCTTTCTGGCCGGGTCTTGAGCCGTTGGCAGAGGGTGACAGCCCTATGGTGTTGACGACACAATAGACTTTGAAGTCTGCCTTTGGGCCGTAACCCAACCCTCTTTTGTCTTTCTTGGAGAAAGGGGGCTGCCCTCTGACCTGCGAGGGGTGCCACAATTGTCGAAAGTAACTGCGCCATGAAGTTTCATGTATTTGCGGGATGTTCTGCTTCCGACACATTTCTTTAATATACTAGGGCATGTCGTCCATTTCCTAAATGAGTTCGGGGGCATTCTTGGGCACCTCATTTCATCCGAAGTCATCGTCGGGGGGAGCTTGAGGTACTAAATCTCCCTTATGGAAAATGATGGGCATGGCGACCCTATTGCTCTTCTTTTTCCCTTTCCTTTGATATGTGACAATAAAGGTCTTTAATTACTTCACTTTGTGCTCCTCCCTTTAAAATAGCAGCTACATGCATGACGGAGGTAGGGAGATGTTTTTGTCAATTGCCCGACTGATGTAGTTAGCTTCAAAGTTAATCTCTCGTCTTTCTTGCCGAGCTGCCTTGGGATTGGCGGTGCTGACTTGTATATTCAGTCGGTGCAGCTTGGCGAGATCCTCATCTACTACGAAGAGCTCTCCTTCATCATCATCTTCTTCTTCTGCAACCACTTTTTGCTTCCCTTTGTCCTTGGCCTTGACGGGAGGCTCAATAGTCGGTTGCCTGAAATATAATGGAGCGTCCGTCAAGTTGCATTCATTTGGCCGAAATGGAGCTCGATCAGCGAAGACCGTATTCTGCTCTCCACCTTTCGCATACTTAATGCATTGGTGAAGTGTTGAAGGGATGACCTAATTTTTATGCAACCTCTCCCAAGTGGGGCCTTATGTGACGTACTGGCGTCGATAATGTAGAATGTGGTCTTAGTGACAAAATTATCCATAGTAACCTCCACTTCTACTTTGCCCAATGCATCTTTCGAATTCTGGTTGAATCTCGAGAGTTTGACGTCGTTGACCCTTTGCAAGTAGAGCACGAGAAATAAAGACTTGAAAGTCTTAAGTTGCATTATATTGACGGATGCCCTAGGGTCTACCAGAATCTGGTTTAGTTCATGGCCATTTATCTTCCGTTGCATGTACATAGGGCGATTATGGCATGGGGAAGACAACAACATGTCTTTGTCTGTGAAAGTGACAGTCGATGTGAAACCTTCATATGCTTGAGCCTAAAGTTTAGTCACTTGAGCCTCATAAACTTCTGGCTCTTAGAGTATTTTCACGAGGGCTTCCCTCACCTCTTTACTCCAAGCAATGGCTTCCCATATGGTGACATTGGTTGGGAACTGTTTCATATGCTGGATGATCTTACGATCGGCCCGCGCATGAGCTTGATCCAACGGAGGGATCATCTCTGAAAGAGTCTTAGGTTGATAGTTGAGCTTCTTGCTTGGCTCAGGTTTCCCTTGATGATTTGGTTCTTCTTGGAATAATGGGGCTAGGGACTCTTCCTGTGGAGGAGGCAACTTAACATTGTCCTTGCCCGAAGGATCTATTTGAGTTGGGTTTGCTGGCTTTTCTTGTGTGGCCAGCTTTGTAGTTCATCTTCTTTATCTTGACAGATCAAGGAAGAAGGTAGCAGCCCCAGCTTGAATTTAAGTTGGATTAACTGGTTTTTCTGCGGGAGTGGCTTCACTGGATCATCTTCCTCGTCTGACAGGTCGAAGAAGAAGGTGTTAGCCCGAGCTTGGATCTGGAGAATAGGACCTGGGTCTTCACCTCGGAAGACGATGACCCTTTGAGGGTATGTTGAAGTAGCCTTCTCACCATTAGAGGATGTTGGTGTCTTCCGCACCCACGGCCCCGTCCTCTACCGTGACCGCGGTTTCAGACCTCTACATTACGGCGGGTACGTCGTCATAGTGATCCTATCCCCAGCCACCGGAGTAGTGGTGCTATCTCCACTTGGTGTTTATAAGTTTTCTGGCGGAGGTATTGACACTATATTACACGAGAAGTTCTTCAGCATTTCTTCTAACTTCTCTATGGTGAGTTCTTGATCTTTGTAAAAGATGGAGAGTTCTTCTGGAATGGCAAGCTTCTCGCCCTCTTGTGCTCGTTGGAACATTTGCCGGAGCCAGTTTTTGAGTCGAGTTTTTCGCTCTAATTCTTCTCACGGGATATATTTGTTCAGGGGAATAGCTTTAGTGGGCGTGGAAGGAACAATATTCCTCAAGCTCGTTTATCAATTTTTGCAGCTTTTGCTACGGAGTTAGCTCCTTACAGGCTTCGATGGCAGCGGCCTGTTCGGCTTGTTACTTCAACCTTCTCTTTAAATTCTTTTTTCTGTTCTTATCCTCCTTTTTAGTTCGCGCTAATTCAATGGGAGAAGAAACATCTGTCTTTGCCATAGGCTGGGAGATGCCCCCAGTATTGGACCCATTGAACTTGCCTTTTCTTTTCGGGGGTTTGGGGTGATCGTGCCTCTTCAGGGTCACATCGACCTAGCCGACTTCCTCTTCATACACTTGAAATGTGGCATTACTTGCTCGACTGACGATTTTGGATGGCAACTCTTGAAATTTAGCCATGTAAAGGACAAAGTATTGAGATGCTGACGCCACATGGGACTTCGTACTTGTCAGCTTGTCTTGACGTGAGACTTGGCTTAGGGAGGTCAAACTTGACTTTGTCCTTGTGCCTTGAGCCGGAGATTAATTTGAGGTTCTTTGGTTGAAGACTGCTCTTTTGGCTTTGCTCCGCATGTAGCTTGAGGCATTCTTTATAGACCTTGCCTCTTTGGCTTTGCTCGGAGGTTAGCTTGAGATCCGGTGGTTGGGACTGGCCTTTTCGGCTTTGCTTGGCATTTGCCTTGAAGTTCTCTTGCTGAGGCTTATCTTTCGGGCTTTGCTCGGCATTCAACTTAATGTTTTCTTGCTGAAACTCGCCTTTAAGCGAGAGTTCTCTCCTCCTAGTTGTGGAAAATCTTGAGTTTCTTTTTGGGCCGCCTGGTCCTCTTTGCTGATATGTGGGGCGGGTGAACCCTGCCCCTCACTCCTGGAGTTTGCTTTAGGGCGACATTGTAGAGGATCGCGCACCAAGATTTCTTTTCCGTCTTGAAGAATCTCATGTAACCTCTGGGTTTCTTCCTTTGGAAAAGGCAAGGACTTTAAGTCCTGCCATGGTCGCCATTCAGGGCACCGCGTCGTGGATTGATTCGAGCTAGGACCAACCTCTTGTGTTTCTGGCCTGGCAGACGTGTGAGTGGTTGATGCATGCACGACGTTAACTGAGAACGTCAGGGGGCCCCTTCTCTGGGGCACAGGGGAGTCAATCCCATCCCTATCACAGGAGATCGGGCTTTCTTCTTGGTTCCCATTTTCTAGAGGAGTCCCTTGACTTAGTACTTGTTTGACAGCTTGTCGGAGGTTTTTCCTTGTTATGTTACTCCTGTGGACATCGATCTTTCCTCTTTGAATGAGGATTTCAATCCAGTCTTGAACTTATTTACTTTTCCTCGTCGGGTGAGATACCCTAGCGTGGTATTCGCAATAGCGAGGATGTCCTTTCTCGACCTCTGTGTAAGTTGCCGGTGGGTCATGCACCATGATCCGGTTTTCCTTGAATAGGCGGTCGAATATCTTCTTAGTATTCTCCTTCGGAAAGGAGTATTGATGGGAGGGCCTCCAGCCTGGATACCACACAGTGGATTTGGTTTGGCTGGGGCCGGCTTCTTCTGTCTTTAGCTCGGGGAATGTGAAGGTTGCTGACATATGGTTCCCATTGGTTGAATGGTGGATTACATTGGCTGACCGAGTTGGTCGGTCCCAAGCATGGGGTTGCGGGGGATCCACCAAAGAGCTTTTCATTGTGATGAGGCGGTTTTGGATCATCTTCTCCACCTCACATTTGAAAACATAATAGTTCTCAATACTATGACCCAATATGCTGTGATACACGCAATAGTTGGGGTCATCAGATTTATTGATATCCTCCGGTTTCTTGGGATCTGGTAGGGATATCAACTTGTTCTTTAGGCAAAGATTGAAGAGCCTTTTGGTATGTTTCTTTTTGAAGGAATAAGGAGTCTTCATGCGCTCAGACAATCTTGCGAATGCCTTTCCTTCGGGCTTCTAGCCAGAGTTGCTTGGAGTAGTCGCCTCCCCAGAACTATTTGTGGGAAAGAAAACGATGACATTTGCCCCCTTTCCTGTGGCGCTACGCTCATTGGGTGTCTTACCATTAGAGGGGGTGAATGTTGGGTTATCAGCAAACAACATTTCTATCTCAGTGACGACTGAATTTAGCTAGTTGAAGCCTTTGATATTTGCCCCTAGGAGTTTTTCGCTGACTTCTACTGATAAACCCCTTCGACATATCGTTATTGCATCTTCTTGGGAAGGAGGGTTGTTGCATCTCATGTTGAAGTCCCTCCAACACTTGATGAAGTTCAGTACAATCTCTCCCCTTTTTTGCTTGAGCGAGCAAAGCTCTGCAAGGGAGACTTTCCTCTCAACAGCTTGGAATCAATCAATAAACTTCTTCTAGAGATCAGCCCAGTCAACCATAGAGTTGGGCTTCAGCCTTGAGTACCATTCGAAGGCACTGCCGGTGAGAGTGGTCGCCAAATAGTGAAGGAGATAAGACTCCTCGAGTGCCAATTCCCCATGGCAGCTATGTAATAGGCCAAATGTTCATGTGGGAACCCTTACCTGTTGAACTTATATAGCTTCGAGGCTTTTGGGCATTCTGGCGAAAGCTTCTTGAATTGGGTGGAGTGGGTATGGCAGGCTATATAGATCCACAGTGGCAATACCTTAGCCGCGCTTGGTGAACTTATCTTCAACTACTTTCTCTATCATATGCCGCTGGGCTATGACATCTTCAGTTATCGGTGTCTAGGAAGACTGGAGTTTCAGAAGAGCACGAAACGGCTCAGTCCTTGCTTCAACGACTACATTGTAGGATGCCGCTATTTGTCGATTGACAATGGCAGGGTTGCCCAACCATTGCTCTCGTCGGAGATTTTAATGGTGGACCGATGTTGGAGGTCTTTGGGCATTCTCACTCATTTGTCGTCTCATCTCGAGCATGAGATTCGCCATCTCTATGTGTCAACGCTGCATGGTCTCGAACTTGGCATCGTCCGACATTACTTGGAATACGGCCCTTGTAGGCGATTCAAACACCGGATTAACATATCCACCCATGGGTTGAGCTCTCCCTTCTCCTTGGATGCTTACAAATACATCAGGATCATTTTCTTCTTAGGGCAAATTCTTATCTTGGTTCAGCACTTACTCTTGGATTTGACCCTGATGTTAACCCATGCTGGAGGTCCCTGCCTGGCCACTAAACTAGACTTGTAGGCTTCTTCTGGCGGCGTTTCAAGTGTTAAGGTATACCGCATCCAGGGCGAGATTTTCAACTAGTTCAGTGGGGTTGGCTAGGATGCCGGCAAACTCCATCGACTCTCGACCGAAGACATAGTAAGTATAAGCTTTCATGCTATCCCTAGCTCAAGACATTTGGACCACCCTTTACATTCTTGATGGTTGGGCCGTCGAGCAGGCTAGTGCCCCCAGCCTGTCGAACACTGAAACACGTGTTAGGAGAGTTTTAGCATGGGCAATTTGTTCTGCTCAGACTAGGGCCGAGGCTTGGCTAAAATTGGACTTGCGATAGGCCCCTTTTCTTTTTTATCCCCGGGGGCACAAGGGCTTGGCATACCGTGAAGATGAAGAAGAAGCTTGCTACCACTCCTAAGCTTGATCAGGCCTAGTCGCCTTGGCTCGCTTGATGGCACAGGCCTCTTGGTTAGTGACCCATATTTGCTTCATCTTCTGGGGGCGTTGCTTGGCCTTGTTGCCCCCGCTGTTGATTTTGGACTTCTTCTTAAACTTAGGCTTATCCTCACACAGTTTATGAAGGAGCGTGAAACGGTTGGAGGTTGGGACAATTAACACATAGTTGTCCCGTGAGAGTATTGGCTCGACATTGTCGAGCCAAACGCGCAAACTTCTGACGAGGACCATCTTGCCAGAGCGAGAGATTGTTGCTATGAGCTTCTTGTTCTAGCGAGCACGACGATACCCCCCATTTAGCAGGGATGGAGTTATAAGAGACTATATTGACCTAAAAAAACTCAGTCTTATAGGAGGCAGGGCTCAACGCCCTCAACTGCAACAATTTCAGCCGGAGCAACCGACTCTTCTTGTACGCCAGGGACGACCCCTAGGAAGAAAGGGGAGCCCACCACTGGGGAAAGTCCCCAAAAGCAATTAGAGTCGCTAGATAACCATATCTGGCATGAGCGGTGACAACAAGCGATCCGCATTGCACTGCGGCCATTTGAGTGGCTGACGAGGATTGCTTTCCTTTGAAATTAGTGGCGAAGCCGGAAGCTTCTCTAGTCCCACCTGGAAGGACAAATGAGGGGAATGAGAACCTTTGCAAAGGCGTTTAAAGATCTTCTGGCAGAAAGATGAAAGGTAGAAAAGGTCTCACCAGGCATGCCAGTTTACACGCGCAAAATTAATTGAGAAAAATATGCTTATAAATTTAGGCTTTTGAGCTTGCATATTAAAATTCCTGCGGGCATGGTTTATCAGATGATTTTGGGTTCATGTACGAGACATTTCCCTACCGACGAAAGTCGGTGTTTATTTATATCAGAATGAGTCCGAACACCTTTGATTAACTGCTTAAGATCTCCTTTTCGCCTTTACGATACCGACTATAACGAGGAATTTAGCCCTAGGGATATAAATTTAGGCTTTTGAGCTTGCATATTATAATTTCTGCGGGTGTGGTTTATTAGATGATTTTGGGTTCATGTACGAGACCTTTACCCACCGACGGAAGTCAGTGAAAGTGTAGTTATAGAAAGGTCCAAAGGTAAAGGAACTGATGCAATAGGTAAAATTTTGGCAAAAGAAGTAGAGATAAAAGAGTGAGAAGCACCACTATCAAATAGTAGAAATGCGGAACAAGAGCAAATTTGAAGTATACCTTTCATGAGCCCACCGTCCCTAGGCGCTTCTTCTTCTTCTTCTAGAACCGCATTGAGGCGAGCTTGCCTCGTACGTCCACCTCCAGCTACTTGTTCTTTCATAAGGGGGCAATCTGGCATGCGATGCTCCCTACTTCCACAGCGTAAACAAGCACCACGGTGCTTCCAACATTCTTTCGCTGAATGACCAAATTTTTCACAGAACGTGCAGGCTGTCATGACCTACTTCTCCTCTTCTTTAACTCTCTTGTACTTCTGGGAATTTCCACTGTTCCCGCTCCTAGATCGTTTCTTGTTATCACAACTTTTGTAAGGTTCCGTGACACTAAACTTCTCCTTTCTGAATCGACGATCAGATTGTCCGCTAGATTCTTCTCCCTTTCCTTTCATATTTTGGACCTTCTCTAAGGTCCTTTCACATAAATAGGCCCGTTGGACCATCTCCTCATACGTACGGATGTTCTGGGTCCCCAGTTGCTGAATGTAACCAGGCCGTAACCTGTCCATGAACCGATTTGCCTTCAATAAATCGGTACTAATAAGATGTGGTGCATATGGTGCTTGCCTTGAAAATTACAATTCGTATTCTGCCACCGACATCATCCCTTGACGAAGGGATGCAAACTCCATAGCTTTCCTCTCTTTAACGTGCTCCGAGAAATACTTGGCATGGAATAACATAAGGAAACCTTCCCATGTGTGTGGTGCATCGACTGGAGGTGCCGGAACCAACTTCCACCATGTACGAGCATCTTTGTTCAATTGGAAAGTAGCCAAACGCAGCCTCTCCTGATCGATGCATTGTATAACGTCAAAGATCCGGTTCATCTCATCGATCCAATTCTCCACTTCGTCTGGATTAGAAGACCCATAAAAATGTAGAGGGTTGAGACTCCGAAAGTTCTGATGTAAACTGTCAGCTCTGGCTCCTGCGCCTGCCTGAGCCATAGTTTGTAGTGCCTAGGTAAGGCCAGCCACTGTCTGCTGCATGCCATCCCAGTCTACGCGATAAGCCATTGAAAATTAAAATAAGGTACCTAAGAGAAATACAACAACTTGTTATTTCTCATGGAATTAGGGAACTTAATCTTAAAGTAATTACCTATCTTATCCCGGGCTCTACCCAAGCCCGACCGCACCCGGAGGTAGTGCCGAGAATAGTTGAAGGGCCGTCTATCATGGAGAGATTCTGGAGGATGAACCCGCCTTCTTTTAAGGGAGAGAGTCAGCCCATAGTCGTGGAGCTTTGGCTGTGGGCGATAGAGAAGATATTTTGGAGCATTCATTGCGAGGAGGATGAGAAGGTTAATTTGGCAACATTCATGCTGGAAGAACGTACTGATGTTTGGTGGTCTTCGATTCTATGGAATCAATTCGAGGACAGAGCTAGAGATGTGTCGTGGGGAGATTTTGTACATTTATTCCAAGTGAAATATGTTCCCGAGGATGTTTGAGACCGGATGGAGCAGGAGTTCCTTACTTTGACCCAGGGGTCTATGACGGTGCTGGAGTATGAAGCTTGTTTTGCGGAGTTAATGCATTACGCACCTCATATTGTAGCTGATGAGCGGAGGAAGGTGAAGAAGTTCGTATCGGGTCTTTGATCATTGTTGAGGACGAAATTGGTTGCTTTCAACCATCACACGATGGAAGAAGCTCTCGGTGCCGCGTGCTCTCAAGAAAGAGACATGGAGCAGTATCAAGAAGAGAAGATGGCCCAGCTGAAGAGGCCGTCATCATCTTTCCAACACCAGGACCGCAAGAAGCCCTCTACTCGGTCGCCTACTTATACACCAACAAGGCCGACTTCGACGTAAGCAAGAGGATCGGGAGGATCGTCGATCGAAGTCAAAAATGAATGCAAGCACTGTGGGAAGTGGCATGGTGACAAGGAGTACTGGATGGTAGCCAGGAAGTGTCTCAGGTGCGAAAGCTTAGAGCACAAGATCAAGGATTGTCCGAAGATGCGTCTACCTTCTCTGAGTCAAGCTCCAGCAACAGTCGCCGCAGCACCAGTAGCAGTGAAGTCAGCTAAATGCCCTTGAGCGCTGGCACGAGTGTTCACTTTGGCCAAAGAAGATGCAGAGCAAGCAGACAACATGACAGAAGGTACACTTCTAGTGTTAGGTTTCCATGCTAGAGTTTTATTCGACACTGCTGCTACTCATTTGTTTGTGTCCGAGCGATTTTCAATGATGTTGCATGATGTTTTGGGTGTGATGCCCTCGAGTTTGGATGTGCCTCTCCTAGTGCACACGCCCGCTGGAATTTTGTCCACTGCTAAGAGCTATCCTTCTCGGTGATTATCGGAGGAAAGGAGCTAGCTGGACACTTCTATCTTTTAAAGATGAAGAATTTTGATGTTATTCTTGGGTTAGATTGGCTTGAGAGGTATTACTTCTCCTTCCCAAGGGAATCCCACTTCCCCAACCACCCAAATCTCCTCACTCCCTAGGGGGGATTTTGCCTTTCCTATACAATCTCCCTCTTCCCCAAAAAATCTCCCACCACCCAAGACACATTTGAATTTCTCTCCACCCATTCCCATCCCCTAAGAACACCCTAAGGGAGGGAAACCCCTCTTAGGGAGGTCGCCCCCATCATCCATCCCCCAACCCCATTCCTTCTTCCACAACCCTATAGAGAACCAGCCCCACCACCCCTCTCTCACCTGCGTCCACCCTTCTTCTCCCCACTTCCACCATTGTTCCACCACCTCCACACCTCCTATACAACACCAACTAGCCACTCCATTCCCTCCCTCCACCACTAACCCCCGTTCCCATTCTTTCCTTGCACTATTGAGGGAAGCATACAGTCTTCTTGTGACAATCTAGAAGACCAGTCACTCTCAGAAGTCACTGCATCTTCATGCCGGCATTCCTGAAGGCCCAAGAGGTACCGACGGAAGTGACTTCGAGTCTTCTTCGCATCGGTAGTCGTCTCGCCCTCTTTTGACTTTGTGGCTGTCTGAGGGAAAAGATCTACCCCGACTGCGCAGAAGAGCTCCAGTTAGCAACCTGAGGCTGTTTGCAGAAGCTGCCACGACCAGTCGCCTGAAGATCTGAAGATGGAGCTTATCCGACGCCTTCTACGACAAGTATTCTTCCTCCTCCAAGAAACGGGGCTCTGTTTGGCCACCGGAGCGATTTCTTGTCCTATTCCTCCTCTGAGTGCACAGTTTTGTCCACCCTGAGGTAGAGCTGACACCCTGTGAGTGTTTGGATTGCTGCGGCCTGCTCCGACATCGGCTGGCACCCCCGTAGGTCTTGTTTTGAAGAGAGCTTGACACCGGTTCCAACTCCACTGACCGTGCCCAAATTGGAGTTCGGGACTATTCATGGTGACATCATCTTCCAGAAGCTGTGGTGCTGTGATAGTTCATGGTAGAGAACAGAGTCCCTGCTTCCTGCTCCACCACGCCCTGCTACGGCTTTCTCGACTTCCGCAAAAATTCCAGTACCCTCCCAGGCCAATCCACAAAGTCTTGACATTAGTCTTGCTGTCAACAGAGTTCGAGAGCTTCCGCAATAATTCCAGCATTGACAGTCTGTACCCTGTTCCTGAGAAGGGACAGATTCACCCCCGACGTTGCGAGGAGTCCGAGTCTTCATCTTCCCCCTCCCCGCTTGGCCGGCTGAAGGCCCCTCCCTGCGCGGAGGTAGATTTTTTATTATTATTATTTATTATTATGATATTTTTGCATATATATATATGTATTTCATAGTTATTATAATTTTTATTATATTATCACATTTTGGGTACAGGGCATGTGTTGAGGTCATGGACGGGCTGGCCAAAAGGGCAGATGCACCCACAGTTGAAGACAGGTTGACCTCAAAGAGACCCAAGCTAGAGACAGGTTGGTGCAGTACTGGGCAGTGTAGAGGAAGGTCAGTGCACATGGGCATGGGGCTGATCGGTGCACATGGGCACAAAGCTGGATGAAGGTCGATGTACATGGGCACAATGTTGAAGGGAGGTTGATGCACATCAGGCACAAAGCCATATGAAGGTCGACACACGTGGGTACCAAGTTGAAGGAAGGTCGATGCACATCAGACACAGAGCCAAATGAAGGTCGACGCACATGGGCACAGGGCTGAAGGAAGGTCGATGCACATCAAGCACAAAGCCAAATGAAGGTCGACACACATGGGCACTAGGCTGAAGGGAGGACGATGCATATCATGCACAAAGCCAAATGATGGTCGACGCACATGAACACTTGGCTGAAGGAAGGTCGACGCACATTAAGCTAGGGCTAAGGGAAGGTTGATGCACATTGTGCCAACACAAGACCAAGGTCGATGCACATCATGCCAAGGCTAAGGGGAGGTCGATGCACATTGTGCCAACACAAGACCAAGGTCTGTGCATGTTTTGCCAGCACAAGTGAAGGTCGATGCACGTTGTGCCAGGTCTAGGGGAAGGTCGATGCACATTAAGCTAGGGCTAAGGGAAGGTTGATGCGCATTGTGCCAGCACAAGACCAAGGTCGATGCACATCATGCCAGCACAAGTGAAGGTCGATGCAGATTTTGCCAAGGCTAAGGGAAGGTCAATGCACATTTTGCCTTTAGCATTACAAGGTCTGTGCACATCTTGCCTTCAGCATTACAAGGTCTGTGCACATCTTGCCTTCAGCATTATAAGGTCTGTGCATGTTCTACCATCAGCATTACAAGGTCTATGCACATCATGCCTTCAGCATTACAAGGTCTATGCACATATGAACTCTAAGGTCGGTACAACTACCTCAGTTTTGCATAGTAAGGTCGATGCTACAAGTCAACTATACAAGATCAGGTCGATGCAAATCTGCCCAGTGTTAGGGAGAGGTCTTCTTCCCTTTTATTATTATTATTTATTATTTTATTATTATATTTATTATTATTATTATTTTGGGTGTCCTGTTCATTCAGGATTCTTGCCCCGCGCTGACGAGCGCGACCTCAGCTAGTCCTTGTTCGTGGTACTTTGGTTACTGTGCGTGTCTGAGTCTCGCGCCTGGGACGTTGTAGCTAGACACTTGTGACGCGGTGTAATACGTCAGGGGACACATCCGGTCATTCTTCTAGTGGAAGGTGCTCCTATCTGCCAGTAGGTGTGGACTTGAGTTTTGGACGGACTGAGGTTCAGTAGTACGGTACTATTAGAATAGACAGCTTTTCATTTATTTATTTCCGCTTGTTGGTCCCACCGTACTCCTGTTAGCTAGAGTAACTTTACTGCTTTGTAGGGTTAGTTTTACTACTGTAGCACCGGGTTCTTCCATGCAAGGTAGGGTTCGAGAGATCCCTACTGAGCTTGTGAAATGAGGCTCATCCCCTGCATGTTTTCACCGTGTTTCAGGTGAGGCCGGCACTTCAGGTGGTGCAACAGGTGTTTAGCGTGGTTCTAGTAGCCGAGGTTAGTGCCAGTTGCCAGAGCCGGGGTATGTCCCGTGCACTTGTACCTTTCTTTCTGTTGACTGTACTTTTATTTGGACATGAGATGTACTGGACCTTGTAGTAGTTTAATTATTTATTTAATTTTTTTGTTATTATTTAGTTGATCATTGTGCTATCTCTGTAGTTACTTTAGCTTCTTACACACCCTTACACCATCCTTTCTTCCCTTTCGAGTCTTCGGGCTCGTGGGAGGTGGGCCGATGTTCGAGTCGCGCCGGTTCCTTTCCGGTACTCGGATCCTGGGTCGCCACACGTATGGCCTGAGTGTGCACACGGGGCTGAGGGTTTGGACCCGTGCTGTCGAGCGCGACCTGAGCTAGTCCTTATTTGTGGTACTTCTGGTTACTGAGTGTGTCTTGTCTCCGCCTGGGCGTTGTAGCTAGACACTTGTGACGCGGTGTAAGACGTCAGGTGACGCATCCGGTCGTTCGTCTAGTAGGTGGTGCTCCTGTCCACCGGCAGGTGTGGACTCGAGTTTTGGCAGACCGAGGTTCGGTAGTACGGTACTGCTAGAATAGACCGTTTTCCCGTTTATTTATTCCCGCTTGTTGGTTCTACCATACTCATGCTAGGTAGTGTACCTTCCTATTGTTCGCTTCCCGCTTTATTTCTCGTGCGAGGTGGGGGTTCGAGAGATCCCTACTGAGCCTATGAAATGAGGCTCATCCCCTGCGTGTTTTCACCGTGTTTCAGGTGAGGCCGGGCCTTCAGGAGGCGCGACAGGTGTTCAGCGTGGTTCGTGTAGCCGAGGAGTGGCCTGTTATGACTGCAGGTGGGCAAGAGCATGTCATCTTCTGTGAAGGCTACGGCCACCTCCGGGGACATCTCCACCAAGTAGGCTTCAAGGTGTGCTGGCGTCTGGAGTGCGGCAATGATGGCTTGCTGTGTTTCTTCATCCAGGGATAGCATCTCCTAGATGGTGAACCGGGCTAGGATCTTCTTGAGATGCCTGACTATTCGGTCGGTGGCACGAACCTTGAGCAGCTTCATCTCTTCGGTCTTGCCGCGTCTGCCCCCAGCCTGGGCCTGTGGCGCTGGGTCGGAAGGTGACTCCTCTATTGGATTTGGTGCCGCCACCTGAGCTGACGGGGCCTGTAGGGCTTCTTGATTTTCCTTCATGAATTCGGCAAGGTTAGGGATGTCGTCAAATTCTTCTACCGACTGGGGCGAGACCACCGCCGGTAGGGCCGGAGGATTGTTAACGGGCGGGGCCGGGAGGTTGCCGACTCTCTTGGTTGGCCGTGCTCCTTACGGGCACACCTGCTTTTCTGTGCAGGCCCGAAGGAACTCAGTGAATGAAGGAGCGCCCTGACTCTTTGACTTCTCGGGATAAAGGCCCGACGGTGGGGGGATCTCCGTACCTCGAACCCTGGGTTCGGGGACTCGGTATGGCTGCTCGCCCCTTAACATGATGTTGCGGTCATCCTGAGGAGGGCGTCCCCATTTCTTTCCTGACCGGGTGGCATGCTGGGATGTGGATGTCTCAGCCTGATTTGCCTCCGGCGGATCACATGATGCTTCCTCTTCTTCTTCCTCTAGAGAGAGGGGGGTGTCGAACAGCGCCGAGAGAGTGTTACAGGCGACGACGACCTCCTTCTTCTTCTTGCTTCTGGATCTTTTCTTTCTCTTCTTCTTTTCCGCAGCAACTGGTGGCTGCTCTTGATGGAATTCGCCCCACAAGGGAGGCTCTTGATCTACTTGGGCTTCCGCTTTAGGGACCAGCTCGAGGGACTCGAACTCCTTCTAGGGGACATATTCTTTCATCTCAATGGGCTGGATCTCGGGCTGCTCATAATCTTCAAGCCCATTGATAATGGCCTGGAGTCTCTTGACCACCGGACTGACCTCCTTATGCATCCGCACCGGGATGTGTTGTAACGACCCAGAGCTCAGGGTACCGATAACCCGATATAAATATCGGACTACCACTACTAAGAACTGGGAACGCCACTCAAGAGGCTGATGAGGCCCTTGAAGGGTTAGTGGGGGTTGTTGAGGAGGCGTATAAACAATTGGAATTTCTCTTCTTCTCTTCTCTCTTCTCTCTTCTCTTTTTTTTTTCTTCTTCTCTTTTTCTTTTCCTCTCTCTTTTTTTTCTTCTTCTTCTTCTTTTTCTTTCCTTCCTCTTTTCTTTTCTTTTCCCTCCTTTTTTCCCTTTTTTCTTCTTCTTCTTCTTCTTCTTATTGTTTTCTTATTCTCTTTTTTTTCTATTGTTTTCTTATTCTGCCTCCCCTTCCTATAAATAGAGGAGGAGGGGGGAGTTCGAACGGTTTACACCGTTTGAACTCCCCTTTCCCTCTCTCTTTCCTTCTCTCTTCCGTCGACCGAGCGCGAGCGCCTCTCCTTCTTCCTCTTCTTCTCTCCCGTCGTCGAGCATGACCGTCACCGCCGCCACCGTCGTTGCTACCGTGGTGAGGAGACGGCCACAGCCCTCCTCTCTCTCCCTCCTTCTTCCTTTCTCCCCCTCCCCGTTCTCTCTTCTCTCGTTCCCCCTCCCACTCTTCTCCTTCGTTCGACGGGGAGACGGAGCCCCGGGGCTTCCTCTCCCTCCCTCATTCTCCTTGTCCCTCCCTCTTCTTCTCTTTCTTTCCCTCTCCTCTTCTCCTCCTTCGTCTCCTGTGTCGGGGACGGCCGCCGAGAGGGCGTGCCGTGGGCGGGGGTGCCGGATGTGCCGGTGAGGCCCCTTGGCGAGTGCGCCGACGAAGGGCACAACAAGCAGTGTGCCGGTGAAGCAAGTGGGGCACGAGCGTGGCAGGGAACGAGTGCACAAGTGTGCCGGTGAGCGAGCGCACGGGTGTACCGGTGAGCGAGCGCACGGGTGTGCCGGTGAGTGAGCGCACGGGCGAGTGTGCCAGCGAAGCTTCACTGGGCGTACCAGTGAACGCTTCGAGGAGTGTACCGGTGAAGCTTCACGAGGGCGTACCGGTGAATGCTTCGAGGAGTGTGCCGGTGAAGCTTTACGAGGGCGTACCAGTGAACGCTTCAAGGAGTGTGCCGGTGAAGCTTCGCGAGGGCGTGCCGTTGAAGCTTGAGGCATGGGTGTGCCGGTGGAAGGTTATGAAGGTAATTTTAGATAAGTGACCTATGGTGTTGTCCTGCGGGGCCCACCACCACTTTGCTGGGGCCGTCACTCCTTGTGGGCGCGCACCCGTGTTTCCCCTTACGCCTCTGGCCTAGGGGAAACTCTGTCGAAATTTCGTCAGAAATTGGTCGTCTTAATGATTATGACAACGGTCCACTCATTGGCTCCACCGTCCGTCTCCTGGGCTCGCATCACGTAGTGGACCCGGAGGTAGGGAGACGGATCGCCAGTTCGTTCTGCACGTTTCCCCTATCTCTGTGCACGGTTTGGTGCCCTATCGAGTGAGATCAGGCCAGTTTAAGGAAAACCATTATTTTTGGGGTTTGTAGGGTTGGTTGGAAAATGGTGACGGTTTGTAGTATAATTACTGTCAAAATGACCATCAGGATGTCAAGATCCTGTACCCGCCAGTTTCATGTCGATCGATTGTCATTTGGGGCCGGTAGGAGTCCGGGAACCCCGGTGACCTGAATTGCGTAGATTCGTCGGAATTGCCCCGTTTTCACGATCGGATGCATGCATGTGCTATTTGTAGCTTCCAGATGTCCTGTGTGCTCGTATGGCTTTGTTTCCCCTGCGCTTCGACGTGAATGGGTCGTGGAATAGGCCGATTTTGCCATTCCACTATTTTGCTCACCGGTTCAGTGTAGCGGTCCTATCAGAGACCGTCACACTATGTGATGGTCCTACGATAGACCACTACAACCGTTAGTCATTTCGGGTCCTTCGAGGCTGGGGTCGTGTGACGGACCAATAGTGGACTATCACATGACTGTAACGCCCCTATGGTGGTGCATTACGTTCTGGTGGTTTTCGAGGACTGTGGCTATCAGTTCCTCGAAGACCATGTCTTCCTAGAAGATCGTGTCAGTTGGTTGGCTCTGACAGACCTCCCCCCATGCACCAGGGTTCTGTAACGCATCCTTACTGGGCTGTTACATGCCCTTTTGTCCGGGGACTTGGTCTGTTGGCCCTAACGCCCTTGTCTTAGTGCGTCAGAGCGTGTAACGCGCCTATAGTAGGCCGTTACATCATTCGAGTGTAGGTTTTAGATCTGTTCATCCTGACGCCCCTCTCTTGGTGCGTTAGGTGGTGTAGCGCGCTTGGCTTGGTGCGTTACGTGGTCTGAGTTGTAGCTTGAGGCGTGGTTGCCCTGACGGCCCACCCTTGGCATGTCAAAGCAGGTAATGCCCCTATGGTGGTGCGTTACAGTCCTGTTGCGGCCGTGATGGACGTTGTTCTGTTCTGTGTTTGTTCGTGTGCTGGTTTGTCTTAGGTTTGTGTTCTAGGGTAGTGTCTGTGTGTTGGTGATTTCTAGATCGCTCGGTTCAGGTGACTGGGTGTGATCTTTTCCCTGACTGCAATAGTTCCCTAACGACTCAATCTAGAACTGCCTATGTCCTTGTCTCTGGTCGCATAGCGGCTGTCCCTTGACTGCCGGGTTCACCTAGCGGTTGAGTGGTGGTTCGCTTTGCGGTACCTTGAAAATAGAAAGTTGATTTCCCGCGTGGCTGAAAGTAGACTTTCTTGGATCTGCAGTCAACCACGGCACGATATTGCTCTAACCAATCCATGCCTAGAATCGCATCGTAATCGGCCAACTGTAGCGCATACAACTTCGCCGGCAACTGCCGGTCACTGACGATAACAGGAGAATCTTCCAAGCAAAATGGAGTGGACATGAAATCTTCGGATGGTAACTCAACGAGCAGTTCACAGGGCGACTCGGTTACTGGCTCCTCGAGACGAGCAAGGAAATCCTCGGAAACAAATAAATGAGTGGCACCTGAATCGAATAGAACATGGGCTGGACGACTAAAAATTGAAACCATACCTTCTACGAGATTAGACGCAATGGTTTCTGCACGAGTGATATGAGTAATACGGCTCCTCGACTTTTGGCTAGAGGCTGCAGAAGATTGTTGGGAAGAAGCTAGAACTTGCAAATACCACGGCTGAGGCAGAGGTGGTGCAGGAAGATGAAATGGAGACTGCTACGGCTGGGTAACCTGCGAGAACTACGCTGTAACAGACTTCATCGGGTAATCTCGAACAACGTGATCCGACTGATCACAGCGATAGCAAACCACTGGTAAGGAACATGGAACATCGGGATGGCTGCCACCACACCTCGGACACGGTCTCAGCTGACTCACGGGAAACTCTTGGCACTGGTGAAAAGGAGAAACAGACTACTAGACCGAATCAGAAGACGCCAATTGCTGCTGCACAAAACCCAAAGATGCTTGACGGTTAAAACACTTCTTGGACTTTCTAAACATCCGCCTCGAAGGACCACTGGAAGCAGGCACGACAGACAGAACTCCAGGTGCTGACGGCTGAAAAGACTGCTGAAATGGCACAATCGATTGAGCAACACTAGACTGAGAGAACCCTGCAGACCTTGCCAAATCGAGCTCAACCGCGACTGCTGCCTGATATGCATCGTCTATGACAGTCACACGGGTAGCGAGCAGCGGCACTCTCAATTCGACTCTTAAACCACGGAGAAATTGCTCGGTCTTTAAGGCTTCATCTGCAATAATATGCAGCGCATACCAACTCAACTTGATAAACTTATTCCGATACTGCAACACGGTCATCTCACCTTGAACCAAATCTAGGAATTGATGCATCTTATCCATGCGAAGATAGGCTGGACTGTAGGTGCGCTCAAAGGTAGTCACGAACTCTGCCCAGGTGATCTGACGAAGTGGTCGGGAATGGAAGGTGACTTCCCACTCGCAAGTAGGAATCGTCGGTCACCAAATCGCCCATCACATTGATGTAATAGGCTATATGCTCCTTCGACGAACCTTGTCCGTTGAATTTATCAAACTATAGTGGTTTGTTGACACCCAGAGGCAATCTCTTGGCAGCATGATAGACAGGGTAAGGTACCTTGTACGCATCAAAAGTAGCATAATCATCATTGTCCCTATCGGCCATCTTCTTCTCGATTATTTGTTCTATCATCAGTTTATTCACCATCATCGGGTCGACTGGACTTGGGTAGAGTTGAGAGTTGCATATGTGGTGTTGCCACCACTACTTCTTGAGGTATGGTAGTAGGCCCTTGTGGCTGAGGAGTAGGTTGCGGGGTCATGCCCCCAGCAAAGTTGAATGCTAGCTGAGAGGCCGTTATCTGAGGCGAGGCCTCCAATTCAGCTGTGCCTTACTATGAGGCTTTAGGAGGGTGCTCATCCTGTCTTGCGGTTGAAGCATGCATGCCTAGCTCACTAACTTGCCTCTTCAGCACTTTGATCTCTTGTCTATATTCTTGGAGCAGTAGCATCATAATAGTAGGATCGGGCACAGAGGAGCTGGGAGCCTGACCCCTCTCTTCCACTGGAGCTTCTAAAGAAGGTGCGGCTCTCTCACCATCGTCTTCAGCAGTGATCACGTTCATAGCCATCGTGACCAAATATGGATTTATTTCTTCAGTGCGGGCTTGTGCCTCCTCATCATGACCTGTGGGCGAAGCCTCGCAGCAGTCGGTCATCCCAGCCATATTGCAAGTGACTATCTGAAGCTGCCGAAGGTAGGTCCATCTATCGAGCGCCGAGGTTGTCGATGTAGTATCTTCACATAGGGATGGCTTGTAGTAGTCTGATTCCGCATACTTCATTTTCTTTGGGTTGGCTTGCTGCTCCTGGCCTTTGTTTGCAGCATTTAGAGCTTTCGGGGGTTGTTGTGCCCCTGATGAGGTGTATTTGAGGCTGAGGGGGCACTCCCGGACAGTCCGAGCAATATCATTTTGCCCTTTGGCAGGGCGGGTTATAGCTTGTGGCACGCTGGCTCATGCCAGAAATTTGTCAATGAGGTGACTTTGTCCAATCATCCTGACATATCTTCTATTGTATAAACAAATATTCGCCAACCGAGCATAGGACCGGAGTGCTAGTTGGCGTGACGCCTGGGCCGACATCTCAGTCTTCTCTTCTAGTTTCTCTTCTCTTCTTGGAGCCAGGGGCCGTGGCTACTTGGGCGCCCAAATCTGTTTGAATTTGGTTGGCTTAGGGGCCAGCCCTCCCTTTGTTTCAGACTCAAAGTGGTCCATTCTCTGTTGGGCTAGTGCCTAAAAGGAGTTACGCACCGGCACCGTGAAAATCACCCTGTCGGGTGTGATCTTGGCCTGTCGGCCATTCAGAAAGACTCGGATGCCCTCGATGAGCATGGATTTGCTCGAGGTGGAGAGCCGACTTCGTAGTGTGCCGGCGTTCTTCTTGACTGCCTGTGGACGTGTAAAATCGTGTGTCCATACATCCCGCTCAGTCCCACGTCAACGACAGAACTAAATAAAGAAGCCCCCGACGAGATTGGACACCTAGCCTCCGAGGAATGTTACTGCCCTTGTGGGGAAGCAAGAAACAACTCCCTGAACATGTACAATGTCGTGATGCCATCTTCAGAATCCCAACAGCGAAGAAGAACCACCCCGAGGAGGCTCACAGTCCCCATGTCCCTGAAGAAAATCAACAACAAATCTTAACTACCACAGACGACGGTGTGTCGTCAGCTTATGTCCAGGCTGGCGAATCAAGTCACTTACTGGAGCTGAGAAAGCCCCGGGGAGCTGCACGCCTCAAATAGCCTCTGCCCGGCACGCCTCAAATAACTTCTCCCTGGCATGCCCAAGAGACCTCTCCACTGGCACGCCTCAAATAGCTTCTGCCCGGCACGCCTTAGAGACCTCTCCAATGGCAAGCCTCAAATAGCCTCTGCCCGGCACACCCTAAAAGCCTCTCCAATGGCATGCCTCAAGCAGCCTATACCCAGTGCGCTCCCTGGCCACCTCACACGGTGCACCCTCGCTAGTTTCCATTTGGCGTACTTCTAGCACCCTCCTCCCGGTGCACCCACCAAGCCCTCTGTCCAGTGCATCTGCCTTGCCTTCCTACCCAGTGCAGTCTCCTTTCTTCACCAATCGGCACAGCTGTCAAGCCCTCAACCTGGCACGTGGCATGCCCTTCTTCGTCCAGTGAAGCGTTTCATCGTTTGAACCAATGCAACCAGTGGCAAAATACTTCGGTCACTGTGTGTGACCCTTGGCACGCAGCGTGATCACGTCAAAGCCAGCCAGGACCTTGCCGGGTTGTCCGCTTATGGCTCGAGCATGCAGGCATCCCTCTTTCAGAGACAAGACCAAGGTCAACCTCGAACTGACCGGCATCGCAAGTGAACGCCAATGCCAGCAGATGTATAAAAACCCCAGGAGAAAAAAAATGAGGAGGGACCTTCTATAAAAAAAAGAGAGCTCCTTCGGATGAGAACAGACACAGAGGCAGACTGCGTCTAGGAGCTGCTGTGTCCAAGAGACTCAGAGGAGCCCGAAGAAGGAGAAACTAGGGAGAAAAGAGAGAGAGTAAGCAGTAGAGATAAGAGGGAGAGGGAGAGGGAGAGGTTCTCAGTGTAGCAGGAGGGAATCGAAGAAAGAAGGGAGCCTTCGCCCCGCCTTGCCTCTGGCCCTCTCCTCAGATTCTCTTTTCTTTTCTATCTTCTTGTTTTCTTGTCTCTCTCCCCCTCCTATTTTGATTGTATGGCATTGTATTTGGCCCCTTGATCACGGTCTGTACCATTCTATTCTCTATGAATGAAGATATCATTTTCTTCTCTTTGTTTTAGTCAGCCTCCCCTTAACGATGCACTTCATGGCTTATCCTTTTTTCTTTCTTCTTACCCTTTGGTTCCTTGCCCCTTGGGCCGCCCACTCCCCAAAGTGTTATAGAGTCTACCAACTCAATGGGTAGTACCTCTAGGTGCCAGTATCAATCTAGCTTTATTCCAATGTCCTCTTTTGCAATGGGGTCATCCTCCGAAGCTTCCTCTGTAGGTTGTATTCCCAAGCTCCCTACCCGGTCTAACAAGGGAAATCCACCTCAGAGCACCGTTTGCCCCTCAGTCAACCATCACCCGGCACCCCTGGGCTCCTCCCTTCAGCTGGTGTATCCTTCGCCCAGATTTAGCCTGGTGCATTAGCATCGCCCCTCCACCGGTACACCCAACCAAACCTCACCCAGTGCACTCCGCCCGGGCCTCCCACCGGCACACCCATACCTGCCTTTACTTGGTGCACACCCAACCAAACCTCACCTGGTGCACTCCGCCCGGGCCTCTCACCGGCACACCCTCACCTGCCTTTGCCCGATTGATGGGGTCATCACCTACACCCTGTTTTTTCGGGGCCCGGACAGCTCGTCGGCAAGCGCCATTGCGTCCGTCTTATTTTCCTGAGCCCATCCATGTAATTTTCTTAATTTTATTGAGTCAATCACAATGTAATTTCTTTGGGGGAGGGGGAAAGAGCACAAACTCTTCCCCCTCCGACTCACCTCTCTTCTCTCACACTCTCTCTTGTCCTTCTTCACCTTACCGGCGTGGGGGGGGGCACGACTTCTTCTCTCTTTTCCTTCTTCTCTTCACTACGCGCTAACAATGGACAGTCAGGGAAGTCCTGGCTCTCCCTCTCACACATTGCTTCATCCTATATATATATCTCCTTAAGGGAGACTTAAGTTCTTCTCATCATGGCCCGCCGCTTGCCCACGTCGCGCCTGTTTGGCTGTCATGCTTCCACACTTGCCAGGCCGTTGTCGCCCATTACCTGCAGGGCATGGGTTGTTCGGCGGTGTGGCGCCGGTTTCACCACGAAGAGTAGCACGTTTGAGGCTTGAGGGGTTGAAACGGCGCGGGAGATGGTGCACCGTTTCAACCCATTTCAGGTAAGACACCAAATGAGCGCGCCGTTTCAAATGCCAAATAAGGGAGGGGGGGCGCGCCGTTTCAAGTTGTGCAAGGGTAACTCTCCGGGTTCATTTGAGCGCGTCGTTTCAACATTATCAAACGGGACGCGTCGTTTTAAGGCAAAACGAGGGGACTAAGGAGTATGGGCACGTCGTTTCAAGTGGCGCCAGTTAAGGGGCCTTGCCGTGCCGTTTTAAGGCCCCTTCGTGCCGTATTAAGCGCCGAACGGCTCCGTTTCGAAGTCGCAACCCTTTATATGGGTGCCGGCACTCCCGAGATGCTTTAGTTGCAGCGCATGGCATCTGAAATATTTCATTTGCCATTTCTGGCCTTCGATCCGTGGCTTTACGTGCCTTCCGGCATAAGCCGATAGTGTGCCGAAATCTCCGGCTCTTCTTCGATTCACCTCCTGACATGGCCGATCGTGGGTATCTTCTGCCCGGGGCCTCCCTTAATGGGTAGCGGGCTGTCGAGTGAGTCCTCGTCCTGGACGGGCGAGGTATGAGTTTATTCGGCCTTCCCGCCTTTGACTCGCACGTGGGCGCGAGTGCCGCAGGGGCCGTGGGATCCTCATCGTCATTTTTTGACGTCCACAACGCGTCGTCACCTCGCCCGTGAATCGCTCCGTCTGTTGCCGGGTGCCTCTAGGTGAGAGAACGAGAGAGAACGAGGGAGAGAGAGTGTGAGAACGTGAATGAGAGGGGAGAGAGGGTGGTTTGGGAATTTATAAGATTTTTTAAAATTTCGTAAAACATGTCAAAAATATATTAATTCAGAAAATTACATAAAAATAGTCGAAACGATCCTCGCGAAGATTGATCGGTACGTCCAGAGCGCCTTGTACATCTTATCTTCCCAGTCCCTTTTTTTAGAACTGACTATCTTCGCCAGAAGGGTGCACAATGTTTTATTGAAAGCTTCTGCTAGCCCATTTGCCTGCAGATTGTACGGAGTGGATGTCCTTCAGTCAATCTTGTATTTTTCGGCCATTCTATAGACCTTTTGATTCCGAAAATGGCTTCTGTCGTCTGAGACGATCTGGTTGGGAATGCCAAATCGGAATATTACATTTCACCAGATAAATCAGGTCACGATTTCTCCTGTCACTTCTTTCAGGGCTACAGCCTCTGCCTAACGGGAGAAGTAGTCTGTTATCATTAGAATGTACTTGCATCCTGAAGAGGATGGGGGCAATGGGCCTACAATGTCTGTTTCCCATTGGGCAAAGGGCCTAGAGAGGGGGGAAATCAATCTCCCAAGAGCATGGCTCGACTAGGTCAGATATGACCGAACCAGGCCCAACTTTCCAAAGTGATTGCCCCATTTTGGGCCCACTTACGTCAAGCCCCAAACGCACTCGGATCAGCACTTCCTAGGTGACCCTTGGGTCTGAAAGTCCAAGCGACAGGTCGATCGGGAAGGCCCCTACGGGAGCCCAAAACACCCTATCCGAGCTACGCCCCCTCCGCTCGGGAAGACCCCCAGCTAGCGTCCCAGGCTCAGTCCGACCGTCGGAAGCTCTCCCAAGCATCCGTTACGCAGTATTAAAGAGTAGGGAACTCCAAGGGATGAGGGAGAGCAAATGTCCTTGTGCTATAATGAGCCTATAATAAGGATGTAACCTCCCCTGAACCCCCTCTACTCCCGGGACTCCCTAGATTCTTACGTTAAATGGATAGCTATATAAACCCTGGAAGACCCTCCAGTGAAAAAGGGCAACAGTCCTAAGCAAGAACCACCTCACTCCTTGGTGGAGAGCGATCTCGCGCCGCTTTTTCCTTTTGCCACCTCCCTCTGCATCTGTGCTCTACTTTATTCGTTGACTTAAGCATCAGAGGGTTTACCCCAGGGATCCATCCCTTGTTATGTCCCCTAGGACTCATGTAAATTGTGTTTTTATTTTGATGATAGCAACACATATTCTAACTTGTTTTGAAACTTGTTTTGATGACAGCAAAGTAATAGTAACTAGTTTTTTCTTCTGTGCAAGGGTCAATGCTGCATATGCTATGGGACGACCCCATGGGTCGACCCTTTGGGCCACCCGAGGTTAATTCATGACACAGGGTTCATGGGACGACCCCCAAGTGCAAGCTTCTCAAGTTCATCTACAGGCCAATCAAGTGGAGATCAAGCCGGGGAGATAGCTTCATCCAAGATTATCTTCATCCACTAAGGGGGAGCTTGAATCTGAGTTTCATTTTCTGTTTTCTTCCTCCATTCTTATTGGGCTTTAATCGTGTGTTCTTGTAATATCAAACACTCGTGTGTGTGTGTGGATCTACGCAGATCCGTGTGTGGTTGTGTGTGATTTCTCCGTTTCTTCACATCTCTGTGTGATTCGGTGCTTATGCACCTTCGTGGGAGTTCCAAACTCCTCACGTGTGTGTGTGTGTATGTGTTTTGATCTTATAATCCTTTATAAGATAGTGTGAGAATCCTCATAGATCATGAGGGGTGGACGTAGGTTGCCATTGCTGCATCCGAACCACCTAAAAATCATTGTTCATTGTATAGTTTGATCCTTTTCTTCTGTCCCCATTCTGTGCAAGCACACATGTAGAATAAATTGATTGAATCACTTGAATTAGATCTAACATAATTTATCATTCTTACATTAGATCTTGGGTATATTAAAAGGTGGGTTCGGATCGACAAGACAAACCTTGTCAGGAAGATAACATCTTGCGTGAGTAGAATCTTCAGATTTTCACCTCTGCCACCGTACCCAAAATTGATTGTGTGTGGTAGATTTTATTAGATCCGATAGTTTGCATATAGATCTACAATTCATCATGTCTATTATTCACACTTACTTAAATTGGCCAAAAGTTTTCCTAAAGTTTGTAATCACCCAATTCACCCCCCCTCTTGGGTGTCATTAATCGCGGGACTTCATTACATTCATTTAGTTATATTTATCTTTTAATCTAGGTTACTACATTCTCCCCCTCTCAAAAGAATTTGATCTTCCAAATTCACATGACATTCTTTCTAAAGCGAAAGTGGGGGTACATAACCTAATTCCCAATTAACTCCAAAATGACACCTTGACCACTAATCACCAAAGCAATCATGCTAGCTGTCACTCCCTGAATCGATAGCAAAGGAAACTACTCAGAACGTGGCAGCAAACAGTCATGAATAATCAAAATAAACCACAATACACACAAAAGGGCCAAAACATGACAACAAAACTAAAATTTGATTAATATCAAAATATCATTATTACACATTAATGACTAAAACTTACATGATAAAAAGAAAGTAAATGACTCAAATTATAGGACTAGACTTAAAAGAAAGAAAAGGCACGGACTCTGATCCTTTAGAGCACTCATCACTCTTGCCCAGTCTTCTTGATCAATAGAAGTATTTCTTTTCATAGCACCTATGTAATTACTTAGTTTAGCATATTGGTGTTATTTCAAGCTTGTTTCTGACTGTACGTCCTGATATTCCGCGTTGGGGCGTGACACCACTCGATAGTTACATCTTGTGGGAAGACATGCAGAAACAAGCTTGCCTCCGGGACTGGGTTCGAGAAATGATCCAGAAGGTCAAGGAACGTAAAACTCTCCGCGTCTCGGAAGAGCTCACCTTGTTCTATAAGAACAAGGAGATCACCGTGGAATAGCTGGAACATATGCTTTGTGGCTGCACCTGGAACATGGTGGCTATCCCACCTCCAGACAACATCAACGCCTCTGGGCGAGGCGAGCCTGTGGCCTCCAGAAGCAGACAAAGGGCTGGGGCTCCACTTAGACTGCAACCAGCTCCAGAGTACACTGGCCGTGGCTAAGGTCATGGTCGTGGACGTAGCATAGGCCGCGGCAGAGTCCCTGAGCCATGTCTTTGCCCCTCTCCCTTCGATCCCGAATGGGTTATCCTCCTATGAGGAGAGCAACATGCCCCGATCCCACCAACGGAGATCTGGGGGCAACCCAACATCTTCAACCCAGCTAGCATCGAGGGGACTGTCACTAGCATTCTAGTCCTAGCACCAGCTCCGGCCTGCCCTGTAGAACAAGTAGGATCATCTGGCAAGGATGGACTATGATGTGACACCACCTTGGGGTTGATAGCCACAAGATTGAAGATCCCTCAGACCTAGCAAGCAAGCGATGCACGGGTCGATGACTTCACTCAAGCGGACTTACCTGCTAAGCGCACTCTCGTGTCCGTAGGCAATCCGGCAATGGTAGTGAGGGTCCAGGACAGAACCTCGCTGCTCCGGAGGTTGACTAGCCTAGGATTGAATGCCTAAGGGCTAGGGATGCCCCAAATCACGGGCGGCCAACACGCCAAGGGCGTGGGTTTAGTGGTTGTTCTCACCTCACTCCGCGGTGGCCACTCAAATGACGAGAAATTTGGATCGAGTGCTCACTCACCGTCTGACGGAGCTAAAAGACAATACTAAATGAGCAATATTAAACCAATAAGGGATGAGGCCCGGAGCTCACCTGATCGGTGTGAATACACCAATCTCGGTCGGAGACGAGGCGAGCGGGGAAGCGTGGGAACGCACCCGCACGCTGCGCCGATGTAGCTCTAACCTGAAAATCTGAATAAGTACAACACTACACCTCTCGCAGGAGGGGGATCTTGGGGTGGGGGTTAAGATCCACACTCTGGTTAGAGTGTGGGGTGGACGTAGGTTTGCTGGCTGCAAACTGAACCACCTTAAAATTCGGTGTCCACCGTGTGATTGTGATATTGCCCGATCTATTTTTCCTCATCCATCAGATTAATCTAGGCTGATATCTTCTATTCCCTAAATTTCACATTATTTTCCTATTCTAGATTTTAATCTGGTAGTTGGATCTATTCACCCCCCTCTAGATCCACGATCTACAAGGAAGACTGCATCCATCTAACTCTAACAAGCACCTGCAGGATCCCGGCTCTAAACAACACACAGAACCGCGAAACACATCTGCAAGCAAGGTCACATCAAGGTATAACAGCAGCGAGATACACGACTACAGGGAACGAATCATGCATCAGACTACTCACCAATGAAGACCCACGACACGAAAGAGCGACACGAATGACAATCTCAAGGGATGCATCTCAAGGACCATAGACACGCCTCGAGAGCACAACACCCATGAAAAGAGATGCAGAGTAGAGGGTACTCAATCAGCAGACAAGCCGACAAATTCCCCAACACTCGTAAATGCCAATCCCAACACCAGAAAATTACCAGCAATAGTACGGCAGCAGATGACATCAAAGCACAGGAAGCCAAGACGAAGTCACATCGAGAAGAAGTAAAACCTCTCGACCAGCGAGAATCTCACCATAATGATCCTTGACCAGTGGGTAGCCAACCCACACGCTTCCATTCTGCACTCTTAACAACGCACATAGGCATCAGGAAAGACCTTGGCAATCGCATCTCAGCACACGTACGGCGGCACTACAACTCATCAGAATTGCAATTAACACGCCACGAATACTGATCCAGCGAGTGACCGAACACAAGGAACCTAAGTGCAATAAAGGAGAGTACCAGCTTTAGCATAAAGTACAAGGAAAAATGCTAATATCAGCTTACCTTTACATCCTGAAACGACAAATGAGCATTCTCAACACATCGGCCACTGGACACGGCACGACAAACATGGTACGCTACAGCTCTCAACACCATAACAGAGTCCAAAGCTAAGCAACCAATAAGCGAGGAGTAGATCAAACTCAAAATAAAGATGTCCACACTTAAGCAGACACAGGACAAAAGCATTACTAAGACAGTAATTCCAAGGCAAGTCTCAAAAAAGATTCCACCAGAAGGGACGAGAAGCAATAACCTCAGCAACAAAAGCTCACCAGGAAGGGAAAATCCTAGCTCGCTCGAGCAACTTCTCAAACACGGAATCTAGTCGAGCATTCTTTCTCTAGATATTGAGAATGAATGATTTCATGTTGATCACTTAATTGTCTTCGTATGCATCCCATCGAAGTTGAGTGCACTGTTATACTACAGCCATGATCATGAGTCTATATGTCATGCGTTAAAGCATAATGATTCTCATACAAAATATTTTCAAAGTTTTAGATCTAATGATTGATTGTGTCACTGACTTAGAACATCTTCATTGACAGTCAAGTGTCATAACCACTCATGAACTTTACAGTGGATCAGTTCGTTGAACTCATCATTTAATGAGCACTTACACACTGACCATAATATCTCCATGCAAGTGACTATGATTAATCACCCTAGTCACATAAGCAGATAACATGAATGGTTAAATGACACTTGCAGTCTGGGACATTTTACATTCTTACTATCCTGTGTTTTATGAAATCAACCCATACTAGGTCTCCATGTTTGTTGTCCCGAGAGCATCTCCAACATGTCATGTGCGTGCATGGTTGGGTGTCGTCGATGGCATAATAATGCAACTCCATCATAGCCATGCCCCTTGTATTGTTTGGGTCATTGCCCCGGATGAGGTGACATCTTGTGCGCATCGAGTATGGGTTGGGGCGATGAGGAATGGATTTCATGATTTTATCTTGTGGTAGGACACCTATGACACCCATACATAAAAAATGACTATGTGTACTCCAAAATTCCATACTGAGCCCACTCTACCATCAGATTATGTACCTTCAACTTATTCTATGCCAGTATAATATATTTTTTCATGTATGGTCTCTGAAATGTAAAGTGTTTTGTAGTGGTTTATTTTTGCATATAAGTTTACTTTTTTGCCAGCGAAGAAGAGCCTAATCACGCTAGGGAAGGTTAGTAAGTTTACACTGAGCTTCTTTACTTGTTTGTTCTATAGTGGTGAGTAACTTAATTTTTATTCAGTGTGAGTATTTGACAGTAGGTTGCATGTTTGCAGGAATTATGTGGTTCATGAGTCATGATTCCCGAGAGAAGGAACAACATAAACATGCTGAGAAAAAAAGAACTGTGGTAGGCTTGTAGCTACACTGCCAACAGGGGGACGTTGCTCACTTTCAAGTATTCATTTTTTTGTTAACTTAACGGTGTCTCGTCAACCGAGTTATTGTCTTTTGCACCCTTGAGTGGAAGTAGAGCGTGTAATTTTGTCAATCTCTCATGGATGTAACATCTGTTTGGTTAGTAGATATAAGGGGGTCCATACACAATCCATATGAGTGTAAATTACGAGCATGTGGAAAGGGGAAGAAGGAAAGGGAGGAGCGGGGGTCGAGCAGGGGGGGCGACGACACCTTGCTCTTTCCCGCTCTCCCTGCTACACCTCTCTCTCTCTCTCTCTCTCTCTCCCCCCCCTGGCGGTTTGGTTTGGGTGGTTGTGGAAGGGGAATCCCACGGTGGAGCTCTCCTTCTTTTCTTCTTCTTCTTCTCTTCTTCCCTGCGTGTTCGCCTGTGTCTCTGTTCGTGTGTAGAAAATCTCTCTTCTGTCTGTCTGTGTCCCCTTTTTTTTTCTCTCCCTTTGCTCGCCGAGGAATAGGCCCCTCTTATACCCCCAGCTCCTGGGGCCTTTGAATGCCGACGAGAGACAGGGGAATGCGGGCTATTTAATGTCGATTTGACTTTGGTCGTCCTTGGTGCTAGGGGAGTAGGCAGCGTGTCCTGCTCTTCGCTTGCCACCTCGGACGGGCCACTGTGCGCCAAGGATCTGCATGACGCGGCCATGAGATTTGGTCTGCGCCGCTGTAGAGGTGTGCCGTTGAAAGGGCATCAGGGTGGAGGGCCATTGAAGGGGCATGAATGGTGTGCCGCTGAAGGGCACAGGGTGTACCGTTAAAGAGGGTACAAGGGCGTGCCGATGAAGCCTGCGCCAGGCGCGCCGTTGAGGGTCTGTTGGAGCGTGCCGCTGAGGATGACGTAGGAGTGTGCCGGCGAAGGGCCAAGAGGCGTGCCGGCGAGTGCTGCGTGAGGCACACCGTTGAGGGTCTGTTGGAGCGTGCCGCTGAGGATGATGCAGGAGTGTATCGGCGAAGGGCCAAGAGGCATGCCGGCGAGCACTGCGCGAGGGCGTGCCGTTGAAGGGGCAACATGCCGTCGTTAAGGTGGATTTCTGGGCCTATTTTGGACCCGGCTGATGATCTGTTTGATTCTCTTTGGGGGCCCACGAGTAGTGAGCTTCCCCGGGGGTTGGTTTCTCTTCGCTGTTGTGATTCCAGAAATGGCTCCACAGTGGCATGTTGTTTGTTTGGAGAGTCCGGACGGGACGTGCTCTCCGCAGTCTCTTCGGTTGAAATTGTTGTTGCAGTCAGACTGACAGGGACACATGGACGTGCAATTTAACACGTCCACAAATGCCCCCCACCCACGGGCAGCGCGGGTGAAGGATGAGCCAGGCGGTGCCCGTGGGTGTACTGGTTCTTGGGGAGGTCAATGAGTCTCGACGTCCGGGTGGGACGACGGCCCTGACCTAACATGGGCCGGGTGCCTGTTCGGACACGTACGCCTAGATGCAGCCTCCCTTGCTCCCTCTCTCACTCTTCCTCCCCCCTCACACCCTGCGCCTCTCTCACGTAAACCACCCTCCTCCCCATGCACGTCTACCGGACGCCCCGCCCCTCACCAATGCATATGCCGACGAACCCCTGGCCCTCTCAGCGACCTTCTCTCTCTCTCTGTGCATGACTTCGGCACCCATCACCTCCCTGTCTCTCTAGACCACCCACTCACCCTCCTCCGCGAACCAACCACCTCCCCAGACGCTCCTCTCTTCCCACCGCAACCCTCGCCGAACACCACCGCCCCTCCTCTCACCCTTCACATTGGCGACCGTCTCCCCCCTCCGCTAACACCGACAACCTCCCTCTCTCCCACTCTTTCTCATTCACCCACGTCTGGCAGCCATCACTCGCACACCACCACCGTCTCCCCTCTTCCCCTGTTAACTCCCTGCATGCCCGCCGCGGACCACCCAACACCACCGCAGCGCCCTCTACTGTCACCTCCCCTCGTTGGCGATCTCACCCTCGCCCACCACCGTGAAGCCCATCCTCCCGTCCTTCCCTCCCTCTCTAACCCAGCCGAACACCCCCCTCGTAACCTGCAGCCGACCCCTCACTGCACCCTTCTCACCCCCTCACCCAGCCGGCCTCCGCGTGCACTGCCACCGTCGCCCCCCTTCGTCTCACCTCCTCACCCAGGCTCACTCCCTTCGCCTCACACACTCGACCTCCACCGCCCTCCTCACTCTCTCTTCCCCTCTGCTAACCGCACCGCGGTCAGCCCCTCCCTCACCGCCTCACTTCCCCTCCCCCAACCTCGCTGTTGGCCACGACTGCCACCTCTCTAACCATCGCCCACCACCATCGCTGCCACCACCGGCCGACCACCATCTCCAAGCTAGCCGGCCACCTGCCACTAGCCGCCGCAGACATCCCCCCCTCTCACACGCGCTCCCTCTATCTCTCTCTCTCTCTCTTTCTCTTTCTCTTTCTCTCTCTCACCCGCGTGACTTCTCTCTCCTTCTCCCTATCTCTCTCTATCTCACTCTATACCTCTCTCTCCTTCTCTCCATCTCTCTCTAACCCACGCACACACACACGCACGGCTCTCCCTCTCTCTTTCTCTCCCCCCACGTTCTCTCTCTCTCTCACTCATCTTTTCTCTCTCTCAATCTCTCTTCTCTCTACCTCTCTCTACTCCATGCACCTACGTGGGACTTTAATGTATATAAATATATATTCATGTTTTAATGACTAAGTTTTATCCCCGTGTGGGGAAGGGGTAAGAGGAGAGCACCTACTCGCACTTCCCAGTAGCTTCCAGTTCGACTTCCAGTTGCTGGATCACGTTCGATGACCGTCAGCAACCATCGCCTCTGCTTGTTTGGAGCATCAACAACTATGGTAGCCGTCACCTACGATCCCATCGTCATCGCCACCCATGCGTGGGTTGACTACTTGGCAGTGCCAATTGCTTTCGACAGTTTCGCCCTGGTCGTCGGATCGCCCTACTTCTTGGGTGTGGTCCCTGTGGCGGCTCCACCGCCACCGTCAGCTCCCGTCTCTTTTGGCGCCATCTTTGCGCCACACCCGCCGCCAGTCTCAGCGGCCAGACCAAGCGTCAGACTCGGGTCACCTGTTGTTGACCCCCGTGGGGGTTCCGGACCAACTCCTGCCCGGGCTAACACCAGCCCCCGTGGCCAATTCCGATCGACTCCCGACACGAGCTTCGCGCCCCGAGTCCCAGTCTCTGCCACTGTAGTTTGCACGGGCTTCTAGCCCCGGGCCTCGTCAAAGTCGACATCTGGTGTGGGTCTCCACTCTAAGGTGCCCGGATCCTCAGCGCCTCACTCAGGCTGTCAGCCCCGTGCCTCAGCCGAGCCAGCTCATCTCACGAGTCTCCTAACCTGGGGGCAGGGCTCCCTAGTACCTCGTTCGGCCCTTTCGACCCGAAGTTTTGAAGTGCAACCGCCTCACCCGATGCATCAACCCCTGGTTCGAGGCTGCTCAACATGCAGATTGGGCATGCAACCCCGGGGTTTCCTGCGGATGACGCCTGGCGTGAGTGATTTGCATCAGGTTCCGCATCCCTCGGCTCCGTCATGGGGGCTCGTTCCCACAACTCGACGACGTCGACTCCCAGTACGGGTCTACCTCTATGGGACGTGGTGGCCCCAATGTGGATCGAAGGCCCTGTCTCCTACCTTTTGGTCTCACCAATTCCCAGACTAGGCTCAAGGCCTCGGGTTGCCGATATCTCGACACCCCCTGCAGTGTCAACTCCGGGTGCAAGCACGTCATTGCGGGCATCCGCAACACTATTATCGGCTCGGGCGAGGGCTTACACTCAAGCCACCTAACTGCCAACCTTCACATGGACTTCGGGCCTTGGGGGCCAATTCCAGTGTTGCCTGTCGATGGCCTGGTGCCACTAGCAGCTACGGGCCGAGTTTTCCCGGTCTACCACCTCGGAGCAAAATCGTCTTCGGCTCCCTAGAAGAAGCATCATGGTGGCCATAAAGGCAAGCGACCTGCCGACGCCACCAGTAACGAGAAAATTTTGTTAATTTCTTTTTCTTTTTATTTCTTAACCTCCTCTCTCCTCCATCACGTTGCTCATTTCTCTCCCTCTATTCTCTCTCCTCATTTCTACTCTCCTCCAGGCGCGTGACCGTGGTGGAGCTGGGTGAGGTGGCGACAGCGTGGAGTTGACCTGGAGCATGATGGCATGAAGATTGGAGCGTGGCATTAGCATGATCCCTCGGTGGATTCATAGCGTCATGGCGTGGGATCATGTAATGGTGTCAGCGTTTGGGCTCGGGTGGTCGGCGAATGAGGTAGGGGGATAGATTTCTTACCTTCTGTTCTACTTTCCCGTTGAATTTCGTGTCGATTCGTGCGAGTTTGAGTGGGTTTTTCATTTTCACATAGTTATAGCATGTTTTGGGGTGTGAGCCATGTTCGCCATTTCAGGTGACGATTTTCGATTTGAATGGTCTCATTCGAACCCCTGGCATGTCTAGATGCCATCCACGTTGTTTCGTGGTGATTGGCCAAGATTTGGGGCCGGTAGGAGTCCGGTTTCTCTCGTGAGTCATTTTGGGTTGATTTGTGAAAAATCACCCATATCGTGTCATTTTGTACGTGGTTTGATCCCTTTCGGCTTGTGGAAGGATGGAATTGAGATTTCTGATGTATCCCCATCGTTCTGGAGATGATTAGGGCGTGGAACGGGGGTTTTCCACTGATTTTCCTAGTTCTCAGGTTCGACGTATTAACGCGGAGCTCCCAGGGGGCATGTCTATCAATGCGCTATATCGTGTGATCACGTTCATCTAAGGAGATGAATAGTGGGGCGGTGAGACGGTAGGGGACGTGGTCCAAGTGTTGGATGTGATCCTGAAGAACGCAACCAAGGTGTCGGCCGTGATCTTCATTAACGTGCTCGAGTCTTCAACCGCGTTCATTGATTAACGCATTGTAGGCTATGGCCGCATCTACTAATGCGACCCTAGCATGTGCCGCGTTAATGTGTTGACGCGTAGTAAGGGTTGGATGCATTCTACTGGCATCGCGACTCATCCTTTGGACGCATTCATCATCGTGATGCAGGTGTACACCGCGTTCATGTCTTCTATTTTTAGGGTTTTCTATGAGTTGTCTCGGGCTCCAGTGAACCCAGTATTCAATGCCTTGTTGGCATTTGACTCGACGGATGCCTCGGGTGTTCCGTGAGAGTCACATCTGTGTGTCGAGGGATCCCGAAAGAGTACTCTCATCCCAAGCAGTGTTTGGTATTTCTCCGTGATTATTGGCTTGGCTTTGACCCCTTGGTTAGCCTATCGTACGTTAATGTCGTGGACCTCCTATGAGGGCTGTGACCGTGTTATAGGGTGTTCGAATGTGCCAGTGCACCGAGTAGTGTTTTGTGTTATTTCGAGGGTCATTATGGTTTCTAGTCAACCCAGTTGTGACCCAACGGTTGAAACGTGACCTTGTGAGTGTCTCGGCTATCCTGTATGGATCGAGACCCTGGTTTTAGGTGCATGGAGGTATCATATTACCTCGATTTGTGTGCTTATCTGGTCTGAGGGTTTGATGCTCCCTCATGTTTCGTGTTTTGTGTTATACGGAGTCGAGAGTCCTATGTGTAGCCTAGGGTCTAGGGACTTGTATTTTATCAGGTTTTTGGCTTAGGGACTGGGCTGATTAACAATATCTTGCCATGATGTGTGACGATCTACACCCAAGTCGTGTGATGCAAGGATCATTGTGTGTAGGTCTAGTTGTCTATCCTGAGTCTTGCGGTAGCTCTGTGTACTGCCTTGTGTTTCATAGTACGTGTGACAGGTGAGTGCTTAGCCTGTCTATACTTCGATGTTTCTTTCAGAGAGTCTCTGTGTCTAGTGAGCCCCCACTAGTCGTAGCCTGACGACACTTGGTGTCGGCCCACCTGGGAGTGGTAGCGGGGCGTGTTCTCGAGATACGATTTTTAGGCTAATTTTTGTGGGCTCCCTTGCTTTGCAATAGCATCCTACTGGGGGAGAAAACTAAACTAGCTAGAGGCCTGGCTCAAGGCATTGGGCTTGTGTGTGCACACGTGGTCAGGGGCATTTGGATGAATGCCGACGGGCGTGACCCTGACTAGTCACTTGTTACTGTTGTTCCTTGCACTTGGTATAATGTCTCAGTCACCATGTTCAAGGTGAGTGTAAGACACTTGAGGCGTAGTGTAAGACATCAATGGACGCATCTGGCTTTGCTTCTAGTGAGGAGGTGCTTTTGTCACATGACACGTGACTTGTGATTTTGTGACCAATTCTCTGTCAGCGTTGACGTAGTGCTTCGGATAGCATGTGTCTGGCTTTACCATGGCTTGTGTAGTGATAAGTGTATATTTTCCCATCGTAATTGGTGTCATTTACATTATTTATGGGTTTAAATAATATTAAATATATATTTATCACACCTATTTGTAATTTAGTATACAATACTTAATTTTGTAGAATTAAATAGGTTAAATAAAGATATTTCCTCATTTATCAAACATTGAAAATCATAAAAAGAAGAAAATAAAAATAAATAAAAATCTATATTGACATAAGTTAACAGCACATGAAATTGTTGAAAAAGAAAATAAAAAAATAAAAAAATAAAATCAAAACAATTTTTAGAATTTTTAGAATTTGTATGTAATTATAACAAGTATATGATATATATATAATAGATATATGATTTATATATATATATAAATATATAACCGCTCACCTGTTGCCGCAGGAACAACCGAAGGCGGGGGCGGGAATCGAACCCGCCCCCTCACGCACGAACGCCCCCCCTGGGCACGCTCGCGGATGCAGCGCTGTGAGGTGGGGGGGGGCTTCCCAAACGGTGCGCCCCGCCCTCCCCCTCCGCTGCGCCCGCAAACAAGGCAAGAAGAGGAGGAAGCGCAGGCGGGCGCACCGCGCCGCCGCCCGCCATCATCCGTGCGCCGCGCTCCCGCGCCCCGTGCGCCACCCGCCGAAGGCAAAGGAGAAGAGAAGAAGGAGGGCGCACCGCGCCCCCCTTCCTCCGTGATTCAACTAGAAGAACAATAAAAGAAAAAGAAGAAAGAAGAAAGGGCTCCCATGCCTTCACCAAGAAGGCAAGAATATGCCATCTACACATCAAGACAAGTCACAAGTCACACCACATTGGTTGGTGATCAAAGATGCTTTCAACCAAATTGAAGCAAAGTATCTAAGAGTGTTTTTGGGCCTATAAATAGAGCCCTATTGAGATTGTATGGAAGGGTGGAGAGTGTTAGAGAGGGGTGTTATTATTGTGCTTTCTTTCATGTTTAAGGGGTTATTATTGTTGTATTTTCTTTTGAGAGTTGCTACCTTGTAATCTTGGGAGATAGATCCACTTGAGGAGAGCTTGAACTTGTTGTTTTGAGTGTGCTTAGTATAATCTTTGTACTTCCTTTTCATTGGAATGAATGTTTTAAGCATTTAGTTCTTTCTTAGTCCCATTTCTACCTGTTATGATCTCCATTTCATTTTCTTGTCTTCATCAAAGTTCTTTATTTCTGTATGCTCTACGTTTTGTTCTTCTTGAGTTTTTTGATTTCTAATTTTTTTGTTTTTTTAATTATTACAAATGCAATGCAATTAAATCCTATGACTCTATGACTAACCCTATGACTTAATTGTGCAGGGGAAGAGACGGACACGAATCACATGGTTACAAGTCTGGACGGTCTACCTTGCGTTGCCGGAGTATCAGCGGGAATGATTGGAGGCCATGGGCTTCGGGGAAGTCCTAAGCATCGAGGTGGCCCGAGTGGACACAACACTCCTGCTAGCTCTACATGAGAGATGGGACTCGGTCAGCCGAGCCTTCATATTCCCATGGGGGCACATGATTCTGACATTGGAGGACATGGCCCGGATCAGCGGCTTGCGGGTGCATGGCAAGGTGGTGACCGGGTGGGCATATGTCGACTACCGGGAGCTTGCTCAGGAGCTACTCAGCTTGGATTTGATGAGGCCGGGGCATCCATCATCCCAACCGTCGCGGTCAGTGCTCCAGGAAAGCTTGGGACTCCGGCGAGTAGTAGCGGCAGTGGGTGAGTTACTGGAGCAGCATATTGACTGAGTGATCGAGCAGGCTCGTCCGAGTGTAGCGGCGGAGCCGGGACCGGATGGAGATAGCATTCTGAGACGCTTCCTGATGCTACTATTCAGGAAGCTATTGTTTGTGACACGATCCGATGTGATCAGCTGCCGGTCTGAGCCGAGTGCGAAAGTATGCATGGGGAGCAGCAGTGTTGGCCTTCCTATTCCATTCGCTCAGTGCCACTGACCGGGTGACTATGCTCGACAGCTTCTCACCCTTCTTGTAGGTAAATGCCTAAATGCCTTTATATGTTTCTAATATGCTTCTAATTACCTGAAGTGCTGACATCTGTTATAAATGTAGTTTTGGGCCTTTTTGTACTTACCAGGGATTGGCCGAGGCATTGAGTTGTACCCGGGGTAGTTTCCCATCGCGAGGTGGTGGAACGTTACCCGGAGTGCAGGGTCGATTCAGCGGTCGACTCGTGCGATCCAAGAGGACCTCGACTCATTCCCGCATGTATCGGTAAATAGCCCGACTTCCTACATGCTCCTCTACATGTTTCTTAATGCTTCTATATGCTGACATATGCTTGACAAATGAATGGCCCTTTTAGGTGCGTTGGACACTGTATCGGGACGAGGACCACACGGGATAGCCGTGGGTCGAGGCCTCCCTGGCTTATCATGGACGGGACGTTTGGCTACATTGCATCAATGTAATCGAGCCCCTCCATTACCGACTGATTATGAGGACGAGGGGAGTCCTTTTATTTGTCTAAGTGTCAGAACTAAGGTCGATGCATGTTCAGGTCCTAGTTAATTCAGGTCGATGCATGTTTCGCATCTGACTTAGACAGGTCAATGCACAATCACACTTTCTTCACATAAGGTCAATGCACATTCTCGGTTTAAGTATAATAGGTTAGTGCACATTTTCATATCAAGTGTGTCAGGTCGATGCATGCATTCATATTCATCGACACAGGTCGATGCATCCTTAGACTACGTTGTAGAATAAGGTCGATGCATGTCCTTGCATTAAGTCATTCAAGTCGATGCACATTGTTTCATACGTGAAGTAAGGTCGATGCATATTGTGCCTTGAGCAAACCAAGGTCAATGCACATTGTACCTTGTGCAAAGCAAGGTCGATGCACATTATACCTTGTGTAAGGCAAGGTCAATGCACATCCATATACTCATTCCATAAGGTCGATGCTCATGCTTGTGTTATGCACTTCAGGTCGATGCATGTTTTGTAGCATGGTCGAAAGGTCGATGCACGCATTGTAGCATACACCATAAGGTCGATGCATATGCTCTAAGCATACAATACTTGGTTTGTGCATGTATAGAGTCTAAGGTCTACGCATCCGTCGAGTCTGTTCATATACATGTCTGTGCCCATGTAGGTCTGTGCATGTCTAGGGTCTGTGCATATGATGTATCTAGGTCTGTGCACTTGAAGAAACCAGGGTCGATGTAGATGTGGTTTCAAGTCATCAGGTCTATGCATTAAGTCCATACTTAAAGCATTTGCATTAACATACACTCATGTGGTCTGAGCATATGATTTTTCTGATATTGTCTAAGTCTGCATTCTCATAAGCAATAATAATGATAAAGGTGTTTGATGAAATGACTCATTTCTTTTTGACAGGATTTAACTCAAACACTTAATGAGCTAAGAGCTGCAGTTACTCAAGTGGGCACGTGATCCAAGACCCGAGTGAAGGAAACACGTGATCCGAGGCTGCTTCCTCTCCAAGAACACTCAGACACGTGGCCTCGCCCAATCTTCAATATTGGACACCTGGAATTATCTTACTGATAGAGTCATTGGTGGGAATTCTCCCTCCACGTGCGGAAGCCAATCTAAGTGGGGTCCACGCCATCAGACTCACGAGCATATAAAAGGAGAAGGATATTTGAGAAGTTTACGACTGCAAGAAGTGAAGATATCGAACAAGGAAGAGAGATAGCAGATAGCAGATAGCAGAAGAGGAGAAGCGGAAAGAGGAGAAGTAGAGAGGAAATCTCGGGGAGCATAGACCTTTCTAAGTTCCTCCTTTATATCATCCCATAAGGAAATGGGCTCTTGCCTCGTAACCCTTCTTAATCCCTCTATGTGTTCCAACTTACTCTTGGCTTGACCCCGAAGCCATCCCTTGGCCTTGCGGACTCTCGTGGGTCCATATACCCAAGTCTTTTTAAAGTACTTTTCTATGGTAGTCTCCCACCTAAGATAGTCACTAGAATGTGATCCGTCAAAGGTAATGTCTTTATCTAGAATGAAGTCCATGGGTGGAGAGTAGGCTAAGTAGGAAGTGGCCATGATGAACGGAGGGATAAATGCAATGGCCCTAGGACAAGACTTAATAGAGACAAGTCTAGAACTTGCTCTAATACCAATTTGATGTGACACCACCTTGGGGTGATAGAAACAAGACCGAAGATCCCTCGGACTTAGTAAGCAAGTAATGCAACGGACTGGCAACTTCACTCGAGCGTACTCACCTGCTTGGCACACACTAGGGCCCGTAGGCAAACCGGTGATGGTGATAAGGGTGCAAGAGGGGACCTCGCTGCTCCGGGGGTTGTCTAGCCTAAGATTGAACCCCCAAGAGTCTAGGGATGCCCACTTTCACCAGCGGCCAGCACGCCGAGGGCGTGGGATGTAATGGCTCTCTCACAACTCGCCCGCAGTGGTCACTCAAATATAAGCAAATTTGGGATCGGGCACTCAACTCACCGTCCAACGGCACTAGTAGGGATACTAAACCAGCAAGGAAAGACCATCAAGGGAGGGCAACTGAGGCTCACCTGATCGGTGTGAAGACACCGAACCCGGTCGGAGACGAGGGTGAGTGAGGAAGCATGGGCTTACTCGCACGCCACGCCAGAGAAGCTTCAACCTGAAATTTAAGAAATTACACCACTTCTCCCCATGCAAGGGGGTTGAACAAAGGGAGGAGAAGTCAATTTTACATCCAAACACTACCTCCCATAGGGAGGGGTGGTAAGTCGGCCAGGCGGGGAGGGGAAAGACTAGCTTAAAGGATTAAGACAAGAAGTTTCTCGAATCTGTCCACTCTCAGGAACAGGGGACAGATTGTCACTATTGATACCACTGTGACCACTCCTGAACTCCATTGTCGACAAAACCGGTGGAAAAACCTCTTGGGTTGGCCCAGGAGGACGTCTGAGTTTTGGGAGGATTTTTGGTTGTCGGCGCTGGTCGGGGCATGGTCGTGAGCAGGGTCTCTGTCTTCTGGTTCCGGCCACTAAAGTACCACTACAGACCCATTCCGAGCTTCCTTCACTTTCCACTTCCTCCACTACCGCCAGATGAACCCCCTGCTCAGGACGATGCCACCGTCCTCAATTCAACCCCTATTTTTGAGATTTATTGGTGTTATGACGATGGGTCGATACTCCAATCACCCACGTCGGTGCATCAGGAGTCTTCTCCTACCCCTAACACCTCTCACCTCGTTCAGCGTTTCCTCTGCACTAAACCTCCACCAGCTACACCATTAGCCTCCACAACACCGGCCTCTGCCGAGTCCACCACTAAACCTCCTCCAATCAATCTCCCATTGCCGTCACCTCGGCCCTCCATTATCCCTTTAACCCCAAAACCCACTTTGCCTATTCCTCCACCTATCCCTTCACCCAAACCCGTGGCAGATCTGGAGCAGGGTCCACTCCTTTTTGCACTCGAGCCAACCCCGTCTGCTTCTAAGCAAGGGGAGAAGCTCGACGTGTTTTCTCCAATACCTTCCATTATACCTCCGCCATCTATGGAGCCTTCTGCCTCTGCTACACCTTTCTCTACCACTCGGAATGGGTGTACTGTCCCAAATACTTGTGCTAAAGATGATCGAGAGCCGAGTAAGAAGGATTTAGCCTCGACTATGCAATTCAAGATGCAAGAGTTCATTTGCCAGATGCCAATCTGTCCTTTTGTGCCGAGCATGGTTGAAGAGGCCAAGTCCCCGCCGCTGCTCACCAAAAGAAAAAGTCAAGTTTTGATGCCACGTAAGTCCATGCACCAGGGACGAGCAGGGCACCCCTTGTTTCAACCCTCCAATGCCAAATCTATTCTTCTATTCAAGGGACGAAGGCCCATTTTATTCAGCACTATTCATACGCCACAATCCTTGGCCGACACGATGCTTCCAGTTCCAACTTTCCAACTCCCTCACATTATTGCCCTTCACCTTCCAAGGGAGTTGGCATTTATTGTTGAAGCTTCTTCAAGGACTTTGATTTTATCCCTTAGGCCGACGGGCTATACACTTTCACTGCCATGGAGGGGTGGGTATTCTTTTACTAAGAGGCCTTCCGCTATCCTATCCACCTTCTATTCTACTTCACCCATACTCCTGTCTATCACTGATTCCTCGTGGGCCACTCCATGGGTGAGGAGGAGGATATCATCTTCTCACCCTTTGCATTCTTTGCCCAATGAATATAGCGAGCTAGGATTGCTAACACACATGCAGCGGCATTAAGCATATACTAGGAAAGCGGGAAACTAACTACAAGTGGGGCCGAGTGTACCTCCGGACTTGAATGCATAGACCTGGACTTGCATGCTGAGCTACATGAAGACTTTATGCACAATTGTGACAGGCCTTTATGTAATGAATAAGGACATGAGTAGATTAGATACTCAAGACAATCATGCCTAAGACAGTCATGCAGCAAAAGACAACAAGCATGTAGTAAACACACATGGACCCTTAGTGTAGTAGTAAAAACAACATGCAGGAGACGCATATTGAACCATAGTGTTTGCTATCATCAAAACACAGGGACACAACACGAAGATGCTGGGTTGCCCCCGGATCTCCACTGGTGGGATCGGGGCAGGTTGTTATCCTTGGAGGAGGATAACCCATTCGGGATCGAAGGTAGACGGGCGGAGAGACAGCTCAGGGACTCTTCCGCGGCCTCTGCTACGTCCACGACCACGACCTCAGCCACGACCGGTGTGCTCTGGGGCTGGTTGTGGTCTGTGTGGATCCGCAGCCCTTTGTCTGGTTCTGGACGCTACCGGCTCTCCTCGCCGGGAGGCGTTGATATTGTCTGGGGGTGGGATGGCCACCATGTTACAGGTGTAGCCATGAAGCATCTATTCTAGCTGTTCCACGGTGATCTCCTTGTCCTTATAGAACAAGGTGAGCTCTTCTGGGATGTGGAGAGTTTCGCCTTCCTTGACCTTCTGGATCATTTCTTGGACCCAGTCTCGAAGGCGAGCTCGTTTCTGCATGTCTTCCCATGGGATGTAGCTATCGAGTGGGATGGACCCGGTAGGGCGAAGAGGAATGTATTTCTCCAAGTTGTCGATGAGCCACTGTAACCTCTGGAGAGGCATCAGCTCTGCTGGGGACTACAAGGTAGCCGCTTGTTCAGCTTGCTTCTTGAGCCACCTTTTGAGATTCTTCCTTCTATTCCTTTCCTGCTTCTTGGCGATGGCCATCTCCAGGGGAGTAGGAGGAGGAGGCACTGGAACTGGAGCTGACAGGTCCACACGGGGGTACCGTCAAGTCGATGAGCTGGCAGGGCGAGGTCGGCGACTCCTCTTTGCCCAGATCTCAATCCAGGCACCTTCCGATTGTTGTAGTTGGAAGGTAGCATTGATCACCTACTCGATGACTTCAAGTGGTAGTTCCTGGTAAGCAGGGATGCTGGGACTGGCGTCTGAAGATGTGGACACGGCTTGTTGCCTTTGCCACAGTTGGTGTGGGAGTTTACTGGGAACTGGTTGACTCGTATCGGTGTCCTAGGACGTATGCGCGGTTTGATGCCTTAGCCGCGGTGGCTGGGATTTAAAGACTATTACCTATTGCCAAGCATCGACCAGCTAGTCGATTCAACCTCGGGTAACGAACTTCTCAGCTTCCTGAACGCATATTCCGACTACCATCAGATCCGAATGCACCCAGAAGACACAGAGAAGACCGCCTTTGTCACTAACTTCGGCGTCTACTGGTACACCCGAATGCCCTTCGGGTTGAAGAATGCTAGAGCCGCGTACCAGAGGTTGGTCAGCCACATCTTCGAGGATCAGATTGGGCGGAATGTCGAAGCCTACATTGATGATATGCTCGTCAAGACACCCAAGGCTGAAGATCATTTTGCCGACCTAGCCGAGACCTTCAACACCCTCCAGAGGTACAACATGAAGCTCAACCCTGCTAAGTGTGCCTTCAGAGTCAGGTCCAGGAAGTTCCTAGGATTCCTAGTAACTCAGTGAGGAATCGAAGCCAACCCCGACAAGGTCCAAGCCATCTTGGACATGCAGCCACCTACTTGCGTCAAGGACATCCAACGCCTGACTGGGAGGATTGCTACGCTCAACCGCTTCCTATCTCGGGCAGCGAAATGATGCCTGCTCTTCTTTAAACTGCTAAGGGGGCTTAAGCTGGCATCTGCCACCTTCGCCTGGGACAGGGAGTGCCAGACAGCATTGGATTAGCTAAAAGGGTTCCTGGCGTCACCTCCAATATTGTCGAAGCCAGTTCATGGGGAGCCACTATACCTATACCTTTCATCAACTCCCTCTGTTGTAAGCTTGGTCTTAGTCTGAGGTGATAGAGGTGTCCCAAGGCTAGTGTACTACATCAGCAAGGTGCTCCTCGAGGCTGAAATAAGGTACCCCACAACCGAGAAACTCGTGCTAGTGTTGGTTACCTCGGCCAAGCATCTCCGGCCCTGCTTCCAAGGACACTCCATCGTGGTACTGACTAGCGAGCCCTTGAAGAAGATTCTGGCCCACCGCAAAGCCTTAGGTCGCATCGTCAAATGGGCCATACTCCTTGGGGCCTACGACATCTCTTACCGACCTTGCATAGCCATCAAGGGACAAGCCCTTGTGGACTTCATCGCAGAGAGCACTGCCCTACCCGAAGAAGTATCCCTACCCACAACGGGCCCCACCTGGGACCTCTATGTCGATTGATCCTCCAACTCGATCCGAAGGAGCAGAGCTACAGTATGCCCTGAAATTCAGTTTCTCAGGGTCCAACAATGCCTCCGAGTATGAGGCTCTCATCTCTAGAGCCAAAATGGTGTGACGCCTGGGGGCCGAGCGAGTCAGTCTTCCAAAATTTCCTCGAGCTCAGTTAATGATACTTCTTTCAGATCTTCCTTCTCAGCCCTCTTCTCTACAGATTTCCTAAGGTTGTCAAACTAGGGATCCTGAAGGGAAGGGGCGTCTAACCGCTGGACCACAATGGTCTCAGTGGAATGACTAAGAGGGAAAGAAAGGGAAGAAGCTAGCGATGCCAACACATCGGCAAGAATATTTTGAGAACGAGGGGTCTGAATATAGATGAGCTTATGGAACTGCCTAGCCAAGAGCGTGATTAAATCCTGATAAGGCTTAACCTTTGAGTCACGGGTGCGGTAAGTTGAAAGAACTTGATGCAGCACCAATTGAGAGTCTCCTATGATGTTGAGGCAGCGTGCGCCGAGGAGATAGGTGTGCTTCAGACTGGCGAGGAGCGCCTCATACTCCGATATATTATTTGTGGCAGGGAATGTGAGCTGATAAGTAATAGGGATAGTTACTCCCTCTGGAGTAAGGAGAACGACGCCGATCCTATGGCCCTGAGAATTCAACGCACCATCAAAGTACGAAGACCAGAAGGGGAGATGAGTGATTACAGCAAGGTGCTCGTAAGGGAACTCATCTTGGATCAAATCGGTGCAAGGGATTGGAGAATGAGCAAGATGTTCAGCAATAGCGTATCCCTTGATTACTTTGTGAATGACGAAGGTGATGTTGAATTGTGAGAGAAAGCTCTGCCAGCGAGCTAACCTGCTAGAAAGGACGGGCTTTTCCAAGAGATATCGAATACAGTCCATTCTAGAGATCAACTTTACCTCATGGGCAAGAAAGTAGTGCTTAAGCTTCTGAGCTACCCATACTATCGCCGTGCAGGTCTTCTCCATGGCAATATACTTAGACTCAACAGGGTTAAACAACCTAGACTGGTAGTATGCTGCCCTTTCCCTTCCTTCGTCATCCACTTGAGCAAGGACGGCTCCTAGGGAGTCCTCAATAACAAAATTGTACAAGATCATGGGTTTTCCAAGGACAGGAGGTTACAACACAGGGGGATTAGACAAATAAACCTTAAGATCCTCATAGGCCTTTTGCCATTGCTCATTCCATTCAAATTTGGCCCCCGTCTTCAACAATTCATAGAATGGGCGGCATCTTCACGAATGTTGAGATATGAATCTTCTAATGAATTATAAACGCCTAATCAAACCTCGTAGTTCGGTAATGGTCTTTGGCGGGGGCATATCCATTACGGCCTTTGCCTTATTTGGATCAATTTGAATCCCCCACTTACTAACTAATAAATATGCACTTATCACACTTAATTATAATTTCAGATCAAAATATTTAGTTTGATAAAATTTGATAAATAAACTCTTATTTTGTAGGCACGAAGAAGACGATGGCAAGAAAGATCAGTTTGCGCAATAATAGGCCATTAGCATGCGTGAGAAAGAAAGAAAGAAAGAAAAGGAATGTACAAATGGGCCAAAAGCCCATGGGTGACCAAGTCAAAACAAAAAAAAATAAAAAATAAAAGGGCTTGGTTTATATATATATATATGGTGCCCCTTCCCATGTAAGAACGAGGTCGGTAGGCGACTGTCGGGCGTGGTCACACGCGCTGGCGGGTTGGCGTCGAAGGTAAGGGCACGGTCGACGAGGCCAGCCCATGCTGGCGTGCGAACGCGCGAGACGCGGGAGAGGTGTCCATGGCGTCTTCGAACGGGGTAGCGGGTGTGTTGGCACGTGCTTTGGGCGAACGCGGGGTGGCGTCTTCGCACGAGCAAACGGGAGCCGGTCAACATGGCACGGGGGTGGCTTCTCATGGCTAGATGGCAGGCGACTTCCACGTGGGTGAAAGTAGCAGGGCGAGCGGCCATGGCGGGTCAAGGCCAGCATTCAACGAGCCCAGCGCGGCCAGCAAATACAGCCAAAGTGAAGGCAGGTCGTGCTTCTCACACCGTGGAGGCGGTCAACGTGCGCGAAGAGGAGAAAGAGAGAGAGAGAGCGAGAGGAGAGAGGCAGGTGGCCTTCGCACTCAGACGGCCGACACAAAGAAGAGAGAGAAGGAGAGAGAGGGCGTCGACCTTCACACGCGGGAGAGAGAGAAGAAGAGAGAGAAATGTTGGTGGCCAACCAACCTTTCTTCACAATTTGTGGCTTCAAAGTGGGCAGAGAAAGTGGATGATGGGCTTGAATTTTCAACATAAACTGCAAGAAGAAAATGGTGTTCACATGAGAGCACAGTGTTAGTTTTGGGCCCTATAAATAAAGAGGCATGGGAAGGCTTTCCTCCTCCTCCACACTCTTGTTACGTAGTTAGCATGCTCTCATTCTTCTTTCCCTTTACTCCCATTTCCTCAGTGTAGGATTAGGCTTTCTCATTTTATTTCTCTTTGTTATTGTTCAGCTTTGTTGTAATTTATTTTGTTCTTGTTATAATTTGTATGCACTTGTGATTTGGTTTAATTTAAGTTACATTTCAGTGTTGATTTTATTCAATTCTTCATTTTATCGTATAATCTTTTCCCATCTCTTAATGTTGATGTTGTTATTTTAATTTTTGAATGACACATGTAGTGGTGACTGGGATAGAAGTGTCATCGACCCAAGCCACGTTGTATGGCCTTGGATGAGGGTGCATAGGTAGACCTAGCCGGGAGACAAACTCTGAAGAGACTGCATTGATACAGCTCCCGTTGTCAAGGATCACCTTGCAGGGATGAGAGTTCACTATGATGTAGGTTTGGAAGATGGAGGTTCGACGCCAATCGTCCTCCTGGGGTGTTGAGATACAACGAACTACACCCAATCTTTTCTGGCTAGAACTCTTGGCAATGTCTCCAACCTGCATGTACTCGACGTGCGTGCCATTAAATATTACATTCATTTCCTCAAACTGGGCGATGAGGTCAGGATCAGCCATATATCTCTCCTGATCCATAGGTGTTTGTAGAGTTGAAATGCGCTCTAGACGGCCTGATGAATTCCTAAACCAACGTGGCATGTACGAGCTCAGACCTAGATGATGCAATCCTGGGACCAAAAATTAGCAAGGTGTAGACCCAGCTGATATGCAAAGGGTCAATTTGAAGGGATCGGTAAGGTAAAGTTGCTTGCCCGTAGGCGAAGTAGTTGTGGAACTACCTTCCGACAATTAGGGTGCCTTAATGTGACAGTCTAGGGCTTTAAGGATAGGTGCATACAAGCTCTCTCTTTCCGTCCACAGCGATGCGCTCAGGAGACTGGCTGCATGGATAGGGCTCTCTCTCACTTCATCGCGTGGCAATTGAAAAGATACTAAATGAGCAAGTTTGGAGCACGTAGCTCCGACCGGAGATGAAGGTGAGCGAGGACGTGCGTGCCCGCACGGCATTGATGAAGCTTGATCGGTTACAACAAATTCACTCCACGCAGGGAGGACTTAATTATTACAAAACCGCTTAAGTTTAAAATTTCTCATGCAGGGGAACAAATCAATCCAAAATTTCTCTACGCAGGGAGACTCACGGTCGCTTACACTCCGTAAATTACGGACCATCTGCGGACGACCAAGTGACTCGGACACTGTTCGAGTCTCCGTTGCGGACTTCGGGTGCCACAATTACTAATGGAATTAATTGATATAAATACAGCTATAATATATGTAACGACCTAGAGCTCCGGGTACTGATAACCCGATAATATCGGATTATCGCCACCAAGAACTGGGGACGCCACCTAAGAGGCTGATGAGGCCCCGTAAGGGTTGGGGGAGTTTGTCGAGGGGTTGCATAACGAATTGAAATTACAACTGGCAATATTAATTATAGCAATATAGATATATATATAGATCTCAATAAACCTAATGAACTCGAACAAATAAACCAACAAAAAAAAGATTTCTTTACTTTGTCTTAGACCTTTCATCTGAGCAAGGTTTGTTGATCTTGATATCGCCACGGGTCAATGACCATATCCTGTCCTGGCTTAGACCTCATGTCTTTGCCAAGTTGGTCAACTTTGACATGACGTCGGGTTGACATCTTCATCTACACAATCCACCCTGGTCTCAGACCTTTCATCTGAGTGAGGTTGGTTGACTCTGACACATCTCATCGGGTTGACAGTGATATCTAGCCCTGAGCCTGGGCCTCTCATATGTCCACAATCTAGTCCACCCTCACCCTAAACCTTCAATCAGGGCGGGGCCCATTGACTTCAATATTTCGTCAAGTCAACACCTATCCTATGTGCTTCCCTTGGCTTGGGCCTCACGTCTCTGTCAAGTTCATTGGCTGTGACATGACGTCAAGTCAACACCTATCCTACCTTACCCTTGGCTTAGGCCTCACATCTTTGCCAAGTTCATTGACCTTGAAATGATGTCAGGTCAACACATATCCTATATTCTTTCCTTGGCTTAGGTCTCACGCCTTTGTCAAGTTCGTTGGCTTTGACATGACGTCGAGTCAACACCTATCCCATATTCTGCCCTTAGCTTAGGCCTCATGTCTCTGCCAAGTTCCTTGACCTTGACATGATGTTAGGTCGACACATATCCTATATTCTTTCCTTGGCTTAGACCTCACGTCTTTGCCAAGTTCATTGGCTTCGACATCCTGTCGGGTCGACATATATCCTATATTCCTCACTTGACTTAGGCCCCACATCTTAGCCAAGTTGGTTGACTTTGACTGTCTGTCAAGTCAACGACCATATTCTACCCTAGTCCAGACCCTACGTCTCTCCCAGTTTAGTTAGTTTCGACATTGTGTCGAGATGTCAATGATGTTTATTTCTGCCCTTATTCTGGACAAACCATCTGAGCAAGGTTTGTTGACTCCGACATGCTATCAGGTCGACATCAATATTTTACCTCTGGCTCGGACCTTTCATCTAGTCAGTCATTAAAAAGACCCTTTGACCTTGGGCTTGGACATTTCGTCCAGTCAGTTAATAAAAAGACCCTTTGACCTTTGGCTCGGAGCTCCCGTCCGACGAGGCAACAGAAAGACCCTTCTATCTCTGGCTCGGATCTTTCGTCCAGTCAGTCAACAAAAAGACCCTTTCACCTTTGGTTTGGACCTGTTGTCTTACCCCATAACAAAAAGATCCCTTGACGAAAAGTGCTAAAAATGTAAGAAATATTTAGAAAATCATTCAAATAAATCAATTTGAGGGTCAAATTAGGGCGTTATAAGACAATACGATATGCACTCACAATGATGTTAATTTTAGCGTGTCTACACTTATGGGTGTGGATATATCTCGACTTAAGCCGCTGCACACACCACTATATGGATTCTCTGGCACCACCGTCCACCCGAAAGGACGCATCTCACTCCCGATCACATTCGGGAACGCGTCGAAAGAGGTAACCTTCCTCGCCGACTTTATCGTAGTTCGTACGATGACAGGATATAACGCCATCATCGGTCGGGGGATCCTCGGCATGTTTCGAGGTGTTCCTTCCTCTTATCATCAAAAGCTTAAATTCCCCACCCCCCGCGGGGTAAGGGAGGTCCGGGGAGATCAAAGGGAGTCCAGGAGATGCTACCTCATCTCCACACGTGATTGACATCCCGAAGAAGTACCGCCAGAGAAGAAGATGAGGACCCAAGATCCAGGCCCGAGCACGAGCGCGCCGGCTGAAGACTTGTACCTCATCCAGGTAGGAGAGGATCCGAGCAGAACACTAAGGATCGACGCGAACCTGTCCGAGCACGACAAGCAGGCCTATACGAGTTTTCTCACCGCCAACCAGGATGTGTTCGCCTGGTCTGAGGATGAGATTTCCAGAATCCCACCAGAGGTTATCACGCACGAACTTAGGTTGGATCCCACTTGCCGCCCGGTACAGCAGTGCTGAAGGCGTTGCAACCCCGAGCGACAAGCTATTATCAGGGAGTAGGTGAGCGAAAAGGTACGCTCAGGGCTACTCAAGCCTACTCAATACCCAGACTGGGTAGCCAACGTGGTCCTGGTCCCCAAGAGTAACGGGAAGTGGCAAATGTACGTCGACTACACCGATCTAAACAAAGCTACGCCCAAGGATAGCTTTCTCATGCCACGGATCGACCAGCTAGTCGACGCAACGGCAGGGCATGAAATGCTAGGCTTCTTAGATGCCTACTCCGGCTATCATCAGATTAGTATGCACAAGCCCGACCAGGATAAGACCACATTTGTCACCGATCACGGCCTATACTGCTACACTTGAATGCCGTTCGGGTTGAAGAACGCAGGGGCAACCTACCAACACCTCGTCAACCACATGTTCGACTCGCAGATCGGTCGTAACATGGAGGTGTACATCGACGACATGTTCGTGAAGAGCCTCCAAGCCACCGAGCACTTGGGAGACCTAGCGGAGACCTTCACCACGCTCAGAAGATACAATATGAAGCTCAACCCAATAAAATGCGTGTTAGGAGTACGGTCAGGGAAGTTCCTGGGCTTCCTCATTACCCACCGGGGGATCGAGGCTAACCCCAATCAGATCCGAGGGGTGCTGGAAATGCAGCGACCAGGGCGAGTGAGGGACGTGCAGTGCCTCACTGGTCGCGTCGCTGCCTTGGCTCGGTTCCTATCCCGAGCCGTCGAGCGGTGTCTCCCCTTCTTCCGATTGATCAAGCAAGTCAATCAAGCGCCGGAGAAGAAGGGGCAGATCAACTGGGACTAGGAGTGCGAGCAGATCTTCTAAGAATTAAAATGCTACCTGGTGACCCCTCCCGTCCTCGCCAAGCCACAAAAGGGAGAAGAGCTACTCCTGTATCTATCAGTGACTTCGAGCACAATGAGTGCTGTGCTCGCACGGGAAGAAGCAGGGGTTCTGAGGCCCGTCTACTATGTCAGTCGAGCAGTGCAGGGCCCGAAATTTCGGTACTCGCGAACTGACAAATTCGCCCTTGCACTCATCACGGCCGCTCACAAGCTGCGACCATACTTCTTGGCTCACCCAGTCATCATCCTCACCGACTAGCCACTCTGACAAATCCTCCAGAACCCAGACGCCTCTGCAAGGCCGATCAAATGGGCTATTGAATTAGGGGAGTTTGATGTCAAGTTCCGCCCGAGGACTGCGATCAAGGCTCAGGCTCTCGCCGACTTCATAGCTGAATGCACCATACTTGCTGAAAACTCACCCAAGCGGCCCTCCAGGCCAACGTGGGAGCTGTACATCGACGGATCATCCTGCGCCGCGGGGAGCGGAGTGGGATTGGTCCTCCTTTCACCAAAAGGGCTCGAGCTCCAGTACGCCTTACGATTCAACTTTTTGACCACAAACAACGTAGCCGAATACGAGGCACTCCTCTCAGGGCTACGCATGGAGAAACATTTGGGGGCGACCAGCGTGAGAGCATATAGTGACTCCATGCTCATTGCCAACCAGGTAAAGGGAGAATTCGAAGCGCGCGAACCCTCCATGGTTAAATACTTGGAGCGAGCCAAGGCCACAGCAGAGGAATTCTCCCATTTCGAGATGGTCCACATCTCACGAGAGGAGAATATTCGAGCAGACGCCCTGTCTCGCCTGGCATTAGCCATCGCGGTCTCCAACTCGAGGTTGGTCCTGATAGAAGAATTATCGGTGCCGAGCATAGACGAGCCAACACCCCAGGTAAATGCCATCGACTACGAGCCCTCTTGGATTTCCTCCTTTGACAACAGCTCCCAAGCGACTGCGCCGAGGCTCGGCGCATGCGAGTAAGAGCTGCCCACTTCACAGTGGTGAATGGTAGACTATATCGCCGCTCCCTCTCAGCTCCACTGTTGAAGTGCCTGTTCCTTACGGAAGCCGACTAGGCCATCCAGGAAATCCATGAAGGACTCTGCGGGAGCCACGAGGGGGGGCGAGCACTCGTGCGGACACTAATCCGGCAAGGCTACTGGCGGTCCATCTTGCAACAAGATTGTCTCGACTATGTTCGGAGGTGTCCTTAGTGTCAAAAATTCTCTCACCTACACTACCAGTCGGCTACGCAACTACACGCCCTGATGGAGCCTCGCCCATTTGCCCGGTGGGGAGTGGACATACTGGGCCCCTTCCTCGAGGCATAAGGGAGGAAGAAATTTCTCATAGTTGCCATTGACTACTTCACCAAATGGATCGAAGCTGAACCATTGGGGAAGATCATGAGCGAAGCAGCTTGGAAGTTCGTGCTACGGAACATTATCCATCACTTTGGGATCCCATGGGTTCTTACAACCAACAACGACAGACAGTTCGCGAGCACCGCTTTCCAGGAGAAGTGCTCGGAGCTGAGAATTTGGAATCACTATACTTCGGTGGGACATCCCCAGGCTAACGGCCTTGTGGAAAACGCCAACCGAACGCTCCTCCATGGCATCAAGACCCGGCTGGCCCAGGCAGGTGACTCATGGGTAGACTCAATTTCGAGCGTTCTATGGGCCCACCGGACCGCCGCTAGAGCTGTCACCGGGGAGACACCCTTCCATCTAGCCTACGGTGCAGAGGTGATAGTCCCGATAGAAATATCCAATCCATCTCTACGAGTGGGACATTTCGACGAGGCCAGAAACAACGAGGCAATGCGAGAAAATTTAGACTTGCTCGAAGAAGACAGAGCAAATGCCCAAGTGAAGCTCGTGGCATATCAACAGAAGCTAGCCCAATACTACAACTCCCGAGTCAAAGAATGACTGTCACGCTACGTTGAGGAGGCTTGGCAACGTCCCTACTATTACATTTACTACACTCCACGCAGGGAGGGGGGATCACGGGGGTGGGAAAATGGTTACATGCACTACCCTCGCGCAGGACGGGAGATCGAGGGGAGGGGAAACAAGCGATTGACCGTACACCTAGCTCGGACATCCGATCGAGGTGCTGCCAATGCCTGGTCGAAGCCTGAGGGATGCCGAAGGATGCCTGAAGGTCCGACGTCGAGCCGACGTCACTGGATGGAGGCGGTGGTCGCAGCTATAGGCCTGTGCAGTTCTGCCGCACAGGACTGGATGACGTGGTTGTGGTGCGTCGGTCGGTATGCTCGCTGTGGAACTCCAAAAGTGACGGGACCAAGTCATGGATGTAGCAGACAGGGAGCTCTGCGAACCTCAAAAGATGGCGGCCGTCTGATCACCTCGCTAGACGTGGTCACCGGAATGGTTGGCGTCAGGTTCCTGGGTGAATAGTAGGACAAGTCGTCGATGGTCATAGTGGAACTTCTAGTGCTAACGTCAGAATGAGACAAAACCATTGGCGTTGGTTTCGTATCGTCAAAAGCCACAACTTTTCAGAAGACCGCTTGACCTGAAACTAAGAGGAAGAGGGAGTGTCAGTGCTGACATGGCAACAGTCTGTTCTGGGTGAACAGAGGGCTCTGGGTCTGGCGTGACTGAGGGAGAATGGACGCCCCGGGCTGTGCTGATGACAAAAATAGACGGGACCACCTCGGGGTCGAAGGAGACTCGAGGGGGAAGAACTCTCATGAAGGGGGCTCTAGTCGATCCACACAGGAGAAGTCGGTGTCGGTGTTGCCAAGGGGTGCTCAGAAACAGGCACAGTCCGGGTGCAGTCGCACGGAAACGCCTATAGCGGTTGATGCCGTTGATGAAACGCGACGAAACCACCTCTGCTGCGAAGAGAACTCGGAGTAGAATGATCCCACCGAACGGGGCTTGGGCAGATTCGCACTGTAGGTGTCAGTGTAAGCTCTTCAAGCTCAGCCCAACTTTCTACTATAGATTTGTAAGCAGCAGGGCAAGGAAAATCTCCAATGTCGATGGCGAGGACGATGCCGTGGGTTGCCGGGGTCGCAGGGGACGCACTTGGGGTGGATGGGATGTGGGTTGCAGAGAGGGGGGTGGCTGGAGGTGACGGCTAGGGTTGGTGTGGAGGAGGGGCACACTGGTTATGGGGAAGGTGATGGGGGGGCGGCCAATGTGGAGGAGGGGTTCTTTTTTTTGTTGGGCATTGGCCCCCCCCATCACCTTCCCCCACAACCAGCGCGCCCCACCCCCCCACCAGATCCAGCCTCCCTCACCAGCACCCCACACCCCTGCCTCCCTCTCCACCCTTCAACCCATGCCCCATCCCCCTCCAGGTACGTCCACGGTGGCCCCAGCCTCCCTCGGCCTCATCCCTGTCGTCGACGTTGAAGTTCCCCTTGTTCTGCTGCACCCAGACTGGTAGCAGAACCATTGACAGAGCTTCCAGCATCCACACCTCTGCCTACTGCACGAATCAGCCCGAGCCCCCTTGTGTGAGATAGTTCTACTCCGAGTCCTCTTCGCAGCAGAGGTGGTTTTGTCACGTTTTGTCAACGGCATCAACCGCTACAGTTGTTTCCGTGAAACTGCACCTGGACTGCACCAGTTTCTGAGCACCCCTTGGCAACGCCGACACTGACTTCTCCTGTGTGGATCGGCCAGAGCCCCCTTCACAAGAGTTCTTCCCCCTCGAGTCTCCTTCGACCCCGAGGTGGTCCCGTCCATTTTCGTCGACAGCACAGCCCGCGGCTGTGTCAGACTAGTGCAACCCAGTCCACCTAGAACCTGCAGCAGCCTCGACAGCATCGGCATGCCTCCCTCTGCTAGTTTTTCGCCCGAGGCGTCTTCACCAAAGTTGCAGCACTCGGTGACGTGAAACCATCCCTGGTGGTCTCGCCACGTTCTGACATTGGCACCAAAAATTCCACTAGGGCCATTGTTGGCTTGTCCTGCTGTTTGCCTAGGAACCTGACGCCAACCGTCTGAGCGACCACAACTTGTGAGAAGATCTAATGGCCGCCAACTTTTGAGGGTTTGTAGTACCCCATGTCTGCTACGCCCACGAGCTGGTCCCGTCACGTTTGGAGTTCATCAGCGAGCGTACCTATCGACGCACCACGACTGTGCCATCCAGTCCTACGAGGCAGAACCGCACAGGCTAACGACAGTGACCCCCTCCACCTTCCAGCGACATCGGCTCGACGTCGGACTTGTTGGCATCCTTTGGCATCCCTCAAGCTTTGTCCCTGCATTGGCAGCACCACGATTGGACGTCGAAGCGTGTTGTACGATCGATGTTTGGTTTCCCCTCCCCTCATTCCCCCCTCCTGCGTGAGGGTAGTGTATGTAGTGATTGTCCCCTACCCCCGTGATCGCCCTCCCTGCGTAGAGTGTAGTAATTATAATAGCAGGGAACATCATCAAGCCTCCTCGATGCAGCATGTCTGCCGGGTGCGCACGCTCCCTGGCTCATTTTTTTAAAACCATAATTTACCCTTTAAACCTCTAATTTTCTCAAATTGCATAAATGCCCATTTTATTTATTAAAATACTTTAACTCTCTCAGAAAAATACCAGAAAATAGCCAAAAAATCTGTAAAAATTGGCAGATCTGACAGAATCGGATCCAGGTCCGAACCACTACGGATCCATTAAGACATTGGTGCTATAGTCCAGGTTGTCATGGATCTCGCGAACCTATCTCCGCAGGGCTCCAGTCTCTCGAGGTGCGGTCCACCGTCTGGCAATCGACAGCATCTCGGGGTGGGTCTCCTCGCCTCTCCCTAGCCCGCATAGTCACACGTAGGCCCACACCTGCATCGCGTTTCACCAAACACCAGCGTATAACAGCATATAGGAAGCATGAAGGAAATTGCATGACCAATTTAGGGGTCGAGCCGTACCTGGAGTAGAGGTGAGAAGCCGCCAAGCATCGTGCATCGACTGGTGGAGCTCAATGTGTCGAAAAGGAAAGCGAGAACTGCTGCTCCCCACGCGTAGTAGCCTAAGTGACCCACATCCTCGAGCAGCGACAGGAAGCGGCAACTGATCACGTCAGCTCACGTCGAGAACAGGAGGTGCCCGAAGAGCAGCATCAGAAACCTCCGCAACACTCTATCGGCCTCCGATCCGGGCTCTATCGCCACCCTCGGTCGGGCTTGATCCACGAGCCTCTAAAGATGTTGCTCGGGCAGCACGCCGGTCGCTATCCCAGCTCTCCTTAGCCCCAGGCTGTCCTTAAGTGTCGCCCACGTTAGTATTGTCGACTGACACTCTGGGTGCAGCAGCTCGAGTCCAAGAAGCTCTCGGGCCATCTCCCGGTAGTCGGGGTAAGTCCTCCCGCTAATCAGGGACCCATGCACGCGCAAACCCGTGATGCGTGCTACATCCTCAAGCGTAGGGACCATGCGACCCCACGAGAAGAGGAACGTATAGCTCACTGGGTCCTAGCGATCGTGCAGAGCATAGAGGAGCGGTGTGTCAAACCAGTTGACCTCAATGCTCAGGAACTCGGCGAATACCATTGCCGCTAGTCTCTCCCGCTGGAAGTCGGGCAGTGCGAAGTACACTACCCGGACCTACAGCCAAGAGATCCGAGTCCTGCACTTTCCCTGCATACATTTTAGAATAATTACATTGGTTATTCATTTTTTATTTGTTTTTATTTATTTATTGCATTTTATTAATTAAATAAATCAAGGAAAAGGAAAGAAAAATATGGTTCGATAAAATGAACGGTCCTAATAACTCAATAAATAAATCAAGATATTACAGCATCTACTCGACCGAGGACGCCCTCGATGTCTTGAGTGAACCCAGATATCTTGACTTCTAGAACCTTCTAAACGTATGGGGTCAGGTACAAGGTCTTGAAAGTTTTCAGTAGCATGATGTTGACCATCACACCGGCATCCACCAGGTTTTGATTCATTTCATGCCCATTGATTTTCCCCTGCATGTAGTGAGGGCGATTATGCCACGGAGTGGACATTAACATATCCCTTTTCGCGAATGTAATGGTGGCTGCGAAGGCTTCGTATGTTGATGCCTTTATCTCTGCAGCATGTGCTTCATGGGCTTCTAGTTCTTGAAGTATTTTAACAAGAGCTTCTCTCAACTCCTTACTCCAGGCAATGGCTTCCCAAATTGTGATGCTGGCGAAAAACCACTCCATCTGGTGTAGAAATTTCTAGTCGGCTCAAGCACGAGTGTCCTCGAATGAAGGTAGTATGCCTAGCTGGGTTTTGGGTGAGCTATCACACTGCTCCCCACCAGGGAGTTGTACTACCTTTCCTTTGCCACCAAGGTCAGGCTGGCTCGGATCCACTATGGGTTTCTGGAACAGAGGTGCCAAGGATGGCTCTTCTAGAGGAGACTGGCGAGCTAGGCCGTCCTTACCGGATGGACTTGCTTGATCTTCAAAAATGACCGGCGCTGGAGCAGGGACTAGAGCACAATTGGTGACTTCCGTCACGCCAGAGGGATCGAAGATGCTGTGGCCCTTTTGAATTTCTACCTCTGGAATAGGGGCAGGTTCTTCCCCTCAGAAGAGGATGATCTGCTCTAGGTCTAAGGTGGACGGGTGAAGAGGTAGCTCGGCAATCCTCCCGTGGCCTCTACCGCATCCTCGACCGTGACCTCAATTACGGCCTATATTTTTCAGAGTTGGTTGTAGCCCTAGTAGGGTGGTGGTTCTTTGTCTGGTTCAGGAGTCCACTGGCTCACCTCTCTGAGAGGAGTTGATGTTGTCCAGAGGTCGGATAGCCACCATGTTGCAGGTGCAGCCTCAAAGCATTTCTTCCACCTGCTCTATGGTGATCTCCTTATCTTTGTAAAATAAGGAGAGCTCTTCTTGAAAAAGGAGCTGTTCGCCATTCCTGATTTTTTGGTTCATCTCTTGGTGAGCGGAGGAAGCCCTTCTTGATGAGCTCTTCAATTTGCCTCCTAAGCTCGGCATGCTCGGTGGGGTTGAGGCGATAGTGGGGGAGGTTGGGTAATGTGGCTCCGGGAAGGGGATGAACGGTCCATCCTGGGCCGCTCAAAGGGGGATGAACGATTGGGGACCAACCACACAACAGACAGACCCCTAAAGGCTAAAGAGGATGGGCGGCTAGGGCAAAACCGCCCAAGGGGATGAGCGGTCAAGGTCTGGCTACTCAAGCCCACCAACCCACAATAGTTTCTGGTCAAAACGGTCTTGACCGGACTGTTGAACGGAACCGACTTACTACAGTGCCAGTCAAAACGGTCATGACCAGACCACCTAATGTGACCGACACTCAATTGTTGACCAAGGGTCAACAGGGATGGGCGGTCAGATGTTGGCCGCTCAACCCAACGGAAAGACAAGCGGCTGAAGGCTGGCCGCCCAAGTGGGGATAGGCGGACCCTACCAGGCCGCACATACCATGTGCGGTCTATCGTGTGACTGTACAAGCCCCAAAACCAACGAGGATGAACGGTCCAAGGCTGGCCGTTCATATAGATGAATGGCACCTAGTTCAACCGTCCAACTGTGACGGCGAGCAAACCATGGGGTTCGTCCGATCGTGGCCTTTCCACGCCCCATTCGCGTCGAAACGCAGGGGATACAACCACAATCGCACAAGGAAACCCATAGACTCGATCTGGAGCCAGATCGGCTGAGAAACGATGAGAAACAAGCGATTTTACCAAATCGACCCAAATGGAGTATCCGGACTTCCCAGACTCCTAACGGTCAAACGGGACCACCAATCGAGACAAAATTGGTATCAATGGAACGTTGACGTTCTTAGGAGTCCACTGACTCCAGCTGATCTAAAAATCATCGTCGATTTCTAACGAAGTCTACGAAACCCACGAAATCCCAATGAGGCTGATCTCGCTCGTTCGAGCACTAAACGACGAGCAGGGACAGGGAAAACGTAGAGGACGAAGTGGTGATCCATCTCCCTACCTCCACTGAAGAAATCATGCGCCGAAGCGGCTAAACCACGCCGAAAACCACCCAGAACACGAATGACGCCGTCTTGGAATCCACCGAGGGATCACGCCCGCCACGCTCCAACCGCTGCTCCTTCCCGCGAACCGATCACCCCAGGATGTCCACGCCTCGGCCAGCTCCGCAACGGTGCACGTCCCGCGCCGAACAGACCAGAGACGGGAGAGAACGGTGTGAGAGAATGGGAAGTTGAAAATGAGGGGGAGAGATAGTGTGGTTGGTTTAAATAGAAGAAAATTAAGAATTTTCCTAATTTTTTAAAAATCTGATTTTCGTGCCAAAAATACACTAATTTTGTTTGTGCGGCCATCTATGGTCCGCACTTCCTATGGTCAGTTTCAGTGTTTGTACGGCCAGTCCTAGGCCGCATAATGTTTGTGCGATCCGATGAGGACCGCATGTTCTGTTCTGTGCGGTTGCCTGAGGACCGCACAACCGTCGTCTTCCCCGACAACGGCGACGGCCCTCCCCACCGGCGGGAACGCCCCAAACGCCTCAACCGGTCCCTAAAACATGCTCCTAAGCCCCCTAAGCATGCTTAATCAGTAAAGAGATGATGGGGAGAGGGTTTTCAGCCTACCTTGGTGTCCCGAGCAGCTCTCCCCGACGTCACCGGCGCAACAGCTTCCCCCTCCGGTGATGGCGTCTCCCTGGCCTCTTCTTCCACGGCGATCTCTTCCACGGTAATGGGCGGAGCGGCCGGAGTCTCTCCTCCCTCCACAGCGGTGGCAGCGGCCGGTAGTCCTTCTTCCATTGGGGACAGCGGCGGCTCCTCCTCGCCAGTCGACAGTGATGGACAGCGTGCTTGGCTTTTGGTCCGCATCGGGGGAATGGGCGATGTGTTTGAGAGAGAAGAGAGAGGGAGAGGAGTTTGAGGACGGGAGAGAAAGAGAAGAGAGAGTGGGGGGGGCGGTTTGCGTTTTGTGGTCCTTTCCTCTCCTCCCTCCACGGGTTACGGTGAGGGAGGGGGAGGGGAAGGGCCATTTTCATTTCAAATTCCCCAAGGTTGTGCGGTCGTGCGATAGACTGCACAAACTGGTGCGGTCTATCATGGGCCACACATCTTCCGCATATGGTGCTGGTACATACGGTTGATGGCTGACCGCACTTACCTTTCGGTGACTCATTCTCGATCGCATATCGTTGGAATGCTACTTTCCCATGCACATCATGATTGCTTGATATTTTGATTTTTTTGATCATGCTCTGTGGATTTGGTTAACAGTCTGTCTTGCAGCATCATCACTTGCTCATCTGCTGGCCCGCCGGCAGGTAAGTCAGGTAATGTATTTCGTTCCCTATATCCCTTAATACATTACTATATGGTATTAAGCTGCATTATCTCGAGAACCAGTTACTCACATGATCCAAGATTTGATGTGCCCCTTTAACAAAAATAGGTGATGATCTAGGTGCACACGTTTAACCTCCGGATAAGCCATTGGGTTGAAAAAATCACGAGACGATGGTTCTATCTCACACGCCGTGGTTGCAGATAGTATCCTGATCTTGATATCGGTCTCAGACACGCAGGACTGGATGGGTGGTGGGACAAAGTCTATAGGGTTTAAAAACCTCCAGGTGAACCCCCATTCATGTTAGTTAGGTTATTTTCTTTCACTTCTAGCATATACTACACTGTGTGGGTCTAATCAAGGCGTACTTTTGTTAGCTACACGTTGTTTTGCAGGTCAGCAGTCATCTAGCACGAGGCCCACTCTTTCTGGCCGGTCAGAAAGAGTGGAGGTTGAAGTCCCACGCCTTGGAAGGTGGTGGGGTAGAGCGGTCAATCACCGTCCATCCAAGAGTTGAGCGGCTATCTAGTGGCCGTTCATCTTCGTCGTGCGGCCATCTTCAAACCGTTCTACAACCATCGTTCTTCATCCCGCATTCTATTCAAGCACTGGTAGACGGTCGGCGGTGAGGCCGTACATATGACAAGCGGCCCTTCATCAGCCGCCCATCATCCCCAGTGCTAGATAAAGGCGAGTGTCTCCCCCTTTCTCAAGGCGTGGCACGTTCATCATGTCCGGGATCTTGGGTGGCGATCACACAGATTTTGTCTCTACTCCCTCCCTTTTGCCTCTGATTATTTCTCACCCTTCCTTAGTAGAGAGGGGTAAGGGGATTTCGTTCAACTGCCGGTACCAGGGAAAAGTCATTTTTCCGATCAACAGACTTTCTGGCGATCACGGTGGTACGCCTACTGCCCATCGTGTTAGTGTTTGCTGACCGTCTGTTTGGTGCTTTGTTAGTATTCTCCTTTACAGGTTGTCACAGGTCGCTAGCTAGGTTTCCACGTTTCTGTTCAGTGGTGGTGGTGCAGTCCTTTACGAGCCACCGGACATATCGTGCGGCCGGATACTGACCGCCCGTAACAGTCTCCACCCATACCTGTTCTACGACCCTGCTGCCTCCTACGGTCGACGTGCACCCGCCCTTCACCCTGCGGCCAGTCTCTGGCTGCCTGTCCTCCTGGTACAAGTACGTGTTTCTGCCTGCATTGTTCATTTTGCTGACGACCTGCGGTTGATCCAGGTCCGCCCCAAAGCTCTTGCGACCTGTAAAGGGCCGCCCATCTAGGTACGCTTCCAATTGTTATTTTGTTATTTGTTTTGGAAGTGTCGGCTTGTTTCACCATTGTTCAGCGTCTGTTCTGTGATTGTCACCACTTGCTGTTGGACGGTTCACCAAGAACCGCCCATCCTCCCTGAACGGTCTCTAGGAGACCGCATGTCTATGCTACGGTGCACCTGAGCCTTAATTTGATTTCCATGTCATATTCATTCCATACTATTTGGTGCTGACATTGATCTCCCCTGATTTGATTTGTGAGAGGGACCCCTCATGAATCACACAGAAAATCAATTAAAAAGAGAAGGAAGAAAAGAAGAAAAGAAGAAAAGAAAGACCTTAAAGGGATGAAGAGGTGTGGGCCCTCCAAGTGCTTCTCCGGTGCACCCTCCCAATCCTTCCATGGCACGCCTTTAAACCCCGTCGCCGGCACGCCCTTAAACCCCATCGCCGGCACGCCCATAAACCCCTTCGCCGATACACTCTTAAACCCTTCCACGGCATGCCCTTAAACCCCTTCGCCGGCACACCTTCCCTTACCTTCGTCGGCACACTCTTTGAGCGGTGCACCTGCTTTGCTAAGCCCCTTCCCTGGCACACTCTTCATCCCAACCTCCACCGACGCACCCCAGCCATTCTTTGGCACCCTAGCCTGGCACAGCCCCACTTGCGTTGACCTTACCCATACATAGCCCCCACCTACACCGACCATGGCCTTGTGTGCATGGACCCTACACGGACCAAGCTCCCACATGCACGGACCTTGCATGGACTTCGCCCAGCATTGCGTGGACTTAACCCCAAACATGCTTGGACTTTGCCCAGCATTGCATGGACTTAACCCCTAACTTGCATGGACTTTATCCAGCATCGCATGGACCTAACCCCAAACATGCATGGACTTTGCCCAGCATTACATGGACTTAACCCCTAGCATGCACGGACCCTGCACGGACTTACCCAAGCTTGCATGGACCGCGTTCCTACCTTACACGCGCCTGCACGGACCTTCCATGGACTTAGCCCAAGACTTGCATGGACTTTGTCCAAACCTACACAGACTTGCATGAACATAAAAGGACCTTACTCGCACTACATGGACTCACTCTCAGACTTGCACGGGCTTAGTCTCTAGCTGCATACACCTGCATGGACTTCGTCCAAAAGCTACATGGACTTCATCCAAATCGCATGGACTCAACCCCGTGCATATGCACGGACCTTGCCCTTGACCCCATGCATGGACTCAACCCCGTGCATATGCATGGACCTTGCACTGACCTTAGCCCATGTGCACTGACCTTAGTCTGCATGTGCATTGACCTTAGTCTGCATGTGCACTGACCTTAGCCCATGTGCACTGACCTTAGTCTGCATGTGCACTAACCTTAGTCTGCTTGTGCACTGACCTTGGCCTCCATGTGCACTGACCTTGCCAGCATGTACACTGGCCTTGCCCTTTGCATATTCCATAAGTACACTGACTTTGCCTGCATATGCACTGACCTTAGCCCATGTACACTGACTTCTTCATGATGACTTGGGAAGGATTAGCAAGGTTTTCAAGGCCTAAGAGAGGGATCTTGTGTGAAGAACGAGTTTGAGGCACCCTCCTACTTATTGAGCCCAATTTATGACCTAATCCCACTAGGATTGAGGTAGGATAGCCCCAAGTTAGGTTAGGTTAGGCTTGGGCATGGATTGAGACTCTTTTCCTACGGTTTGGGACTCTCCAAGAGAGTGTCGATTGGAGCAACTAGAGTTTTCTAAGCCACGATCTATCGAGCGACCGTAGGAGTTTAATAGTGGCCTGGAATAGACCATTTCTCCACCTTCTACATACTTCGACTACCTGGTAGTCTAAACGGTCTTGTTCAGTCCGTTCAAAGATTCACACAGTTGAAGGAGAACCATCTTTACAGTCTATGCGGCCCAAGAGGGACCATTTATTTCCTTCTCTGAGCTCGTGGTTAGGTCACCCTCCGCGATCTGCTGCGGGATTGTCGAGCCCTGGGATCGGCCACCTGGATGACCGCCTCTCCCTCTGTTGCCTTAGTCTTGTTTATTATTCTTTGAGACATTCTGCTCGAGTCTCCGTCTCTCTCTCTCTCTCTCTCTCTCTCTCCTGTGTCAGTCTAGGATTCATGGTTAGACAGTCAGTGTCAGAATGCACACATTTACAAAATTAAAACATGTCATGTCATAACATCCATAGCAAAAGTACATAACTCGCATATAGTACATCAGGCAGGTCCCCCCTCTGAACCTCCATTGTCGCCCGTGCCCTTGCGCCTCTTCGATGGCAGGGCCATCGCTGAGCTCGCCTCCTCGCCGTGCCGTCGGCACCGCTCCTCCTCCTCGTTCCTCCGGTCATTGGAGGAACTAGTGAAGTACCCTCGATAGGAGCTGTGCATGCCATGCATACCGTGCATGCCACTAGGAACCCCGCTGTGCTCTGGCCTCCGGCACATCCTCTCGTATGCCTCCACGGCGGCCTCTAGCCTAGCCACCTGGAGTTGGGCCCGGTCCAACTCTGCACGAATGCGCTCTATCTCTACTGCCTCTGCCCGACTGTGCTCCAGCTCCGCTTGCAGGAGCGCTAACTCCGTCACGTCTGCCAGGTGACTGCGCTCCATCTCCCTGAGCTGAGTGACCTTGCTCAGTGTCACTGCTAGGTCGGTCGTCTACATATACACACAATACAATTAGCTAGTTGCAGTCATAATCATAATTAAAAGGGGAAGTATAGTTGTCTGCCTACCCTCTCAGCGAGTGCGGCCTTGGCCTCCTCGGCTCGTGCCACCATCCGAGCAAACTCTGCATCCCGCTTGCCCCGATTTGAGGGTGGCTGGGAGGAGGAAGACAGTGTGTCAGCTCCTTGATGTTGGGCTCCCTCCGCACGTCACAAATAGGGGCATGTTAGTTTCATAATCAGAGCATAAGCATTATATGTCTGAGGTTGAGTAGAGCTTACCAGGAGGTCCAGAGAACGCTGAAGCTCATCCCGCTGCTGGACTGTGGAGTGGAGCAGCCCCTGGAGCTCGACAATCCATCCCTGGGGGTCGAGCTGCATGTAGAAGGTCAAGTGTCAATGCATTGTAATCATAAGCATATTAGAAAGCATAAGTCAGAGGTCATACTGATTGTCGTGCACCATGGAAGACCTGGTCTCTGTAGCATTAGGCATAGGCCTTCAAGTAGGCCTCATCACTCGTGGCCTGGGCACGTACCACTCGCCCAAGTCCCGTGCAGTCCTGGCTCTACTCTACCGCTCTGGTGGTCCAGTCGATCTCCGCCGCCAGCCCTCATGCATGGCGTCCCACATGCTCCTCCGACTTCTCGCGAGCCAGGAACTCAACATCCGCCTGGTGGATGTCTATAGTCCTCATGGGCAACCGGTAGTGGAGGGGCTTCACCACATTGATGCAGTGGAGCCAGATGTCTTAACCCACATACGCTAAGGCCGCCACCACCCACGGCTGGCCCTCGTACCCCTCTCCCTGGTACGACATCCACCAGACCTATCAAATAGGCAATTGCATCAGTATACAAGCATATAATAACATTTGCACAAGTTCAAGTTTAGACCTTACCGAGGCATAGGGAAGGGCGTCGAGGTCATCCTGGATCATCCGGACCTGACGACGCAGGGAGCCCACCTCCCAGGGTGCCGTCCACCATCTCGTGATAGGCAGTCGGTCTGGGTATGTCTCTTGTCCTCTCCCCAGCCCGGGGAGGTACACGTAGGCCCACACCTACATCGCATTACAATAAGTGTCAACATATAGCATTTATAGAATTTATAGCAATTGCACAAGCATTTTAGGGATTGGGTCGTACCTGAAGTAGTGGAGAGAATCCCCCGAGCATGGTGCATCGGCTCGTGGAGCTGAGGGTGTCAAAAAGGAAGGCAAGCATCACTGCGCCCCGCACATACTTGTTGACTCAGTCCACGTCCTACAGCAGGGGCAGTAGCCTACAGCTAACCCAGTCTGCCCGAGTAGCCAATAGCAGCTTCCCAAATAGGAGCATTAAGAACCTCCGCAGGACGATGTATACCTCGGGTCCCGGTGTAGTCGCTACCAGCCTCCGTGCTCGATCCGACAACCTCCCGAGGTGCTGCTTTGGAAACTCCCCGACCGCGATCCCGGCTCCTCACAGGCCTAGGCTCTCCTGTAGCTTCACCCTAGGCAGGATCGTCGACTGGCCTCCGGCCTCTATAGCTCCAAGCCCAGCAGCCTCTGGGCCAGCTCTTTGTAGTCTGTCAACGTCCTCCCACTGACTGGCATGCCGTGCACCTGCAGGCCGGTGATGCGCGCCACATCCTCGAGCGTCAGGATCATATGACCCTATGGGAAGAGGAAGGCACGGCTGACCGAGTCCCACCGATTGTGCAGTGTATACAGGAGGGCGGTGTCGAGGCACGTGACCTCCATGCCGAGGAACTCTCCGAATCCCATGGCCGCAAGATGCTCCCTCTGGAAGTCTGGCAGTGCCAAATACACTACGCAGACCTGGAGCCATGAGATCCGTGTCCTACGCTTTCCCTGCATGCATTTAAACAATGTGCATTAGTCATACATTTCATAATAAGTCATGCACTGCCAAAAAAAAAACATGCAGTTTGTCCTGATAAGCGGCCATCACTGGACCATTTTCCATCCCCAAAACGGTCTCCTGCAATCTGTTTGACGTCCCCAACGGTCCCTACTAGACAGCTTCTCATTTTTAATAAAACCCTCCGTTCGTCTACGGTTAAACGGTCCTCCTCTAACCATTCTTATTCTGGTTGATGATCTGATGTGACACGACAATCCCTTGGACCTGATTTTTTACAAGCAACCGGTCCGAACGGTGGACTCACTCGAGCGAGCTCACTCGCGAGGCGCACTCAATTACCCGTAGGCCAATCGGCGATGGTGGAGGGGGTCCGAGGTTGGTCCTCGCCGTTCTGGGGGACGGCTTAGCTTGGGTTGAACCTCTAAGGGGCTGGGACTCCCAACTCCGTGGGCGGCCAACACGCCAAGGGCGTGGGTTATGGAATACCTCTCACAACTCGCTCCGCGGTGGACAGGACGATAGACATAATAACAGAAATAAACAATCTAGCTACAACAGAGTCCAGTCCAATAGAAAGTACAGTCTAAAGTAATAAAACGTACCACATGTCAAGTGAACACTCGGCCCGGCATGCTGGCAACTAGGAACCTCCACGCAATGTCCTTGAAGCTCGAGGAAGAATCGTCGCACCTGAAAATCAGGGGTGAACCTCCTATCACTGGCTCAGTAGGGATCCCATGGAACCCCAATCGAGAAAATAACGGCGGAAAGGAAAACTATGCTAGCCACAGAAGGAACAACAGTAACAGTAGGAACAACAGATCGGTGGTCGGTCAAAACTCGGCACTACAGCTATTCCTACCGTACAGGAAAACACGACCCAGTCTCTCGTCGGGGGACAACCAAGTCACGCACCCGACATCCCGATCCCATGGTCGGGGGACAACCAGACACGAACCGCCCTAGTCATGCTACTAGGAAAACGACACGATGCCTTGGTCGCAAAGGCCTACCCTCCCTGAAGGGTCTGAGCCGAATCCTCGTGGTCTAGAACATAGCCACGACCTCGCCATCGTGAACTCAACGCTGTCTAGGGAAAACCCACGGTGATGCTCACCGGAGACCCCAGACCTCCACTCCAGGAACACTCCCGAAAGCAACACCCGAAACCCCATCTCACAGACGAGACACAGAAACCTGGGACATGACAACTCACGTCACATGACGGGAGCACCGCCCACCAGAAGAACAGACAGGATGTGTCCCCTAACATCTTACAACGCATCACAGATGTCTAGCTACAATGCCCCGGGCGTGAGACTCAGACATGCAACAAGTACCACAACAAGGACTAGCTGGGGTCATGCTCGTCAGCGCGTGTCCTAAGCCCCGAACTACGTGTGCACACACAGACCATCTACTCTAGGTCAGGTCCTCTAGCTGGTTTTCCCCCCCACCGGACTCTGGTGGCAAAGGCACGGAGCCCTATGGAAACTAGCCAAAAAACTATCTCTCACTGGGTCTCGCTCTCCACCACTCCCGGGTGGGTCCGTACGCGCGTGCGTAGGAAGCTACTACTAGTGGGCAGGTCACAGACATGAACACATAAAATCACACACGCACCCATCATGGGTAACATGAGGGAAGAAGTGGCTCGTAGCCACTAGACTCTGGACAGCCCACTAGACCTATTAATCTCAACGGTCCTTGAGTCACAAGACTCGGGTCAAGACCATCGCACGCGACAGCACTGAGCCGTCAATCTGGCCTAATCCCTAGGTCGATCCATCTCTGGGTTGGAATGGAGTGGGCTGCGCACCCTCGGCGCGGGCACACTACGGGATCGTCGGGTCCTTGGGGCTAAGGCATGGGATGCCTCCCACACTTGGTGGGGGTTCTCCCTAGTCTGGCCTTTCTCGTCCTCCCGTCACTCGGGTAAGGTGCACTGGGGTTCGACCCGTTGGTCCTGAAGCTCCTGGTAGAGTTTTGTCAGAGCTCGGATCTACTGACAAAGTTCGTCTAGGTCACCTGGGGTGACCTCCTGTCGGGGATGAGCGGAAGAAGCTTCCTGCAATTCCTGGTGGGAGCTGGGCCCCTGGTAGGACCTACCACCCCGGGAGCTGGCGTTGCGGAGGCTTCCACGGGGTGCCACAACTTTTTGCACAGTTTTTCCACAGACGGCGCCAAGAAGTGTAGAGGCTAGAAAATGATTCCTATGCCATGTACCACCTTCTCTATTTATTTATGGGGAAAATCATCCCGCGCCCGTGGAGGCCTGCAAATACCAGGAAGCAAGGGCGTCAGAAGGAGTCCCAGGTGTTACCCCAGGGGACAACCCTCCGATGCTTAAGTCAGCAGCGTATTAATAAAAGACAGAGGAGAGCGAATGTGAGAGAAGGAAAGAAGTAGTAGTAGAAGGTCGAGGAGCCGAGTAGATCCTCTTGACGAGTGCTCGCTGCCCCCAACGCTCACTCAGTGAGTGCTCGCTGGGTGGTAAGATCGCCAGTGGGGGCCTTCCTTCTGGTGTAGACTGGCGTGGCTCTCTTCTCTCCTTGCTTAAGTAGCTCTATTCTCTTGAGTAGTAGTATAGCGGAATGAACCACTGTGTCCTCCTCTCCTTTGTCAATCTCCCTTTTATATGGGGTTATCCTGGAGTGAGGGGCCTCATCCCTTGATAGGGAAGGGCATCCGTAGTGGAGTCACGTTCCTCCGCTATAGTGGTGGAAGTTTTTCGTTGGAGGGCGAGTACCCCGGCGTTGGCTGATCCCAGGGCGAGTCTTACGGCACTCATGGGGCATGCTCGCCCGTTATGGGGTCAAGGTCGACGTTATGGGGACAATGGTCGGTCGTCGAAGAGTTCTCTGGCGATAACTGCACTTGGTCCATAGGGCTTACGCACTATAGAATCCGATGCTCTTCTGGGCTGGGCCTCCCTTTGGTGGGCCGCATACGTGCGCCCGCCCCTTGGGAGTGCTCATCGTGAATAATCTGGCATGGGCCTACCATTATTGGGCTGTTCCTGGGCCAAACTAGATTTACCCTCTTCATATACGGGTTTTTCCGTGCGAGGTAGGGTTCGAGGGATCCCTACTGAGCCTTCGTTTTGGAGGCTCATCCCCTACGTGTTTCACCGTGTTTCAGGCGAGGCCGGCACTTCGAGTGGTGCGATAGGCATCCAGCGCGATTACAGTAGTGGAGGTTAGTGCTAGTTGCCAGAGCCGGGGTATGCCCCATGTACCTGTACTTTTCTTTCAGTTGACTGTACTTTATTTTAGACATGAGATGTACTGGACCTTATAGCAATTTATTTATTTAATTTTTACATTATTATTATTTTGTTATATTGTGCTATTCCTACAGTCACTTTAGCTTCTTACACACCCTCACCCCATCCTTTCTTCCCTTCCGAGTCTTCAGGCTCGTGGGAGGGGGGCCGAGGTTTGAGTTGCGACGGTTCCTTTCCGGTACTCGGATCCTGGGTCGCTACAGAATCCAACTGATCTCATCAGTGGCAAAATTTGGGAGTGGCCGCAGCTGCTACATCTCCGACAGCCTATCCCCCATTCCAGAAGGCGGGCAGAACCGACGTCGCTTACCTGTTTGTTTCATTTAAGCCTTCCCCTTCCCTGCCTGGCCGGCTTAGCGTCCCTCCCTGCGTGGAGGCAGTGTTTAATTATAATACACATCTCCCCACCCTTGTCCAACCCTCTTGTGTGAGGAGTAGTATATGTAATTGATTGGTACAGGTTGAAGCTTCATCGGCGCAGCGTGCGGGTGGCGTCCCATGCTTCCCCGCTCGACTCATCTCCGGCCAGGATCGACGTCCTCACGCTGATCAGGTGAGCTTCTAGCCCCCCCTCTCCTTTCTGGTATAATTTTGCTTAGCTTAGTATTACTTCTAGGTTGCTCCGTCGGTGGTGAGTGAGTGCCCGGTCCAAAGCGCCGATCATGTGAGTGACCACTACAGGTGAGCTGTGAGACTGAACTTTTGTCCCCACGCCCTCGACGTGCCGACCGCCCACGAATTGGGCATCCCTGGCCCATTGGGGTCCTCCCCGAGCCAGCCATACACCTAGAACCCCAAGGTCCATCCTCGGACCCTCACCATCATTGCCGATCCACCGACGGACCCCGGGTGTACGCGACGCGGGTGAATCCGCTTGAGTGAGTCCGTCGTTCGGTTCGTGCTTGCTTGCTAGGTTCAAGGAGTGGTGTCATATCAAATTTCTTTTAGGAAAGAGGGACTGTAAGACCCGTGTCTTAGCGGATCCTTAGTGGTTCGGATCTAGGTTTTATTTCGAGAATTTTAGCTATTTTTACGCTGATGTTTATGCAAATTAATCATGACTGACTTCTAAATGTAGAGAGTTGAGGGAGCACAGAGGGCAGGATCAGATGCTCCATCTTCATCCTCACAGCCTGTCGGAGGCAAGACTGAGTGAGATGCAGACTTTGCTCAGGCAGAGGCTCGAGCCGAGGAGGCTGAGGCCACCCTCGCAGAGCAGGTAAGCAATTTTAAACTTAATTCCCTTAGACTCAAACGTTTATGATTAGGCTGACAGTGATGCATGCAAATGCAGGCGAGAGAGCTGACCACAGCATTGGCTGAGGCAGAGCGAGCTCGAGTGGAGCCGGAGCACTTTCGGGTAGAGGCAGCAGAGGTGCCTCATCTCCGAGCCGAGTTAGCCGAGGCACGGGCAAAGACCGAGAAACTCCGGGTTGGGGCAGCCCACTTGGAGCAATACCTGACCGAGGCATGGGAGGCGCGTCTTCAGGCTCATGACTCAACGATCGAGCTCCGGGTGATGGAGAGAGCCCTGAGGATGGTTGGTCGAGGACCGGAGAGGAGTATCTCCTAGAGTGGTGCTCAGAGTGGCACTCAAAGTAGGTCGGTGGCTAACTACCTTACTGGTTCTTCCGGCCGGCGGAGGAACGAGGAGGTGGATCGGCGACACCGGCGGGAGGAGGAGAGTAGTGCCATGGAGCTACCAGCAAAGCGACATGAGGGTACTAAAGACAGCGGCGGCCATGGAGACAGACCGATCGAGTGATGTTGCATTCCCTTTCTCTTCTTTTGACACACACTTGTACATAACTTTTATTGGAATGGAAATCTCTCTTTTTATTTTATTTTATGCAAATGTGAATGGATGTGAGTGTGAATGAATGAATGAGTGTAAATGTGACATGGAGATAGGGAGATGGAGTGAGATGGAATGGCAGGTTTAACCCAAAAAGAGAAAAAAGAGTTAGTTAAAATTTGCAGGAAAAGGATGTAACAGTCTATTATAAGGCCACCAGAGTTATGTAATGGTTGAAGCTACATGCGTCAGAGCAATGGAGAAAGAAGGTGGTGGATGAAGGGACGTGACGGTCTATGATTGGAGCATCAGAGTACTCTGGCGGTCCTACGATAAACCGTCAGAGCAGAAAAACTATGTAATCCGAGAAGGACTCTTCTGTGAGAGCCCGAATCCGAGGCAAAAAGGCCTTAGCCGGCACTAGAGCTCTCCTAGGCTTAGGATAAGGTTATCCAACCTCAATCCTAACACTCCCCCATGCACAGTCAGTGGGTAGAGTTTCTTCAGGTTAGTAAACCTCATTTTCAGTTTGTTTGGTCATCATCAAAATTCATAAGGCATTATACATAAGGAGGGGGTTCAACACCCTGATATAGTTATTTGTTTCTTAAGTCTTCAACCAATAGGTATATTGAAAGGCGTGACTGGAAGGATAGGTTAAGCCTATCTGGAATGCCACCTCTTGCGTAAGGAGATCTTAGATCAAACCTCCGCCGAGTACTGAACCTGGTTGAATGATCGACTCCTGAATTGCTTATGCTAATTCATCTCTGCATCTGCTAAATTTGATTAATATCTGTTTAGTCTTGATCTAATTTGCACTTTCTTCATCTCATAACTGTATTATGGTCAATCACTCAGTGGTATATAGAATGGCTCAGTCAGAAGGATAGATTACGTCTATCTAGAAAACTGACCCTTGGGTAAGGAGATTTTTGAATCAAACCTCCGCCAGGTACTATACTGAGTGGTTTGATTAATTTCACTTGGAGTTCTTAGTGATTGATTGACATTTCTTATCCGAACTCTTAATAGTTAATTCATATCATTTTTAGCTATTCTGTTCACAACAGTTTCTTTATTTCGGCATTCGTTTTAACTACTGTAGAATTTTTAGTTTGGGATAGATCTATTCACCCCTCTCTAGATCTGTAGTTCATCTCTTTTCACACATCACGTGGTATCAGAGCCTAACTCTCCCTTAGGGCTTAACATCCCGGAGAGTATTAGAAAATGGATGCTAGAGGTCTAACTACTGAGGGTCATTCCACCAGTAAGCCGCCATTCTTTGGCTGATCTAATTAAGCTTACTGGACGAATCGTATGCAAGTCTTCCTTCCAGCGAAGGATTATGAAATTTGGAGGGTTGTTAGTAAAGGCCCTTTTGAGCTCCCTGAAGATGAGGAGGTCTAGACTAGGGAGCAGATCTGTAGGTCTACATTGAACTAGAGCGCTGTAAATGTTATGCAGTGCGCTCTACACCCTACTGAATTTTTGAGCGTTTCCTCATGTTCCACAGCCAAGGAAATGTGGGACAAGCTAGAGGTAATCTATGAGGGAATGTCTCAGCTTAGAGAGACCAAGGCTTATATGTTAGTCTCAGAATATGAAGCATTTAAGATGAAACCTGATGAGTCTATATCTGAGATGTACGCCAAACTGATGGTACTCACAAATAGCTTGAGGAGTCTAGGCAAGGTTTACAGTGAGTACAAACTTCTTAGGAAAATTCTTAGGTCATTGACACCAATTTGGCACACCAAGATTGTAACACTCGTGGTTTGGAATATCTAAATTCTTGCTCGCGTGCCCCTGACTGTACGCTCCGAGTTTCCGCATCGGGGCGTGACAGTGTCTCGGTCTTCGCCTGGGGCGTCGTAGAGAGACACCTGAGGCTGTTGACTAAGTCGTCAGTGGACGCATCCGGCCTTGCTTCTAGTGGGCAGGTACTCCCGTCACGTGACGTGAGTTGTCGTGTCGTGGGTTTTCGTTTCCCATCTGCGAGACGGGATTTTGTGTATAGTTCAGGCATTTTCTTGGAGTCGAGGTCTAGGGTTTTCGGTGAGCGTCACTAAGGACTTTCCCCTAGACGACGTAGAGTTCACGACGGCGAGGTCGTGACTGTGCTTCCCAACCATGTGATTTCGATGGGCCCTTGTCTGTGAGGATAGGCCTCCACGACAGTGGCGTCGTGTCGTTTTCCTGGTAGCGTGACTAAGGTGATCCGTGTTCTGGTAGTCTCCCGACTGTGGGATCGGAACATTGAGTTTCGGTACAGTAGGAGTAGCTGTAGAGCCGAGGTTTTACCGGCCACAGAGTCTTACTGTTCCTGCTGTTGTTGTTCTTGTAGTTGTTACTTTCCGTTATCGCCGTTGTTTTTGGTTGAGGTTCCGCGGGACCCCTCCTGAGCCAGTGATAGGAGGCTCACCCATGGTTTTCAGGTGCGGAGGTTCTTCCTCGAGGTTCGAGGGTGCTGCGTGGAGGTTCTTAGTTGCCAGCTCGCCAGGCCGAGTGTTTACTAAGCATGTGCTACATTTTTCTGTTGGACTGTACTTTCTATTGGACTGGACTCTGTTACAGTTAGTTATTTATTTAATTTTTTGTATTATTATTCAGTTGATTATTGTGCTATCTCTGCAGTTATTTTAGCTTCTTACGTACCCTCACACCATCCTTTAACCCTTCCGAGTCTTCGGGCTCGTGGGTGGTGGGTCGAGGTTCGAGTCACGCTGATTCCTTTCCGGTACTCGAATCTTGGGTCGCTACAGCTGGTATCAGAGCAATGTTGTAAAGGTACATGAGAATCCAGAATGACTGCAGTGGTCCAGAAGGTCCATAAATGTCCTATACAGTCGATGACTGGCTTAGGGCCCATGTGTTTTATTGATTTGTGGTTGTTTTCCTTGATGCCAGGTGGGTTATGGCACCGAGGAGGAGGACTCATTCCCAGTAGGGAGTGTCAGGTGATGGCCAGGAGGGGTAGAGTAGAGCTACGATTCCAGAGGATGTAGCTGGAGGGGTGCGAGTTCTAGGAGCAGAGGATTTCCAATTTAAACGCGGAGTTGAGGTTAACGATAGATCATGCATAATTACCAAATTATATGCACATAAAATGGTGTACATGCGATGAATTATCATAGAAAATAGACACATATCATACCCCTCAACTTACTCATTACTAGCCCCTTACCAATGTAAATAAATTGAAAGTTAGGACTAACAAGAGTTTGTAAAATTCATGCTCTCATATCTATCTCTCCCTTCATGGAATCAACCAAAGATTAAGAATCTAGAATCATTAATGCACACTAGTCTTATGTAGGAACTTAATAGTAAGAATTCAAATTAAAGCTCAATAGTAATTGTGCATATATAACTACCAAATTCATAACTTAGACAATTGTATCTTCCATTCACTATTCCAAGTAAATATCTTTCAACTCTGTACCTCTTAGATTAGAGCATTAAGTATATTAACTTTTTATCTGCCTTATTACTTTGTCCCTTTGGGATCTTTTGTACCACACATGATGCTGCAGTACCCTTCACTGCTCAACGTGAACCTCGACTCTTGTCTTACGAGAAGCATGCCCAGTTTCACAGATCAAGATTCTCTTTTCTGTTTTACGCGAATCTCAACACGTCTTAGGTGAAGTAGGCCCGGTTGCTAAGAGTAGGGGTATTTTTTATGGTATTTTTTTTCTATTTTCTTTTTCATAGTGCCATTGCACTTATTTGATAGATAATTTGGTAGAAAACTTTGTAAAAAGATCTCTTTTCTTAAGAAGTACAGAATATCAGACAATGTACCCAAAATAGCAGAGGACTTGTCTTGCTTGTTCCATTAGTGTGCAACGTGAATTTCTTTTTTCTAAAGTGCACATGAACTTTAAAGAGATTCTTATATCAGTTTTTCATGGCTAGATTGACTAAATTTCCCATCATCCTTCTCCCTAGTCTTTTCTATTCCAGAATTACTTTTAATTTAAGCATGAATCATGAAACTCAAGATGGACTTTACATCTTTCTACTTTCATGCAATGATGATATGCAAGAAAGAACTCATATCAGGTTGTGCTATATGTATCATGAAAAATTTTTCTCTCTCCCCCAACTTGAATGACATTGTCCTCAATGACATATATAATTGAAAATAAAAGATCAATGTAGTCAGAAATACTGCTGAGTAGGAAGGAGACAACCTGATCTATGAAGTGAAAGACTCCTTTAGAATAGCGGCGACAACTCTTTCTCTTCGACCTGCCTACTAAAACACATGGAAACAAAAATAATAAAAACCTTGGGTTGCTCCCAAGAATAAGAAAGGAAAAAGCTGACGCATTTCATCTTCACGCTCCCAAGTAGCTTCATTCCCTGAGTGACGCTGCCATACAACCTTAACCAGAGGAATTACCTTATTTCTCAATCGCTGCTCACGGCGATCTTCAATTCTAACAGGGTACTTTGGAGTAGATAAATCTACAGTCATCTCGGGCCAAACTAAACTATCGTGCATGTGAGATGCATCAGAAACATATTTCCTCAACTGAGATACGTAGAACACATCATGGATAGCTTGCATTACCGCAGGTAATTGAAGACGATAAGCCACTTGTCCCACACGTTCCAAAATAGGAAATGGACCAACATAATGCGAACTAAGCTTTCCACGCTTCCCAAATCTCATAACACCTTTCATCGGAGATACTTTTACAAGCACCATATCTCCAGGCTCAAACTGTAGTGGTCGCCTGCGCTGATCTGCATAACTTTTCTGTCGACTTTGAGCTGTCAAAATTTTCTGTCGAATCAGATGAACCACATCAGCACATTGCTGAATCCTATCAGGTCCTGTCAACAATCTGTCACTGGCTTCAATCTAGTTCAAAGGAGTACGACTGAGATGCCCATATAATGCCTCATACGGTGCCATACCGATGCTGGAGTGATAACTGTTATTATAAGTAAATTCAATAAGTGGCAAATGTTGACTCCACAGACCCTGCCAATCAAGGCAACACGATCGTGGTATATCTTCTAATGTCTAAATCGTCCTCTCTAACTGACCATCAGACTGCGGATGATACGCTGAACTGAAAGCTAACTCTGTACCCAACACTTTTTGAAAACTGCACCAGAATCTAGAGGTAAACTATGGGTCACGATCTGACACAAGTGAAACAGGAATTCCATGCAACGACACAATCTTTTCAATATACAGTTCGGCCAATTTCTGTACACTCCAAGCGACTTTAATCGGCAACAATCTTGCTATCTTCGTCAGATGATCAACTAATAGCCAGATACCATCGAAACCTTGAGAAGTCCGAGGTAAACCCACAACAAAATCTGTCGTGACATGATCCCATTTTCACATTGGAATTTCTAACGGCTGAAGCATTCCACCAGGCTTTTGATGTTCGACTTTTACCCGCTGACAAGTCAAGCAGTTAGAAACATACACAGCCACATCTCTTTTCATACCTGGCCACTAGAACTGCCTTTTTAGATTCTGATACATCTTGGTAGTGCCGGGGTGAATAGCAAAATGGGATCCATGGGCTTCACTCAGAATAGCATACCTCATGGGCTACCTAGCCCTTTCTACAACCCTGTGGGTCCCTACAAGGGCCCTGACCAGCTTGCTGTGACACGCGGCGACACAAGCAACTATCTGGGGTCAACCCTGGCTACTTACATACGGGTTTTTCCCATATCCTACATGGCCGCCCGGAGCCACCCGGGGGCGCCCTGATGTTAAGCTACGCCACGTGGCACCCAGTGAAAGGGCCAAGGTGTAACACCCGTAGATGATATGGGACGACGATGAGACTCGAGGTGTGGACGCGTACCTTGGACTTCTACTAGACGACGCGACTAGAGGACCAATGAGGCTAGCAACTACACGACCAAGTCATCACCTAACGTGGTTCCCGAAGGGATAAAGATGCCCCGAAACAAGAAGCACTCACTCACGGTCGTCCCCGGTGAGGGAAACGAGTCGATCTGCATGGTTGAAAAATCGACATTGAGTCTTGGGTGGTCGGCTCACTCTCGTGCTCGGAACGAGCCACGAGACAGGTCTCGCACTCACAACTCACAGAGGTGATCAACGACAGTGATCTAGGTTCCTAACATGCTCACAAGTAGCGGTATCAAGAGCCTATACTAGAAAAGCGAGCAACTAAAGTGGGGTGCGGGTGTACCTCCACGCGCCAGGCATGGGGAAGACGATCCGGGCCAAACCCGTACTCCCGGTACAACAATTAATAATATTACAAAAGTGATGATTTCTACCCACTCCACGCAGGGAGGTAAAAGGCTACACGTGAGATCCGTTCGGGTTGACGGGTAGCACTTGGGGCCGCTTTGATGGTGGTACGTGCTAGTGCTCGCAGGGCCCACATCCTGGTTGATGGACCAGGGACGTCGAAGGTTGCTGCTGCATCGGATACTCCTGGCTGGGCGGTCCCGGGAGTGGAGGCGTCCGGGTTGGCCTCGCGGAAGGTGAGACGGCCGCGTCAAGGGTGGTCGTCGGGTGCCGTCTACGAACCGGAACCGTTGTTCTGCTGCGTGCGACCAGGCGAGAAGTGTTGCTGCGATCAACACCAACGTCGTATCGATACGGGGTCAGTGGCATTGGAAAGCTCTTTCAAAATACTACAATCCTAGGTTGAGAAAGGAACTTTGAATCTTCTGTGCTGGCCGTGGCTGAATTTAGAAGCTTTTGATTCTCAGATCTGGGACTAACAGGGCTGACAGTGAAGTTTCCTGAGAATAGGCAATGACCATGTAGTAGATGGCAGATCTGGTGTTGCAGTCTTCATGAAACGTGTGGGGCTTGAAGTCAGAAGGTGAACATCATGCATGGACTTTGTGATTGTGATAAAACGTGAACGCCTCAATAAGATGAAACGTGCACGGACTTAATATGAACAAAGTGCACAGGCTTTAGTCAGTCCAACCAAAGCATCCACAGAGTAAAATAAATTGTAGGCTATGTGTGTGTTATGCACGAGCCATTAGACAACACAGAATGCACAGTCTGAACTAATGCACATGCTTAGACCTGATACAGCAAGCAAGGCAAAATGCAAAGAACTAAACTAGCAACTACAGATAAGTCAACTGAAGATGAGTAGAAGTGCAATACTATCATTCAATATATTATCACATCATCACGAGCACAGACATAAACTCATGCATTCTAATGTGTTGCTATCATCAAAACATTCTAATTTATTCCTATCATCAAAATGTTACATCATCAAAGCACAAGGGGCTCAACAGGCTTGAGTTGGTGCCACAATGTATTGAGGTGGTGCAATCGGTTAGGCAGAAGTTGCAGGTAGCACAGAGTCAAAAAAAGTGTTATTCACATCAGAGGAGGCAAACTCTTAGCTTTGCTATGGGAGACCAGGTGTTGTTGAGAGTCTCCCCTCTGAACGAGATGATGCGCTTTGACCGGCATGGGAAGCTGAGTCCCCGCTATATCATCCCTTTTCCCATTGTTGAGTGCATCGATGAGGTGGCATATAGATTGCAACTACCCCCAAAGTTGGCAGCTATGCATGATGTGTTCCATGTGTTGATGCTTTGGAGGTACATGTCAGATGGTTCCCTTGTTCTGGAGGATTCCGTGTGGCCTGAGGTGACCCCAAACTTATGTCTTCTGAAGTATCCTATCTGCACTGACAATCGGCATGAGAAATGGTTGCAAAATAAGGTTATTCCCCTAGTTAAGGTGGTTTGACAGTGTCACTCAGGAAGTGAGACATCTTAGGAGCGAGAAGATGAGATGCAACAGCAGTTCCCCTTCCTATTCGAGTAAGTTTCTTCCCTTGTTGGCCATGTTCTAGCTTAATTTGAGGACGGAATTTTTATAAGGACAGAGGAGTACAACACCCTTGGATTTTTGGATCTTATTTTTCCTAGAGTTCTGATTTACTTTTGTGGATAAATTAATTTTTAAATGTCAGAATTTGGAATCCATTCTAATCGCTGCTTTTTACGATTTTTCCATCGGTGTTTAACCTTTTTTTTTGTAAACTCAGTCATCTAACCAACCTAAGGGAGAGTGCACCCCCAATCCAAAGGATGGGAATGTTCTCACTCCACCAAAGGGGGCACGAGATCGCTCTCCACCAAAGGGGGTGGTGTTGAGTGTTGAGGGTTCTTCTGTCCTCTTTTTGGAGGGTTCACTTGGAGTATATATAATTACCGCTGAGGGCTACTTGATGGGACTGAGGGCGTTATGCTGCAATGGAGGACCCTTCCTCTCTCCTGCCCTTTGGAGTTTTCTTGTTCGAGCGATGGCGAGATCCCCGCCGGGAGTTATGCCCTGTCTGATGGGGTTCCGAGTGTTAGGATATCCCCCAGTTAGGCATTTGGGCTTCTCCCGAGTCGAGGGTGGCGCTATGTCAGTTACGCTCGGCATCGTTTTGGATTTTCTGAGCGACCGATGCTCAGACATCCAAGCCAAGCTGCCGCCTAAGAAGATTTGTTCCGAGGATGTTTGGGCTTAGAGAGGGGCGGGCCCGTTCGTGGGGTTATCGCTTTGGGGATCTTGGCCAGGTTGGGTCACGTTGGGCCTAGTTGGGCTAGTCTGGACTTGGTTTGGCTGCCCTAATCTGCGCGTATAACTAGGCTACAAATTTTTCCCTCTCCACTTGCCCCCTACTCCCGAGCCAAAATTTGGGCTCGGAGAGTAGGATGCTTTGGGTTAGCGTTGGTGGCTCGGGCGGGGATATGGTTGCCGGTAGGGGCCATTTAATGCTGCTGTCCTGGGGGTAAATGTACGATGATAACGCTTCTCCTCGAGCCGACACGGGGGAACCCTTTTGGGAGTTTGAAACGTCACGACACATCCCGTTAGGGAAGTTGGGATATATATGTAAATGTTCCCGTATACTTGTGTCTTACGTTTTCTCCGCTTGGGCTTTTTCCTTCTGTTGTACTGGTGTTGAGAGGATCCGTACGCCGTGAGAGTGACTTGAGGGAGCATAGAATAGTAGAAGTGTTCGAGTAATTGGCAGAGATCACGGTGGCAGTGGTCCATCAACCTCTGCCTCCTCTAACCTCTTCCAGCTCCGTGGTCCCTTCTTCTTCTTTTCGTCCTTCGTGACCTTCCATGTTGGAGCTCGATCCTACGGTTGAGACCCAAGGGCTCGAACAAGGTGTGGGGGGTTTGGTGCCCAATCATCCTCTGCGTAGTGAGCTAGGTGATGCCGAAGTGAGGGAGATTGAGACTCTTTACTAACTACCGTGGTGATACTTCTTTTCTCTGGCCAAACCTCATGAATCGTGCCTGGATACTTGTTTGGGCCACTTCTACATTTATTTGTTGGCCTGGAAGTGTGGTTTCCACCTTCCTCTCAATTCCTTTGCCACACAGCTACTACAATTTTATGAGCTGGCACCGATTCAATTGCTCTCCAACTCTTACACTTTCATCTTCTCCTTTATTTTTCTTTGTCGCCAATGCGACATCGATCCCTCTTTAGACCTCTTCCATGCTTTCTTCAAGCTGAAGGAACACACCCATGCTGAGAAGGGCTTCTTTTTTCTTCAGGCGAGGAAGTGGTGGGGTTGTGTGGTGCTCTCCCCTTGAGATTCTTCACACAAGGGATGGAAGACTCGATTTTTATGGGTCGGGTCTTCTAAGGGGAATCCTTGGGGGTTCCCCGAGGCAGCCAACTTACATCCGGTGATGCCTTAGAAGCTAGCGGTGATTCCTCCAGAGCTAGGGGAGGAGATTAAAGTCCTTCAGGAGAATCATAAGACCATCATCGTTTTGATGACTCTGGCCAACATAGAGGATTACCCTCGCTTGGCGCTGCCACTCGGTGGTGAGGATCTCAAGCTTCAAACTTTAGTTTTTCTTGTCTTGGTTGGTCGAGCATCTTGGTAATGACTTACCTTTTGATAAGAGGAAGCAAGGCGCGGTGGAGGCAAGGGGCGTCCGGCCGATCAGGCGGTCATCGAGATGGAGGATACGACCACTCCAAGTTTTCCTTGAGCTCCAGTGGGTCCTTCCTCTGCCCGAGATAAGAGCAAAAAGGTCATTTGGGATGATGTCTCCAAGTGTCGACGGTCCAAGCAAAAGGATGCCAGGGAGTGGTTGCTTCTGGCTTCGATGAAGGCGTTGACCACCAAGAAGGCACGATTGAAGAAGGTGAGAACTTCCCTCGCGACTGAGGAGCCTGTTACTGAGGAGCCTTCTTCCTACCAGGTCAGAGGTGCTTACATCGGTCGAGGGGACTTCCTTTGAACTCACAGAAGCACAGGGGGAGGGGCTCAGCTCAGAGGTCCTGGTCAGGGTTATCATGACACACGATGAGGAGGAGGATTCTGAGGTGCAGGTCAGAGTCGAGCTGAGCGTCATCACCCCGAGCGTGGATACGATCGGGGGGAGCGCTCCGACCCTGAAGCTTCCGGAAGGGGCTCGTTCTCCCTAGCAAGGGCGTTTCGCTATCCAAGCCACCTTGTACAATATGTGTCGGGACTTGCCACCTCCGTCGGTTGGGGAGGAGTTCTGGAAGTGCACCCCTCCTATGCTCTTAGAAAGGGTCATGGAGGGGGGTATCTTTGTGGCTCGGCTGGGAGCTGAGATTGCCGACTTCGTGGCATGACTGGTGAGCGAGGAGAGGAACCAGTCTCAGGTTCGCGTCGAGTCTGACCGTAGGATCGGTCGGTTGACATCCGAGCTTGAGGTGCTTCGACAGGAGGTGGCCTCACTCCGAGCGCGGGACCGGGCAAAGCAGGAAGATGCTCAGGCACAGGCCAAGCAATTGTCCCAAGCTCAGTACACGATCGAGCTTAAGAGCAAGCTCTTGGTGGAGGAGCGCCGAGGTCACGTAGAGCGCTCGAGTCAATGGGTGGCTATGCGCAAGGGGCTCGAAGGCCGAGTCTGAGAGACTGAGTAGGCCAGGGAGGAGGCCGAGGCTGTGCGGGTCCAACCCGAGGCAAGGCTGGGTGAGGTCGAGGCAAAGCTGGTCGAGGCCAAGACAAAGCTAGTCGTGGCTGAGATAAGAGTGGCCGAGCTTGAGGAGAGGGCTGTGAGAGCTAGGGCAGAGGTAATCGAGTGACACATGAGCTCGGAGGAGTACCAGGAAGCCCTAAAGTAGGCTGCCTTCATGTGCTACGAGCCAGGCTACTGTCAGGGGCTGCGGAAGGGTTTTGCCCAAGGGTATAAGTGGGCAATCATAATGGCTTAGGAGCATGCTTCTGATGAACTCCTCTTCCCTCTCGGGCAGCGCTACGACTCCGGTGAGGATGGCTCAGATTCTCCCTCGTCGACGTCGAGCAGCGAAGAGTGGAGTGAAGGTGCCTCTACCTCGGTGGAGGAAGGATCGCCAACTCTAGGTGCTTCGGGAGGGTGCGAGGAGGGGGCAGGTCCCAAAGAAATGGGGTCACTGCTCGGTCCGGCCGTCACTGAGGATACTGGGGGCAAACCTCCAAGTTCCGAGGGTCATCCACCCACTGAGCTTCACGTGGAGCCACAGACTTCTCAGGATTCCCTCATCTCCGTAGAATAGGGAAATCTATACTTGTCATATTTTTCCTCTTTGAACTTGGCAATGTAATAGCTTTTTTTCTATATAATGGTAGCAGTATTAAGAGTGTAATTGACTGCATGTTGCCGCCTTTGACTGAGTGGATCTTACCCGGGTAACGAATACACCCCTTTGATTTGAACCTCTCGTCCAGATCATTTGAAGAATAAACTATTCTCTCTGTCCCTTCAGGTGACGAATACGCCCCTTTGATTTAGACCTCTCGTCCAGGTCATTTGAGCAATAAACTCTTCTCTCCGACCCCTTGGGTGACGAATACACCCTTTTGATTTGGACCCCTCGTCCAGGTCATTTGGGCAACAAACTCTTCTCTCAACCCTCCATGGGCTGAATCAACCCACTCGGGTCCAACGCCCTCGTGGAACCACTTGGTGGACCGCATGGCAGACATGGTGTGATGCGGGACGGAGATGCGGACTCGAAGTCGAGTTGGATATGCAACCTGAGACTCTAGCAAGCTCGCAATCGTCCCTAGCGAGGGAAGCGTTCGGACCTGCACGGCTAAGAAATCGGCAGCAAGTCAAGGGTGGTCAAACTCACTCTCGTGCCCGGGTCGGGTCATGGGACGGGTCTCGCTCTCTCTCTCGTCGCGGTGATTGATTTGATTAACAAGCTAGGATCCTAACACATGCTCTCTAACAGTGGCAGTAAGAACTTATACTAAGAAAGCATGCAACTACAACTACAGGGGGGTGACAATTGTACCTCCATGCTCGGGGCGTGGGGAAGACATCGCGACCAAGACGGTAACTCCCGGTTAATACAACAATCACAAAAATTTATAGCAATGAATCTTTTCCCACTCCACGCAGGGAGATAAAGGGCTACAGCGGGCCCGGGAGGATCGTTCTTGGGTTGGGAGGCAGCACTTTGGTCCACTCCGTCGGTGCCGTCCGGAAGACGCTTGCTGCTAGTTGTGGGGCCTACGTACTGCTCAGTGGGGCCGAGTGGGTCCGGAGTGACACCACTATGACGGGGGGGCCTGGAGGGATGCTCCCTCGGACGGCGGTGCGCTGGTTCGCCTCGTGGGAGGCGAGGTGGCTCCGGTCTCCAAGCATTGGATTTGCTGTCCACGAGCTGTCACTTGTTGTTTTGTAGTGCGTGACCTAGTGAAAACTATTGCTGCGTCCAGCCCCGACGTTGGGTCGATGCGAGGTCAGCGGCGTTGGAAAGATGGCTCAGAGATCTACGACCTAGAGCTGAGACAGGAATTTAAAATGCCTCTTGAATGGCCTTTGGCGATTTTACAATCTTCTAGTTTATAGAGCCAGGTTTGACAGGACAGAATTGGGATTTCCTGAGAATATGGGTTGACCATGGCTCAAACGTCAGATTCAGGAGTTGGGCTCTTCATGAAAGTGTTTGCATAAGAGAAATATGCACGGACTTGCATTCGACTTAGATTAAACAGAGTGCACGGACTTTGTTCAGTCCAAAAGGAAAAGATGAATGGACTTAGACTTGGCAGAAGATGCATGGACTTGGTTATTGCTATGAGCAAAAAAACATGCAAGGACTTGCAACGTGCACAGACTCAGTTTTTGACAAAGCTAAAACATGCTCGGACTAATGTTTTCGACAAAGCCAAACATGCTCAGACTTTGTTGAAACAATGTGCACGGACTTCCGTGATGCCAAAGGAAACAAGCATGGACTTTATTTGAGCAAAGGGTGCACGGGCTTACAACCTGCATTGACTCAATGAAATGTGAAATGTGCACGAACTTTGACGTGCTCAGACTTGGCATGAACAAAATAAACCTGCACAGACTTATGTTCAGACCTAAGACAAATATGCACGGACTTAACGTAAGATGTGCAACATTTGTATGGACTATGCACGGACATGGAAAGTAAGACGTGCAACAATTGCACGGACTATGCACTGACTTGGAGAGTAAGACGTGCAACAATTGCACGGACTTGGAAAGTAAGACACTATTCATGCACAGACTCAATGACATGCATGGACTCATATGACTTGAACATGCTCAAACTTGATTTACTATTCATGCACGGACTCAATGACATGCAGGAACTCATATGACTTGAACATGCTTGGACTTGGTTTACTGTTTATGCACAGACTCAATGACATGCACGGACTCATATGACTTGAACATGCTTGGACTTGGTTTAGTAAAATGTAGACAAGCACTCTTCATGCATGGACTCAATGATGGACTTAACATATAAACATGTATGGATTTGAACTGTGCGTGCTTGGACCTTAAATGCCACACTAAGGATGTGCTCCGAGTTTGGTACAATGTGTGCTCAGACTTGATTTGGCACATGAGACACAAACTGAGATGCACAAGTGAGTGTGCAACAGACGCAGGGGAGAGAGAGATGCTAAGACGTTCACTATTCATGCACGGACTTGAAGATGTATAAGGGAGATATGCACGGACTAACCAAGATATGCATGGACTCTGTTGCCAAATAGACGTGCACAGTTCAGTCACAAAATTTGGTGTCCAACTCGAGAATATGCACGGACTCATATGCACGGACTCACATATATGAATGGACTTGAGTGTGCGATAGCAAGAAACCTGCTCGGACTTGATAGATTATGCACGAACTTAGAAACTAAGAGGCGAACAACATGCACAGACTTGGAAAGAGAAGTTATCAGTCGCATTTTTAACCTGATAAAACTTCTGAAACCATCCCCGTAGGATAAAAGAAGAAACAGACCATCCGCCCGCTCACTTGTCTGGGAAGAGCAAAGGAAGAGAAAAAAAAGGAGAAAAAAAACTCCATCAGCACCAATGCATCACCACAAAAAGAAAGCAAAGCAGCGGGATTTGGCAACGGAAATGAATTTGCTTACCTTCTGCAATACTATATAAATCCGGCGTGACTTCACACAAGTAGAAACCCCGGTACAGCATCTGGACCAAGAAAAAAACAACGCCCACATTTACGAGAGGGCACATTTGGAGGAGAAATCAACGACCCAAGAAAACAAAGGCTTCGAAAAAGAGAAATCGAGGAAGGAAGAGCGAAAAGAGGAGAGAGAGATCACAGTCAATACAGGAACCCCGGTGTAGGTGGGTTGGGGTGGGGGGTGTTTGTCTTACATCTATCTGCCTCTGCACGTTCCTCGGCCTCTTCTTGGGGCGCCGTGGCGGCTTGGAACCGGTCATCACAAAGAAGTCCTCCACGATCTCATCCTTGGACAGCATCGACGAGAACTTGGGCCTTTCCTTCCTCTCCGACCCAACCTCCGACCTCGGCGTCTGGCCCCGAAAGTTCGCCGCTTTTGAGTCCTTCCTCTCATGTGGCGTTTGGCTATGGTTCAAAGGGCTATTCTGTGCCTTCTGCAACCCGTTCTCCCAGGCCGCCGCAGGCGCGTTGCAGGCCGCCCTCCTCAGCCTCAGATTCCATGGCCTCGACACCTCTGCCCCCGCCGCTGACGGAGCCAGGACAGACGGCTCCTTAACCCCTTCATACTCTGTCGGCGTCGCTCCCAGCGATAAGGGTAGAGGGATCCTCTCGACGGCCTTCTGAAACTCCTCCATCACCGAGTCGGTGAACATGACCAGGTGGCCGTCCTGTCCGTCCTCTTGTACCCGGTCCCGCCCCCTCCGCGCCGCCGAAGACGGGGGCACCCCCGTCGGCCGCCGCCTCTTGAAGAGGTCATCATCCGCCGCCGCCGCCGATCTCGGGTCTGGAAAGCGGGAGCCCCCCAGGGACTCGACCTTCACGCACCGGAGGAGGCGCTGGCTGCCCCAGCTCATGGAGGGGAAGGAGAAGTTGTGGAGGCGCGACTGCGACCCAGTCCGGCCGGAAGACGAGGAGCAGGAAACATGCGTCTGGTGCCGCCCCCGCGTCGGCAGCAGAGCCGCCGCCCCACCCTGGCGTCTCCGAGGCGCCGGGCCCTCGGACTGCTGCATGTGTGTAGACCCTAGCCATGCACAGACCCTAAATATGCTTAGACCTATATGCACAAACTTAAAGCATGCATCGACCTTATATATGAACAAGTCAAATGTGCATTGACCTTATATGTTGTCTAACTTAATGTGCATCAACCTTGTATGCTTATATGCAGACATACACCGACCTTATAGCAGTGATGGCAAAACATGCATCGACCTCATAGAAGACTAATACAAATGTGCACCGACCTTATATATGTATAAGGCAAATGTGCATCGACCTTATGTATGCATGAGAGGAATGTGCATCAACCTGATAATGCTATAATGCAAATATCCTCCGACTTGATAATGCATAATACAGATGTGCACCGACCTCATGCAGCATGTCTTCTACATGTGCACAGACTTCATTCAGCATGTTGTAACATGTGCACCGACCTTGTAATGCTGAAGGCAAAACATGCACCGACCTTAGTCTTCAGATTTTAGCATGTGCATCGACCGTAGTCTTCAGCATGTGCATCGACCTTAGTCAATGCTATACTCAATGTGCGTCGACCTTTGTTCAGTGTTTGGAAGAATGTGCATCGACCTTAGTTACTGTGCCAGAATGTGCGTCGACCTTACTTCTTCATGAATAGTGATGTGTGTCAACCTTAGCTTGTGAAATCACTAAGGTGCATCGAACTTCCTTCAGAAATGGCTAATACGCATCAACCTTTGTTCTTGAAATGCTGATGTGGCTTATGCACTGACCTGACTGCTTAGACTTCCGTGAAACCTATCTGCCTTGACTTCTGTGCATCAGTTGTCTAGATTTTCATGAACCCAGTATTATCATCTACCTTGCCTATTAATTTAATCTCTGTCTTGCTTTCTGTGCAGCCAAATACCTCATTTTCTATGCCGCCATGTATCTTGAGTTTTTCTTTCAACGTGGAAGGTTTTTGCTCTTGAATTTCTATATCTTGAATTCAGCCTTGATTTCTGCACTGCCAATTGCCTAGCTTTACGTGCCATTCTTGATTTCTTTCTATCTTTGCAGACACATTTTGTTGCCAACACTGGCTTGACCTGAAATGCATGTATTTACATTATCAAATGCAGGACAAACTCATCAATAAGTCATAATCAGACATCATCAAAACAATAGAATAAAGCATGTTACATACATGCCCAACATTCTCCCCCTTTTTTATGATGGCAACTATGAGTCATTATGAGTACATTGTAAGTCAAGGTGCAACGAAATATAATCATGAATTGAAGCACAAAATGAAAACCCAAGTCTAACTCCCTTTGAGCAGATTGGCCTGAATCTGCTGTTTCTCTCTAGAATCAGCCTCTGCTGAGAGGGATGATCTCTAACTTATCCCACATCTCCTTAGTGGTGGAGTAGGAAGAGACTCTAGAGAATTCGGTGGGATGAAGTGCACATTGTATAGCATTAATGGCACCCCAATTCAAGGTGGACCTTCAGATATGCTCCTTAGTCCAGAACTCTTCATCTGGAGGCAAATCAAATGGACCCTTACTAACGACCTTCTAGATATCATAGTCCTTAGCACAGAGGAAAACCTGCATCCTATTCTTCTAGTAAGCATAGTTGCTACCATTAAAGAATGGTGGCTTACTAGTTGAATGACCCTCAACGATCAATCCTTTAGCATCCATAACTAAGCTCTCCGGGATGTGAGGCCCTAGGGGAGAGTTAGGCTCTGATACCAAGTGTTGAAAGATGGATGAGCTAAAGATCTAAAGGGGAGGGAGGAATAGATCTACCCCAACAATTTGATCTACAGCAAACTGACACGATGCGGAATAAAAGGTAGACAACTGTACATACAAATTCAACTATCTGTAAGAGAATACTAAGATAATATGTAAAGATATAACAGAAAAATCGATGCAGACTGTCAATTGACAAAACTCAGCTAAATTGATCAATCACAGAAATAGCAAAGTATAGCTAAATAAGGCAATGCAGATCAACAAATGTCACACATCCAGATATGGTACCTAGCGGAGACTAGTCTCACGCAAGAGGTGGAATTCCAGATAGGTGTAAACTATCTTTCCAACCACCCCTTTTTATGTACCTGCTGGATGATAGACACAACCATAGGTAGCAGATGCACAAAATAGATCTGAGATGCAGGCATGCTATGAGTGAACCTATGCATTCATCTAAATAGAAAACGAATCAAATACGCAAACACTAAGAGAGCAAGCACATAAGAGACTCAGGAGATTTTTAGGTGGTTTGACTTTCACCTACATCCATCCCACACTCAGACCAGAGTGTAGATTACTGCTGATTCACAACTTCAATCCGTTGATCCACAGCTTCGGGGACTAAATCCCTACAGACTACTGATTCACAACTTCAGGGAACAAATCCCAAACCACTGAGCCTTACAGCTTGCTACTGCTGAGCATTATAGCTTCGCTGTCCGAGGATTCACCCTCGCCCGCTGACACACAGCTTAACAGAATTCAAAAAACAAAAGAAAAGAAAGAAATGAGGAAACAATGTAGCTCTCTCTCTAGGCTATTCTTAAAATGAAAGCGAGTGGGGCCAAGGGTAAGCTAAGAATCGGACCCACTAGAGAGGGTCGAGACCGTCGTAAGGAAATTCAGAGTAATAATCTGAGACTAGACCAAGAGTACGCATAGGTTTGTGTATATTAGACAAGAGATGTTCATTTTTAACTTCATTAGGGCTAAGGTTCATGCATGCTATGATACTCTACATACGTAAGCAAGATAAAACGTCAAATACTCCATGTACAAAGCATAAAATTGAATACAAGGAGACATCTTTTATCCTTAACATCATGTTTGAGCCATTCATGAGATAACCTACCTTTGATTTTCCTTCTAGGCTTGAAATTTCAGACTGGAAGTAAGTCCTAGTTCTGCACGTCCTATGCTAAACCAGTAACTTTACGTCCCTCTATCTCACGATCCTCTTGACCTAAGGACATTAAATTTGGAGGGTAGATAGAAGACATAAAGGGGAACAAAAAGTTCTAAAGACATAGCTCCTAAATACCTCATCTAGGGCTTCTAATTTCCTGATCTCTATTGGGCCATTGCACTGATTCCTAAGCTACTTGTGCTGAACCAGCGTCTTGGACGAGTTCTATCTCCCTGTAGGGTTGATCTCCGAGAACGAAATTTGGAGAGGTGTTAGATCTTACTATTGTGTATGATGTATTCTAAAGAACCTACACGAAATAATACCTTCTTACCTTAGTTCCACGCGAGCTAAAGGTGAGGGTTGCGCAGGTTGATTTTGGGGTCTTTTTAATGGGTTAGCTAGTGTTTCAGGAATTTGGACGACTTTAGAGTCCTAATTAAGTCAAAAATCAATCATAATACATTCTAGAGCCTTCTAACTAGTGGATAGCATCGATCCTAGATGATTTAGATGCCAAAGATCCAAGCTTTTCACGTTTCTCTACTGATCGCGACCGGACTCTGGTAAGCGGCCCATTAATGGACCGTTCATCTTCCTATGCGGTCTCGCGATAGACCTCTTACTATCTTCGGTGCCGAATTTTGAATGGTTTCAAACTCTATCCCCTTATTGTCCACTTATTTATCCTCTTAATTCTGTAAATACTAGAAATTAAGCTTCTAGAATATGGGCCTACCCTTTTTGGGCTTGGCCTACCCTTTTTGGACTTGGGTTTAAATCCCTTGGGCTAAATCAAATGGGCCTAATCTATTTATTAGTAGAAGGCCTTTATTGAGATTTAATTAATCATAATTCTTTTAATAGCCCACTTTAAATGCTTAATAATTCTCGTGGTGCTGACTAGCGAGCCCCTAATGAAGATCTTGGCACATCTCGAAGCTTCAAGTCTCCTCGTCAAGTTGGCCCAACTACTCTGGCCCTACGACATCTCTTACCACCCTCGCACGGCCATCAAGGGGCAAGCCCTCATGGACTTCATTACAGAGAGCACTGTCCCAATCGAGGAAACATCCCTGTTAACAATTGGCCCCACTTGGGACCTATTTGTTGATGGATCCTCCAACTTAGTTGGCTGTGGTGCCAGTATCCTCCCTAGATCCCTAGAAGGAGTAGAGCTACAATACGCCCTAAAATTCAGCTTCTCGACGTCCAACAACGCCTCCGAGTATGAAGCTCTTATCTCTGGGGCCAAGATGGTGCAGCGCCTAGGAGTCGACCGAGTCAGAATTCACACCGACTCCCAATTAGTCTCCAATCAGATCAACAGGGACTACGAAGCTCAGGAGATGCAAATGATCAAGTATCTCCAGTTGGTGAAGGAAATAGTCCAAATGTTTGAGAGTTTTTAGGTAATCCAAATAGCTCGGGAAGAAAATTTCCGAGTGGATACCCTCTCTCGCTTGGCCTCCTCCATCAGCCCAGAAGGCACCCAATCAATCCTCCTTGAGGAATTAGAATGACCAAGCTCATGACCATTGTGTAAATATCACCTGGCGACTGGCGGACCCCATATATATCTTGGCTTCGAGACTCCTAAGAGCCTGTCGACCCTCAAGAAGCTCGGAGACTGAAGTATCAAGCTTGATGTTTCATCCTCTCTGATGAGACCCTGTACCAAAGGTCCTTTGCTGGTCCCCTCCTCAAGTGTCTCAATGCTCCAGAAGTTCACTGAGCAATTGAAGAAGTCCACGAAAGCATCTACGGTACGCACCAAGGGGGACGATCGATTGTAAGGATCCTACTGTGACAAGGCTACTGGTGGCCCACTCTCCAGCGTGACTGCTCGAATTATGTTCAGAGATGCGATCGATGCCAGCGGTTCGACCACCTAGTCCACCAACTGGCCTCGAAACTTGTAACCCTAACCGAGCCTTATCTCTTCGTTTGGTGGGGAATCGACATCCTAGGCCCATTTCCCATGGCATAGGCTCAGAAGAAGTTCCTCATCATCGCCATTGACTATTTTTCCAAATGGATCAAGGCTGAAGTCACTGCCAAGATTACAGAAGCAGTAATTTGGAGTTTCGTTTGGAGGTCAATCATTTATCATTTTGGCATCCCCCGAGTGATCGTGAGTGATAATGGTCGGTAATTTGACAAGAAAATGAAAAAGAAAAAGAAATGGTTGCTATTTATAGAAAATCCTAAAATTTAAAAAAATACTAAAAAATAAAAAATCACGTTTCCATGATCCTCGAAACGCACCAATCGCAACGGTATCACTCACGCCAGGGTGAACGACCACGCCCGCCCGCAATGGCGTGCCGAAGGATTTGTCGGGAAATCGGGTCAGAAATCAGAAATTCACGCGGGAAAAGCCGCGGAACACCTCCGGGCCCCCGAAACGACCCCGGATCGTGCCGATCCAAACACGAAAGATGTCCAGAACGAAATTCTGGACAAGACAGAGCTAGAAACCCCGAGAAAATCGATCCGAGACCCGACAATAAGGATCCGAAAGAATCCAGGTCATCACATCTTGTATTGTCGACAGGGTGTCGGTCACTTTGGCGGTCCCACGATAAATCACCAGAGAGTGTGACGCTCCTGGGTTCGACCGCCATAGTGGTGAGTTGACCGTTGATTTTTGACCATTGGTTTTCAACCGTTGGGGTCACGTGTCTTCTAAGGCGCTAAGGGTGGTGCGTCAGAACACTGTGACACACCTAGGTGGGTGCGTCAGAGCTAACATTACCTATCTTCTAACGCACCAGTGTTGGCCCGTTAGAGGCTGTGACGCGCTGAGGTAGGTGCGACAGAGCCCATTTTCCTTCGACTTGTGACGCTCCATGGTTGGACCATCAGAGACTTGTGGCACCCCAGTGTTGGACCGCCAGAGCCTGTGACGGCCCAAGGTTGGACCATCAGGCTCTGTGCTGCACTGAGCGTGTGCAGTCCCATTTCTTCAACGGTGGTTTCTGTGAGTCAGTTCTTACCTCAGGTGACCCATCCACTAGTCGTAGCTTCCACGGCACGCGTGTGTAGGCTCACCGGGAGCACTGGTGTAGCACACCCGAGAGAGACGGTAAGTAGGCTGGTTACCGTGGGGCCCCCATGTATAGCCGAGTCTGGGCTTAGGGGGAATTACCAGCTAGAGGACAGGCCTAGGACATATGGTCTAAGTGTGCACACGGGGCTGAGGGTTTCAGACCCGTGCTGATGAGCGCGACCTCAGCTAGTCCTTGTTTCGTGGTACTTCTGGTCACTGTGCGTGTTTGAGTCTCGCGCCCGGGGCGTCGTAGCTAGACACTTGTGACGCGGTATAAGACGTCAGGGGATGCATCCGGTCATTCTTCTAGTGGGAGGTGCTCCTGTCTGCCGGTAGGTGTGGACTTGAGTTTTGACGGACCGAGGTTCAGTAGTACGGGCGAGCTTGGTCTCAACGATCCGCTCGATCATCTGGCATTGTGCCATGAGGCTTTCTGGCACCGGTGTGTTGGATGGTCGGGGTTGAGCTTCGGCCAAAGGCATACCGAACCCGATTTTTGTAGGGGTGCGGACGGCTGCAGCTGAGGTGTTGGCACCATTTGGCCCTCCTGGCGGGACCGGCGTCTCCGTCGAAGGCCCGGCGGGCGACTGAGGATGAAGGTCACGTTCCTGAAGCAAGTCTTGCAGGAGGGCCTTCAGGTGCTCATTCTCCTTCATGAGAGTCTTAAGAGTCACCTCTTGGACTTCATTGGCCGGAGGGTCATTGTTGACCGGTTCTATGTTGACAGGGGTGGCACGTTCCTCAACGGGGACTTCCTCCGCTCGTGCCAATGCCTGAGCTCCGGTAGAAGTACCGACGTGACCGACTGAAGCCGACAGCTGAGTCAAGTGACGAGGCCTCCTAAGGTGAGATATAGGCTGGTTCAGATCGTCGGTCTGAATCTTAGGCCAGTGCCCAGTGGTATAGCATGCGAACACCCTGACCGTGTCACTGAGGAGCCGGACCGTCTGCCTTTTCTGGGAGTGCCTCTTGGGGCGGACAAGTGTCCCCAGCCTATCGAAGACCAAGGTGCGTTGTAGAGGAGTCTCCATCATGGCATCTGCCTGAGGAGGGCTCGGGGCCAGATGTTGAGGGGGCCCGGAATGAGCCCGCCTCTCTTTTCACCTATTTAAATGAGGGGCGAGGAGTGGCTGGGCGCCGTCAGGCGATGTGGCTGCAGAATCAGTCGCACCTTGCTTGGAGGGGCGTCCTAGTGCCCGGAAAGGGTTGCTAAGACGCGCCTTCTGGACGGCTTGAGCTTCCTTTGAGGTAACCCAGATTCTTCTCAAGTCAGACTGTTGGTCTCGCTTGCCATTGTCTCTTTGACGGGACTCGGGAGTTCAGACACCAAACTGGCGCTGGTGTCTCTGGGCCGCTGCGGGAGCGTCTGCCCTTCTGAGTTCCACCTTGTCTTCTTGCGTTCGACGCAGAAGGCTAAAGCGGTTGGTAGTAGGGACCGTGGAGACGATCCGCTCTGGGGGTGTGATGGGTTTGCCCCTGTCCAGGCGAATCCGTAGATTGTCGACAAGGATAGTCTTGCCAGAGTTACTGGTGGTAGCGGCCGGTCGCTTGCCTTTACGGCCGCGATGATGCTTCTTCTGGGGAGCCGAAGATGACTCCACTCCAAGGTGGTAGACCAAGAAAACTCGGCCCATGACTGCCGGTGGCGTGCGAGTTTTGGCTTCATGAGGTACAGTTTTTGGGGCACGTAATTTCTGGTGATGATATTTTCGTGGATCTTGCCAAGGTCGAGGCTGTGAAGCAGTGGCTGAGGCCGAGATCCATGACGAAGATTCGGAGTTTTTTGGGGCTCGCAGGCTATTATTGGAGGTTCATCCAGGATTTCACTTGCATTGTGGCCCCTATGACCAAACTTACGAGGAAGGAATGTGCCTTTTGTCTGGACCGATCCGTGTGAGCAGAGCTTCATGGAGCTGAAGAGATTGCTCACCTCAGCACCGGTGTTGGTGTTGCCTTCTATATCGGGAGGTTTTGTGGTGTGTACAGATGCCTCCGGGGTCGGATTGGGTGCTATGCTGATGCAGCATGGTAGAGTGGTGGCTTATGCTTCACAACAGTTAAAGCCACATGAGGAGAACTACCCTACCCATGACCTTGAGTTGGCGGCTGTGATCTTCGCGTTAAAGATCTGGAGGCATTATCTGTATGGTGAGAAGTTCGAGGCATTCACTGACCATCAGAGTTTGAGGTATGTGTTCACTCAGAAGGACCTTAACCTTAGGCAGAGGCGATGGATGCAGTACATGAAGGATTATGACTTCACCCTATCTTATCAGCCGGGCAGGATGAATGCCGTCGCCGATGCTCTGAGCAGGAAGGTCGTGGTCAGTGCGATGATGTTGAGGAAGTGGAAGCTCTGGGAGTAAGGGCCAGAAGTGACATTCAGGCTCAAGGTTCCCCGAGAGCCAGGGTCAGCAGCACTTGCGAGTTTGACTATCACCCTAGCCATCCGTCGTCAGGTGACAGAGGCTCAGCATGCAGATCCTGAGTTGCCCTAGATTTTGGCTTTGACAGACATGGAGCTCGGTGAGGACGGTGCTGTGAGATTCTGTGGTAGGCTATACGTCACAGCCGAGGAGTAGGTGAGGCGTGCAGTGTTACGAGAGGCTCATGGGAGCAGGTACACTATACACCCGAATGCGACTAAGATGTATCAGAACTTGCGGAGACAGTTCTGGTGGCCTGGTATGAAGAGAGATGCTGCCGAGTTCGTGGCCAGGTGCCTGATCTGTCAGCAGGTGAAGGCAGAACACTAGCGACCAAGTGGTACGCTTCAGCCCTTGGAGGTTCTCGCGTGGAAATGGGACCACGTGACCACTGATTTCATGGTGGGTTTGCTGAGGACTCCGAGTGGGCATGATTGCATTTGGTTGCTCATGGATAGGCTGATGAAGACGGATCGATTGTTACCGATCAACAAAAAATACCCTCATTCTCCTGACGGCCAGATCTACAACTTTTGTAAAGATCCCAACACTTAGATCTTCCACTACACCCCCGGTCAACTCGTGTTCTCAGACAAGTCTAGTTCTGTTCTGCTAGATCTGGTTCTATGAGACAACACCTTAAAAATTCTGTAAAGGCTGACTCTGAGATGTTCGGAAGTGCTGAACTAATTGGAGATCGAAGCTCCTCTAAAGGGATTTCCAACACTGCCAACCTTGCATCATTCTGACGTCGGGGCTGATCGCAGCGGCAAATCTCGCCGAGTCACGTGTTGTAAAATAGTAAATTCCAGCTCGAGGTCGGCAACCAATGACCACGAGGCGACCGCCTCGCCTTCCGCGAGTCTGACCGACATGCCTCCGCCCCCAGGAACACCCAACCAGGAGCCACCAGCGCAGCAGCAACCTCTCGATGTTCCCGGCCCGCCAGTCAAGACGTGGGCCCTATGAGCGCGCGTGCTTGCCTTGTCAAAGTGGCCCCGAGTGCTACCCGTCAACCCGATCGCGTCACTCCCGGATCCCCTGTGTAGCCCCATACCTCCCTGCGTGGAGTGGGCAATAATTAAATTGCTGTAATATTTGTGTAATAATTATTCCGGGAGTACCGAATCGGCCGGGGTCGTCTTCCCCACGCTAAGAGCATAGAGGTATCGTGTTCGCCCCTTGCTTGGCACTTGACTTTATTTCATATATACTTATTTATGCCGCTGCTAGAGAGAATGTGTAGGGATATCTAGCTCGCTATAATGTTGTATCATCACTATTGTGAGCGAGAGAGTGTGACCATCCCGTGACCCGATCTGGGCACCAGAGAGAGCCGACCACCCTAGCTCACTACCGGTTTCTCAACCGTGCACGTCCGTACGCTTCCCTCAATAGGGACGATCGTGAGCTTGCTTAGAGTTTAGGTCGAGTCGTGGTCCATCCCGCATCAAAAGGTCATACCAGGGCTCTATTTATAATGTAACATGAAGTGTTTATTGCCTCAGCCCAAAACCTTCTAGGCAAGTTTCTTTCAACCAGGATAATGCGAGCCATCTTTACCAAGGTTATGTTTCTTCTTTCAACCACTCCATTCTGCTCTGGAGTTCTTGGTGAAGATAATCTATAATTTATCTCATTGTCCCTGCAAAAATCATCCAACGGTGAGTTCTCAAACTCACCACCATGATCAGACAGAATATTAGATATAGATTGCATACCATTCTATTTTATTATGTTGAAAAATTCCTGAAATTCTCTGTACTCATTACCCTACTTTTCAATCTTTTTAGGAAGCTCTAGTGAGTCAGATTCGGATTATGCTAGTGGCGGGTCCGAGAGCGATTGAGGAGTCATGGAATGAGAGATGCCTTAGTTATTTTTATATCTAGTCAAGTCAAGCTATAATTTTCTATTTCTTGAGTCGACCGTGTAAAAATGTTCAAGGTGGAAGGTCTTATGTGAATTTGACATTTTTATTATGAAATAAAGTTAGAATTTTAAGCAAATTACTTGTAAAGTCTCATTATGTGTGTTTGTCTTACTCTCTGATTATCTTGCTTGCAAGAGGCTTACCATGCTGACTACTCACGTTTCTCGAGAATTTCTTCCACTGTATCAAAAGCTTGGGGCGTGACATGTATTATCGCGACCCAGGTTCTGGCCGCGACTATCGTGTTATAGTGCTCGAAGTCCTGGCCGCATCTATTATCGCAACCAAGGCATGCGCCTCATCAATGCGTTGACATGCTATTGCTATTGGATGTGTTCTGGTGACATCGCGACCCTCTGTAAGGACGTGTTAATCATCACGACGCAGGCAATGAGCGCGTTACTATTCTCTATTTTTGGTGTGTTATTCGAGTTGTCTCGGGCTCCAGTGAACCTAGGATTCAGTGCCTTGTTGGCATTTGACCAGATGGATGCCTTGGGTGTTCCGTGAGAGTCATATATGTGTGTCAAGGGATCCCGGAAGAGTGGCTTCATCCCAAGCTATGTGCGGTGTTTCTTTCATGTTGGGTTGACTCCGTTTGGCTTGGCTTCGACCTCTTGGTTAGCCCATTGTCCGTGGATGTCTTGGATGTCCTATGAGGGCTGTGACCATGTTATAGGGTGTTCGAATGCGCCATTGCACCGAGCAGTGTTTTGTGTTATTTTAAGAGCCATTATGATTTCTGGTCAACGTAGTTGTGACCCAGTGGTTGACACGTGACCTCGTGAGTGTCTCGATTATCTTGTATGAATCAAGACTCTGGCTTGGGACGCTTGGAGGTATCATCTTACCCCGATTTGCATGCCTATGTGGTCTGAGGACTTTGATGTTCCCTCATGTTCCATGGTTTGTATTGTGCAGAAATATGAGTGTAATGCCTTGGATCTTTCGGATCGGAATTAGAGAGTTTTCAGACGCTTTCGTGGGTCCCGAATTGTGTTTTACGATCCACGCGAGTTTTTTCCTTGTATAAGTTGTGGAATCCTGTGGAGAGTGAACCATTGAGTTTTGAGACTCTGGGACCCTACAGATGCGCCTCTGGGAATGCCGCAGCCTGCAAAGTCACCTCCGAGGATTGTCCGTTGCCCCCGGGCGCCTCGAGTAGGACCTCGGTCTGCCCAGGTGTCGAGGGTTGGGCACTTCTTTCAGTTAGTTGCTTCTTCAACAGTTCGATCTCCCGCTGATACTACTGTATCATGTACAACATTGCAGGGTCGCCCGTGGGGAGACTAGGCATGCCCCCTGTCTCTTTGACCGACATGTCCCTGGATGACGTGGAGGGCCCGCTACTAGTGCCTCTGGTGGTGATAACATTGGCCGCCAGGGCCATGGAAGGTTCTCCGGAGGAGGTCTCTCCGATGCCTGCCTGCGTCACTTCGCTTGCCGCTCTTCCTCTTATGGTGAGAGGACCGGGTCTGGCGGCGAGCCTAGCCACTTCTTCGGGGTCAATAGGTAGAGCTCCGTACCGACCGAAGACTCCTGCCATGTTGCAGGTGAAAACTCTCCAATTTCTGTTTCTCTTCGCCATCCTCCTTGACGGCCTCTCTTGGAACACCAGTCTATCAAAGACCGATCGTCGGGGCGGCATTTCCTCTCGTAGAGGGGACTGGCACAGCTCCTCTGACTGATTCCTCGACTCTGCACTGGGCATAGGTCGGGCTTCTTCTTCTTCCCGAAAGGCAGAGGCCACTGCCCCCAGCAATCTCTGGCGACCCAAGGGAGTGCTGTCTGGGCCCCGGAGGTAGTTTCTCATGGCCTGCTCGATCCCTTCCCACTCCTGATCGGGGAGAGCAACCGGTAGTTATGTGTCGATGGCAACAACAGGAGGAGTATAAACCACGGGCGTCGAGTGGACAGCCTAGTGTCGACGCCTGCGGCGCTGGCGGTGGGCATTGTCGGGCAGGGCCGGTGCAGCAACTGTTGGCTGGTAGGTCGGGGTCGTCACCTCGACCCTCTCATCTCTTTGGGCCCTCCTCGGGCAGGTGTAGCTAGGCCCTGACTGGGCAGGTGCAGTGGGCTGGGCTTCCTTGGAAACCTAGATTTGCTTCAGCTTGGCCGGCCTGTGAGCCAGCGCATTCTTCGGTGCTGCAGTCGGGACAGCAGGCGTCACCTTCTCCTTCAGCTTCTCCAGCCCTTGGAAAGAGTTGCGGACTGGGACAGTCGGTACGATACGGTCTAGGATTACTTCAGACCTCCATCCATCAAGATGGACTCGGATGCTCCCCACGGTCACGGACTTGCCAGAGCTGGAAATTAGGCACCTCGTGGCAGCGCCAGTGTTTTTCCTTCGGTGCCTCCTCCGGTAGAAATGAAGGAGTGAGAAGCACCAGAATCAAATAAAGCACAGGCTGCACAACCAAAAATAGTAATCGTACCTTCGACGAGATTGGAAGCTACAGCCTTTGTTCGAGAAATATGAGTCACCTTGCCTTTCATCTTTCTACCAGTAGCTACAGAAGACTGATAAGAAGATCCTGCTGAAGCCTGAGGGAGCATCTGCTGAAACTGCTGAGATGGTGGCAGTGGCGGAAGTGGAGGCCTGAATTAGGATTGAGACGGCTGGGATGTAGCTGCTGAAGCAAACTGTACTGGAATTGCTCTCATCGGACGGTCTCTCACCACATGACCTGACTGGTCGCATCAGAAACACACCACCGGCAACGAACATGGCTTGCCTGGGTGGCTGCCACCACATCGCACACAACCTTTAAATTGACTTTTCGCAGAAGTCTGTCGCTACTGGAAAGATGGGGCTGACTGCTGGGTAGTACCAGACGAAGCCTGCCGATCAAATTGCTTCTTGTATTTCCTCTTGTTCTTGAATCCTTTAAACTGAGATTTACCAGAAGAAGCTGCACCACTAGCTGTAGGAGTGGTTGAAGGAAATTCTGGAACAGGAGGCAAATAACCCAACGGAAGTTGAGCTATCGACTGGACCGATAATGCCTGAGAAGGGACAAGAGATCTTGCCAAATACAGTTCTAATGCTGCTGCTGCCTGATAAACTTCAGTCATAGTGGTAACCCGGGCTACAATCAGCGGCTGTCTCAACTCAGCACGGAGGCCACGTAGAAATTACTCTGTCTTCAAAGCCTCATTAGCAAGAATATGAGGCGTATAACGGCCCAATTCCATGAATGTGTTTGGATATTCGAGCACCGACATCCCTCCCTGGACAAGCTATAAAAATTGATGTATTTTATCCATGCGGAGATAAGTCGGGCTGAAAGTAGTTTCAAAAGTAGCTACAAACTTAGTCCACAAGATCTCACGGAGTGGACGGGATTGGAAAGAAACTTCCCCTTCGGTGTTCCACCAAGTCAACGCCGCACCTTGGAGCTGAAAGGTACCAAGCATCACCTTTTCATCTTCCGCGCATTCCATGGAACGAAACACGCGCTCGGTGGCGTCCAACCAAATTCTAGCGGCATCCGGGTCGGTCTGGCCTTCAAATGTCAACGGATGAAATAACAAGAACTCCTTTAATGCACGTCCTCGACTGCCAGGCGCATCCTCTGGAGCTGGAACAACGGGAGCTGGAGCAGGAACATTCTGAGGAATGCTGCTCGCTTCTATTCTACTAATCGTTGCTAAAATTAATACTGTGCACCTGTGAATTCCAATTTCTAATATAATCCCTCGACAGACCCCACTAACCCTTCAGGGGCCTCATCAGCCTCTTGGGTGACGTCCCCAGTTCTTGATAGCGGTAGTCCGATGTTTATATCGGGTTATCGGTACCCTAAACTCTGGGTGGTTACAGTTGGTATCAGAGTGGTGTTGTGGAATTATATCAAGAGTTGAAATTCGCAATGGTCCAGAGCAAGTCCCTTTAAGTCATCTGTTACTGGCTTAGGGTGTTTCTTGCGATTGCTGATGTGTTTTCTGTCATCGTGCTTCCCGAGATTCAAGATGCCGCCTCGTAGGCGAAGAGCCCCAGTTCCTCGAGATGAGGCTAGTGCTTCACCTGCTACTGCTGTACTGGTTCCTGTCCAGGCTGCACCTATTCCTAATCCGCCTGCGGAGTTGCCCGGTGGTCATAGACGAGCGCTGAAAGAATTTCTACTGCTCCATCGACCGACGTTCGAGGGTCAATCAGGCCCAGAGGCAGTGAGGGAGTGATTGGTTGCCAGTGAACGCATCTTCCAATGTATGGAGTGCACCGAGGATGAAAGGGTTATGTTGGCTTCTTATCAGCTTCAAGGTACCACACGCACATGGTGGACCACGGAGTGGGAGGTTTCCTTTCGTTCCTGTCCACTTTGACAGATCACATGGGCAGAGTTTGTTGCTGCATTCGAGCGTGGCAATACTCCAGCTTGCCTAAAGTTAGCCAAGATGTACCAATTTCTGGAGGTGACGCAGGGTGAGATGTTAGTGCTGTAATACCGAGACAAGTTTATTGAGTTGGGCCGGTATATGCCCCACATCTTTGCTGATGAGACCGTGAGGACTCAGTAGTTTCTACGCGGACTAAGCCTGTCGTTGTTCGCTACCCGTGTAGTTGAGCTAGATTCTGCATACCAAGCCACCGTCGTGCTAGAGTTAGAGTTGGCGAGGACTCGAGGACTTCCTAAGACTGGGATGGTTCAGCCGGTCGTGCCGCATTACCCGCTCCACCAGTCGTCTGTTCCAGGAGCTTCTCCCGTTTTCTCTACTGTCAATGGTACTTCCTTCCCGCAATCTCAAGGCAAGGGATTCCGATTTCAGAAATCCAAGAAAAAGAGGTTCGATTAGTTGGCATTTTCGAATCTGAGTCAGTAGTCCGTTTCCTCTGTTTGATCGCGTCAGGATTTTTCCGCTTCTCAGCCGAAGTTGTGTTCCAAGTGTAGTGGCAGCCGTAAAAGAAAGAAATCAAAAAAATCTCCCTTCCCCCATAAGAACCATAGTGCGCCCTTACCCCTTCCCTTCCCTAACCAAGTGCACCCCACTCCATACCAAACCCTAGCCACCCTCACCAGCACCCCACGCCCCAGTTCCCTCTCCCTCTGCAACCCACATTCTCCTCCCCTCTGCTCAGTGTGCCCACAACAATCCCCGAAGTCACCCTGTCATCGCTCCTTTCCCCGTGGAGTGAGAAGCTTCGATCTGCTACAATCTGCTACCAGTCAGCATCAGAGGTTCGTTTAACAGACCTTCTAGCGGCATCCACGGTGAGATTCGGCTTGAGGTGTCTTCTGAAAAGTCATCCTCCTTCAAGTCTACGACACGCCAGAAGTGGTCCCGTCTCCTTTTGTCAATGGCATCAACCGTGATAGGCGTTTCCGTGCAACTGCACCTGAACCACACCTGTTTCTAAGTGCCACTTGGCAACGTCGACACCGACTTCCCCTGTGTGAACTGGCTAGAACTCCCTTCATGAGAGTTCTTCCTCTTTGAGTCGCCGATGAACCAAAGGTGGTCCTGCCTTCTTTGGACAATGCCTCCGCACGGGGCATCCATTTTTCCTCGATCGTGCCAGATCTAGAACTCTCTGTTTGCCCAGGACAGACTGCCACATAGTCGGCCCTAACACTCCATCCTCCACTCAGTTTCAGGCCGAGCAGTCTTCTACAAAGTTGTGACTTTCGACAATACAAGGCCAACCCAAGTGATTTTGTCTCATTCTGATATCAGCATAGAAGATTCCACCATGGCCATCGTTGACCTGTCCTGCTGTTCACCTAGGAACCTGACGCCGACCATTTCGGAGACCACGATCGGCGAGGTGATCTGATGGCCGCCAGATTTTGAGAGTTAGTAGTGCTCTCTATCTTCTACGCCAATGAGTTGGTCCCGTCACTTTTGGAGTTCTATAGCGAGCGTACCTGTCAACGCATCACGACTGCGCCATCTAGTCCTGCGAGGTAGAACTGTACAGGCCATCGGCTGTGACCTCCTCCACCTTCCAGCAACATCAACTCAACATCAGACTTTCAAGCATCCTTCGACATCCCCCAGGCTTCGTCCAGGCACTAACAGCACCACAATTGGACTTCGGAGCAAGGCGTACGCTACGGAACAAGCGAGCGTAGGTCGGCAGTTTGGTTTCCCATCCCCTTGTTCCCCCCTCCTGCGTGAGGGTAGTGCATGTAATGGTTTGCCCATCCCCGTGATCCCCTCCCTGCGTGGCAATACGACCAAAACCCGAAGGTCGAAGCGACTGAGACTGACGGTCAGTCACTCCCCGACTCGCCAGAAGTACCTCCCACTAGAAGCACAGTCAGTAGCGACCCCTGACGTCTTACACCGCACTGCAGGTGTCAACCTGGCACGACGCCCCTGGCGGAGGCAAGGACACTGTACAAGTAACCACAAAGTGAGTGACTAGCTGGGGTCACACTCATCAGCGTGTGTCCAACTGCCCCCAACCACGTGTGCACACACAGACCACGCATCCTAGGTCTGGCCTCTGACTGGTTTCCCCCTAGCTGGACTCTGGCGACTGACGTGGGGCCCGACGAAAATCAGTCTAAAAACCGTCTCTCAGGGTAGCCCCTCCACCACTCCCTGGTGGGCCAGTACTCACGTACCGAAGGCTACGACAAGCGGAGGGTCACTAAAGGAGTAGACTCTCAAGTCAATGAAAAATGACGTCTGAACCCGATGAAGTATGGGGATCGTCCCACGTACCAGCACTGTCACACGGTGACCACAGTCGGAGAAGAAACAGGGCTGTGAACCACTCGACGTAGTCCAGAGCCTGACGGACCAACCCTGGTGCGTCATAGACTCTGACAGTCTAACCCTAGGCCGTCACAGTAGTCTGACGGCCCAGCACTGGCGCGTTAGACGCATGGTGTAAAAACCACTGAGATGCGCCTACCTAGGGGCGTCACACTCTCTGACGCACCAACGCTGGTGCGTTAGGGGGCACGATGGAACCATCTGTGACGCACACCACTCGGGGTGTCACAGTCCCTGACGGACCAACCCTGGTGCGTCATAAGACGGAACGAAGGTAGCTGTGATGCACACCCATCGGGGCATCACAGACTCTGACGGTCCTACCCAGGCGCGTCAAAAGAATGGGCTGCGCTAGCTCTAACGTGCCCATTCAGGGGCGTCACAAGGCTCTGACGGCCATACCCAGGCGTGTCACAAGCCCTTGACCCCCAACGGTCAGAAAACCCCAACGGTCGGAAAACCAACGGTTGGATGCCAACAATCGGATCGTCACTCTGATGGTCTAGCCTAGGCGCGTCACACACCCTGGCGGTCTATCGTGGGACCGTCAGGCCCACGAACCACCTGTGGACGCACTTCAATCTTTCCTTTATTTTATTTATTTATTTTTTCTTGTGTTGGGAATGGAGTTTTCCCAGATTTATTAAGTGCGTGGGCGTGCCAGTCACCGAAGTGACAATTTATTCGGGCTCCGCGGAGCCCATGGTGCGCTCGAGAGTTCGCTGCGAAGAGAAGAGACAGGGCAGAGGGTGAGCAAGGAAGATCTAAGGTGGAGGTCTGTGCGTCCGACGCCCTTCGGCGCTATATTTTCCCCTCCCCCTTTTCATTCTCATTTCTCTTTTACATGTAATCTCCACTTGTACTGGAGTATCGATGTGATCCTGTAGTGTCTTTCTCATGAGCTGTAAGGGGCGTGCAATTTTGGGCTCTTACGCTCAATTTATGTACCTATTTTACCGAATAATGTGAATCTGTTCTTCTTCTGATCTCTCATATGTGCAACGCTTTGATGTGTAGTTCATTGTACAAGGCCGTGACTCGTGTTCTTTTCTTTCGATGCTGCTCTGGGTGTTCCCTGACCTCACAAGCACGATGAGAGCCTGAGACAGTATATCTCATGGCTTCTCATCCGTGAGTCAGTGAGGGATATAGTTGAATCGGGATTTATACGATCTGATAGATAATATGTTTTTGAGTAAAGCATGTTGCATCGATAACCCATTCGAAACCAAATTCTTATACTACTGCGGCCCTTTTAAAACTTTCAAGTGCAGTTTCAAAATCCCCAACCATCTCCACAATCAAAGTTGCTGAGCTTCTAACTCCCTGAAGACCCTAAAAAGAACTTGAAATCTCTCAGACCAAACCCCTCAATCCCTCAGATCTCCTTCGATCAAGCCCCCTAAGTTTCTGCAGCTCAAAACAACTCAGAGCAGAGCACCATTTTCCTGTTCTTCCCTCTCGGTGCCAAACTCTCTCGGCGCACCCCTCCGCCATCGGCGCTGGGGTTCACACGCCGAGAAGTGTCCTTGCGTGCCGAAAACCCAACTCCTATAAACCAATCTACCTTCTCGGCGCGCCAAATGCAAACCTTCTCGGCCAGCAACCCTTCCCGGCGCGCCCAACCTTCCCGGCGCAGGGATCGGCACGCCGGGAAGCTCCTTCCGTGCCGAGAACCTCCTGTGCCAAGAACCTCCTTCCGTGCCGAGAACCTCTTGTGTCAAGCTCTTTCCGTGCCGAGAACCCCGATGAGCCGTGGGTCCTGCCACCGCATGTTCTTTCACGGTTCTTTAAAAAGTAAATCGCCGGATGGCGAACATTGTCCCATCGGTTCCTATATTCCCGGTTCTCGGGCTCCGATATGCCCGTCCATTGCGGATTTTGTCCCGGCACTCCGTGGACGGTTTCCTATGTACCTCTTGGCATAGTCCAGATACAGGGGAGATATTGTCAGATTTTCGTCAGATAGACCGACCAACGGTCAGAGAGTCCCGATCGGACTGACTGTGTGGTGAGTTGGGCGGTCTAACAATAGACCGCCCTTCTATTTTGAACGGCCAATGGTGTGCCGCACAACTCTGGATTCGTGCAGCCCATATGTTAATGCCCATTACATCCTGCGGCCCGTTACGGACCACCCAACTGATACATATGGCCAAAAGGCGACCGTATAAATCCTGTGTGGCCTAAGGGCGACCGCCCATCCCTTTGTTATTCTTACTTGATGCTCGCCCTCGTTCCTCTCATCAAGCGTGCCTCTCTCTTCTCGCGTCATCTCTCCTGCAGGGTCGACGTACCTCTCTCTTCTCACATCGTCTCTCCCACAGGGTTGGTGTACCTCTCTCCCCTCGTGTCGTCTCTCCCACAGGGTCAGCGTGCCTCTCTCTTCTCACGTCATCTCTCCCGCAGAGTCAGCATACCTCTCTCCTCTCACGCCGTCTCTCTCGTAGATTCGGCATACCTCTCTCCTCTCGCATTGTCTCTCCTGTAGGGTCGGCGTGCCTCTCTCCTCTCACGTCGGCTCTCCCGCAGAGTCGGCATACCTCTCTCCTCTTACGTCGTCTCTCCCGCAGAGTCGACATACCTCTCTCCTCTCGCGTCATCTCTCCCGCAGGGTCGACGTGCCTCTCTCCTCTCGCATTGTCTCTCCTGTAGGGTCAACGTGCCTCTCTCCTCTCGCGTCATCGCTCAGAGTTGGCATGCCTCTCCCCTCTAACATCGTCTCTCCCGTGAAGTTGGCGTGCCTCGCCTCTCTCGTGTGTCCCACCTATAAGTCGTCGTCTCTCTCCTCTCACCTGTCTCCCACAGTCTGAGAGTTTGCATTTCATACATTCATGCATAACATAAGAAAATCAACAAAAAAGAAAAAAAGAAAAAAGAAAAATGAACTAGGTCACTATCATATCACATCATGTACAAGTGTCAGGAGTACAAAACAAAATCAGGCCGCCCCCTCTGGCCTATCACTGTCACCTCCTCCCTCCCGCCTCTTCGATGGCAGGCCCATCACAGAGGTCGCACCCTCCTCTCTCTCTCATCGCCGGCATCAGTCCTCCTCCTCATTCCTCTGCCGCTGAGAGGAAGTCTCAAGGTAACGCCTGACAAAGTCGTGAGTAGCCTGACTCCCGCTCGGGGCCGCACGGCTACCACTCATCCCGCTGCGAGAACAGCTCAGCTCCTTGTATGCTCGCAACTCACCGCGTAGCTCGAACGCCTCCTGCTGATACTGCTCCAGCTTTGAGGCCACAGCTCAGAGTGGCTCTACCTCTGCTCGAAGGAGTGCCGTCTCCACTGAGTCTGACGGTCTGACCTATGCTAGCTGCTGCTGAAGGTGGGCTACCTCCTCCTGCGCCTCAACCTGGCCTCGCTCCGCCTCCTCCCTCGAGCGAACGCTCTACTCCAGCTCGCCCCATAGGTGCTCCGTCTCCTCCCCCGAGTGAAGGCTCTGCTCTAGCTCACCCCGTAGGCGGGTTTCCTCCTCTCTCAGGTAATAACTCTGCGCCAGCTCCTCCCGCAGATGGGTGGCCTCGTCTTGCACCAGTACAAGCTCCTCTCGCAACTGGTCACCCTCGCCTATGGCGGCGGTCAGCTCCATGACTTGTGCACATGCATTCACCATCAGTCAACTACATTTTAGTATAGAAGCATAATTCACAAGGGAAAGTGTAGGGCGTACCCACTCAGAAAGTGCTACCTCGGCCACCTTGGCCCGCTCCACCATCTGCTAAAACTCTGTCTCCCACTTTGCTCGGTTGGCTGGAGTCTGTGCCGAAGAAGTAGACGGAGCATCAACCCCCTGTCTCTGGGTCTCCTCCCCTCGCTGCAATCACAAAACTCCAGGTCAGTCATGTCTCAGCATAATCATAATAGGAATCTATAAGAGTCTAAGATTAGTAAACTCACTAGAAGGGCTAAGGCCTGTCAGGCCTCGTCGCACTCCCTGATCATCGCCGTAAGGAGCCCCGTCAGCTCCGCAAGGCGCCCCTCAGAGTCGGTCTGCATTTATAAGTCCAAGTGTTAGCATGTCATCAGGTAGAAATCATAAGCATAACTAAAAAAGGGTTCAAGTTTAAAAGTCGTACCGGTCGGTGGGCACCCTGGAACACCTGGTCCCGGTAGTGTCGCGTGTACGCAGTGTAGTACGCCGCATCGCTCTCTGCCCGGACGGTCACCACTTGCCTGAGTGCTGTCCAATCAGCAACCTGTGTGGCGTTCCTCGACGTCCAATCAAAAGCCGTGGACAGGCCCCTTGTCATCCTCGTGACTCGCTCCTCCGCCTTCTCTAGCGTTGGGAACTCCACTGCAGGCTGATGGACCCCGATGGTCCTCATCACTAATCTGAAATGTAGTGGCTCCACCACATTCACACAATGAAGCCACACATCTCGTCTTGCGAAGGCGAGGGCCCCAACCACCCACAGCTGGTCCGCCTGGCTCTCTTCCCTGTAAGGCATCCACCGCACCTACAAAAATAAGAAACTGCATCAGCATCATAATCATATAGGAATGCATTTAAGCAGAGAGTCTGACTTTAGGGTCATTCCGAGGCGTACGATAGAGTATCAATATCATCCTGCAACTCCCTAACCTGTCACCTCAGGGATACAGTCTCCCGAGGTGCTACCCACTCCATGCTATCGGGAGGAGCCTAGGACGAGCCTCCTCCCCTCTGCCTAGTGCCCGTAAGTACACATAGGTCCAAACCTGCATCATAGTATCGCGTCAGCATTTAGGAAGCATATAGAAGCCACATAATCAAACCTAGGATAGGAGTCATACCTGGAGTAAGGGGGAGAAGCCCCCGAGCATGGTCCGACGGGCCGTCGAACTCAGAGTGTCAAACAAGAAGGCGAGGACTATCACTCCCCACACATAGTCGGCCACGTGGTCAAGCTCCTCGAGGAAGGGGAGGAAACGACAGCTCATCGTATCCGCCCGTGTGGAAAAGAGTAGCCGTCCAAACAACAGCATCAAGAAATGCCGCAGCACTCGATCGGCCTCTACTCCTAGCTCCGCAGCTACCCTCGGTCTGGCCAGGTCCACTAAGCACTGTAGGTGTTGCTCCGGCTGCTCCCCGACCGCTATCCCTGCTCGTCGCAACCCCAGGCTATCCTGTAGACTCGCCCGAGGAAGGAGGGTTGACTACCTCTCAGGGCGTCGCAGCCCTAGGCCCAGCAGCTCCCGAGCCATCTCTCGATAGTCAGGATAGGTGGTCCCACTGACTGGTAGCCCATGCACTCGGAGACCAATGAGCCTTGCCACATCCTCCAGCGTGGGGACCATATGCCCCAATGGGAAAAGGAAGGTATGAATCACTGGATCCCAGTGGTCGTGCAGGGCATAGAGCAGAGGTGTATCGAATTGACACACCTTAATGCTCAGAAATAGGGCGAACCCTATGGCCGCCAACTGCTCCCGCTGAAAGTCTGACAGTGCCAAATACACTGCACGGACCTACAACCATGAGATGCTGGTCCTGCGCTTTCCCTACATTATTCATCCATTTTTAGGCATTTAACAAATTAATTGTTTAGACGGACTAGACTGAGGACCTAGTCTGGTCCGCCTAAACCCCTCCATGGGGGGTTTACAAGGGGCAAAGAGAGAGAGGGTGGTCCCCCTATAAAATTAGTTTTTTTACTTCTTTTGTCCCCACTTTGACTCAGTGTGATCACAAAAGAGAAAGGATATAAGGCTTGGACTGGTGAACTGGCTGCTTGCGTCTGTAGACCAAGCAGGTTGACTTGTGTGACTTCGTGTGATTCTGAGGCTCCATCGTCGAGGACCCTTCCATGCACGGGTATTTCGATCAACCTTGCATGAGATCGAGAAAGATTGGGACTGGGGGAATGGATGTGGGGTCCTTTGGGCTGGGAGGAGGGTGCAACCCCCATGGGAGTTCGCCCTCCCTACGGTGTGGCCGTGCTCGAGGCGAACTCCCCCCCAGGTGAGTTGTGGCCCTGGGGGTCTTATGATGTCATTTGAAGTTGTCCTTTGAAGGACGGGGTACTCCGGGATGCTAGGATTGGCCTGTGGGGGCTTGTCATCATTATCTTGTCGCTGTCGCTCGAAAGGTGTTCGAGGAAATTCCCGACACGCCTCGGGTTATCGACCGACTTGGGTAGGTGACTGGAGGGCCTTAGATTTGGCCTTGGGCTGAGGGTAGGGGCTTGCAAGAGTTGAGGGAAGGCACTTCGGGCATGTGGTCCTGGCCTTTGTGGCGTATGCCGCATTGTAAGGCGGGTTGGCGGGCAGCCCCAGGTTGGCCCAGGAGCTGAAGATAAACAGCTTGTCGCCATGTGTCTAAGGGTCGGGGGTGGTCTCGACATGATGGAGGGTTTTCATAGAAGATGGCTGGAGTGCTGGCACTACAGGTTGGCCCTCGGCTTGTTGTAGAATGGCTAAGATATGTGCGCTCGTAAGGTGTTCTGGGAAATTCTCGACATGCGTGTATGGGCCGTATAAGGGTGCTATGAGCTTCTAAAGCCTATGGTTGGCCTAGATAGGTCTTCCTTTGACTTCGGAATGATGGAGGGAGGTGTCTTGGAGGTAGGCCTTGGCCTCATTGCTGGGTGCCACGTGTCATGACTTGTAGTCAGGGCGCCCCCGGGTCAGCCCGAGTAGTTGTGTTGAATGCAGGTAAATCGGCAAAATGAGTAATCAGGGGTGGTCCTAATCGATTGTTAATGTTGCCGTGGGTCACGGCTAACTGGTTGGGACCTTTGGTTGGGCCCAATGAGCCATAGGAAGGGCTGGGTAGCCCATACTTTAAATTGTATTTGGGGAAATTTCCAAACTATAACACAAGTTCTAACACTCCCCCTCAAGCTGGAGCATAGATATCAATCATGCCCAACTTGCTGCAGAGTGTCTCAAGCCAAGGCCTTGGTGAATAGGTCTGCTAATCGGTCTGCTGTAGGAGTAAAAGGGGTACAAATCTTCTGTGACATAACAGCATCCTGAACAAAGTGACAATCAACCTCAATGTGTTTGGTCCTTTCATGAAAGACTGCGTTCTTAGCAATGTGAATCACGGCTTGGTTATCACAATGCATTGTCATTGGTTTCTCACATTTCACCCCAAAATTCAGCAACAAGCTTTTGAGCCACATCAATTCACAAGCCGTTTGAGCCATGGCTCTATTCCGTCTCTGCACTTGGTTTGGCAACTACACTCTGTTTCTTGCTCCTTTAAGTCACAAGGTTCCCTCCAAGACAAGTACAAAAACCAGATGTGGACCTCCGATCTGATCGAGAACCAGCATAGTCAGGACCAGAAAAAGCCTCAATCTGCATGTGACCAATGTTTTGTACAACAACTCTTTTCTTGGAGCCGACTTAATATAATGTAGAATTCTCAGTGCTGCATCTCAATGATGCTGTTTTGGTTTCTTCTTGAATTGACTCACTACACTTACTGCATAAGATATATCAGGTTGTGTAACAGTGAGATAAAGAAGTTTGCCAGAGTCTCCTACATTTTGAAACATCTTCAAGCACTGGACTATCTTCCACATCAATTTCTTCCTGAGGAACAGTGGGGGCATTAGTAGGCTTGCACCCCCGTCAACCCCATTTCTCGAAGAAGATCTAATGCATATTTTCTTTGTGACAAAGGCACACCCTCCTGTCCATATGCAATCTCATTGCCAAGGAAGTACTTAGGCTTACGAAGATTCTTGGTAACAAAATGGCGCTCAAGATACTTCCTGACCTCTTCAACCCCAACTGTATCACTGCCAGTGAGTAGCATGCCATCAACATAGACCACAAGAATGACAATCCCAGCTGGTGAATGGTGAACAAATACAGAATGATCTGCCTGACTCCCGAGTTCAATGCCTGACGCAATCTGGCTAAACTTATTAAATCATGCCCGAGACTCTGCTTCAAGCCATAAATAGCTTTATGTAGTCTACATACCAACTCCCCCTGAGCAACATAACCGGGAGATTGCTCCATGTAAATTTCTTCATGAAGATCACCATGCAAAAATGCATCCTTAACATCCAGTTGAGTCATTTGCTAGCCCAGGTTGACAACAAGAGAAAAGAGAACCCAAACTGCTGAACAATGTGGTGGCAGAGGTCGAGACCTTCCTTTCCAAACGTACAGCCACCAACATCCCTACTGTCCAAAAGGGGAAGGCTATTGAGCGGCGGCCAGTGCCCGCAGAAGCAAACACTATTGACTTCAACACCTTTGACCAACAAAAAGAAAAGGGCAAGGCAGTAGCTGCTCCTCCGCCGACAGGGGCAGTAGAAAAGAAAGAAGGCGTCTCTCTGAGAAATAAGATGAAGAATGAATATTCATTCCCCAAGGAGAAGACCCGGGCACTATTTGAGTGGGCATATAAATATAACAAGATAACATTGCCTGAGCCAAAAAGACCCGCTGATGCAGCAAAGAAGGATGATCCCTTGTTTTGTCTGTATCACCGAGCGCTTGGACATGTCATTGAAGATTGCTATGTCTTCAAGGATGTCATAGAAAGCTTGATCAAGAAAGGAGAAGTGCAGCTAGGAGAACACCAGGTGGATCCTTCACGCCCTCATGAGCCTCCAGTACTGAGGCTAGCTGCCAATATGATTTCTATATACCAGCAGTTGCCTGAAGAAGCCGCCGAAGTATGCACTCAACATACGTATGAAGTGTGCTTCCTCACTCCCATCAAGGATCAGGTGGGATGGCAGACGATGCCAGCCAAGAACAAAAGAAGAACATATGTTGCTGGAACACCAAGTGCATCTGTTCGGGGTGTTACTTCAAAAGCAGCACCACCTCCAGCAAATCCTATGCGGCGCACCATGGATTTGCCACCGGTCATCTGGGTCTTCACTCCCAATCGAAAAAAGTAAACTCCATTGCCTGTCCATAAGGAGATGAGCCCCGAGGTGAGGCGCCTACAGCAATACATCAGTCAGCTCGATGAATATGAGCAGTCTGAGCCAAAGCCAATACTGGTAAGAGATCATGTCATCTGGGAGCAACTAGAGGGACTGACCATCGAAGAGCAACCAGAGAAAGGGCAAGAACAAGTTGAAATTGACATCTTCTGGGGGCACGAGCCAGCTAAGGCGAGACGCCAAAAAAAGTAGAAATCAAGAAGCAAAAAGAATATAGTAATAGTTCAATGCAACACTCTATCAGTATTGTTCACCCTACCAGGGGAAGACGATGAAGGGGAGTCTTCCACTCTGTCACTAGAGGCAACCAGGCCGAGGCTTCAACCTCAATGCATGTTACCCGCTCTGGGAGAAAATGGGGATGCCTACCTCCGGCTAATCATAACATCATTTTTAGGGGTGAACAACCCTACCAGATGCCAGAGCTAGGGACAGCCCACTAGACCTACTAAACTCAACGGTCCTTGAGTCACGAGACTCGGGGTCAAGACCGTTGCACGTGACAGTACTGAGCTGTCAATCTGGCCTAATCCGTAGGTCTAAAACCACGATGATATGCTAAACGAGATAGCACGGTCCTCCGACACCCCCAAAACATGGACACCAAAATCCTCGGGGTGACTGGGACACTCATGAGACCGCAAGTCGACCACTGGGTCCCAACCGGGTCGACCAGGGATCCATACAACCCGAAACGAATGCGGCAAGCACGAAGACCCACTTCGGTGCAACACAGCGCTTGACGGTCTATCCTTGGGCCGTCACAGGCTGTAACGGTCCAAAGCTAGCCCACCACAGCACCCTAACGGTCCAACTTAGGAGCGTTAGATGAAGGAGCAAAATTGGCTATGGTGCATCCCCCCTTGGGGCGTCACAGCCTCTAACGGACCAAGCCTGGTGTGTTAGAAGGAGGGACGCGTCAACTCTGACGCACCCAAGTAAGGGCGCCACAGAGCTCTGACGGTCCACTCCTGGTGCATCAGAGTCCTGTGACCCCAATCGGTCAAAAACATGGGAACGGACGTAACGATCGAACCCAGGTACGTCACACCCTCTGGTGGTTTATCGTGAGACCGCCAGAGCGACCAACGCCCCGCCGATAAAATCAGACCCTGTGACGCACCCCTCTTGGGGCGTCACGGCCTGTAACGCACCCACCTTGGGGCGTCGCAGATTGTGACGGTCTCTGAAACGACTGCCACATCGTTCCGAGAACAGAACGGTGAAAAAATCTCAAAAATCTTTCCCACGCCTCCATACCTCCACGGGAGAAGGGAAAAATAAGGGGGAAGCCCCCAAATGACCCCTAGCATTCATCTACAGCCTCGGATCAGCCAAAAACGCGGTAAAACGGTAGATCGGCTCACAACCCCAAAAATATAATTTTTTTTCAAAATCCCCAAATACGCCCGCTCGGCTCACCATAGCCTACGAAACTCGTGAGAAATGAAGTACACGGTTTAAGGATCCGTCCCCCTACCTCCACCGAAGAAACGACGCGTCGTGGACGCCGATCCACGAAGAAAATATCTTGAAACCCTCACCGGTTCATGAGCACGCCCCCAAGCTTCCACGCGCCACTGGCCCTCAATCCTCGACCCGTCCTCGCCGCCCTCACCCTCGCGCCGCCTCCGCCTCGCCCCCGCCTCGCTCCGTCGGCCGTCGGAGAAGAGAGGGGAGAAAGAGAGGTGAGAGAGTTAGAAAAATTTCTAATTTCTTTTTATATAAAACCCACCCCCTTCTCTCTCCTCTCACTCACGCTCTCACTCTCTCTCCCGTTCTCTCTCATTCTCTCTCTTCCTCGCCTCCTGCTACAGACGGAGGGGTTCGTGGGTGAGCTGATGATGCCGGGAAGCTGCTGAGACGCGTGATGGAGCGAGGATCGGATCGATTTTGGCGCGATCCCGAACGGTGGATTCAAAGTCAGTGGTTGAGCTCGCGTTGTGGTTTTCGACGCGATCTAGTCGCCTTGGCACTCGATTTCTTCAGTGGAGGCAGGGAGACGAATCGCCACTTCCTCCTATACGTTTTCCCTACTTCTGTGCGTGGATTGGTGCTCGAACGGGCTAGTTAGACAAAACTATTATTTTTGGGGTTTATAGGGTTCGCCGAAAAATGGTGACGGTTTGCAGTATAATTATTGTCAGAATGACCGTCGAGATGTCAGGATCCCGTACCAGCTAGTTTCGTGTCGATCGGTTATCATTTGGGGCCGGTAGGAGTCCGGGAACCTCGGTGACTCGATTTGGGTTGATTCGTCAGAATCGCCCCGATCTCACGTTTTGATACATGCATGTAGTGTTTTTAGCTCCCAGACATCTTCTGTGGTCATGTGGCTTTGTTTCCCCTGCGCTTCGGTGTGAATGGGGCGTGGAACGGGCCGATTCGGCCATTCTACATATTTTTCCAACGTGAGAGTGTAGCAGTCATTTCAGTGACCGTCAGAGGTCTCAGACGGCCCTACGATAGACCGCCACAGTCGTTGGTCGTTTTGGGTTCTTTGAGGCTGGTTCAGTGTGATGGTCCAATTCTAGAGCATCACACAATCCTGACGCGCCAATGGTGGAGTGTCACAGCCTTGTCGTTCTTGAGGTTCGTGTCAGTCGGTTCTCTCTGACGACCTTGCCTTAGACCGTTAGGGTACTATAGCGCGCCTTTTATAGGCCGTCACAACAATTGACCAGGGTTTGACTTGTTAAGTCAGTTGGCTTTAACGGTCCATCCCCTGTGCATTAGAGTCATGTAACGCGCCTCTCTTAGGCTGTTACATGTTTGTCTATCTTAGGTTCCGTAGTAGGGTGGTGTCTATAACGGTTCATTCCCCGACCGTCACTTCCGTGTGGCGCGTCTTTATTAGACTGCCACAGTCTTGTCTCCTCTAGAGTGTAACGGCTCATCCTTAGACCATCACCTCCGTGTAGCGGTCTAAAGGTGGAGCGTTACAGCCCTAGAATCCTGCTTTCCGTCGAATTTGATGATAGGCTCACGCCAATCTTCTTCTTCTGGAGGAGTGTCCTGGTCAAAGTCTTGGACCTCGTAAACTGTGAGGTCGGAGTTGCTTTCGAGTGATCTAGGCATCAGTCTTCTGTGTTTGACTGTGATGTCGACTTCACCCTCAGGCGGTAGCTTGATGGCAGCAGCCAGTTTGGCTAGGGCATCCGCCTGGGCATTGCCGCTTCTGGGAACGTGGTCTATTCCAAAGAAATAGAACTTCTGGGTTAGCCAGGTGACGGCGGCATGGTACGGGACCAGTTCTGATTTTCGCACGTCGTAGATGCCAAGGACCTGTCGGACTATCAGCTGAGAGTCTCCATAGGCTTTAAGGCATTTGACGCCCATGTTGAGAGCCTTCTGGAGTCTGATGATAAGGACTTCGTATTCGGCTTCATTGTTGGTTAGAGCCTTCATGAGGGCACATGAGTTGTACAAAACTCCGCTCTGAGGAGTCAGGAAGATAATTTCGGCACCTTCCGTAATGCCTAAGCTGAGGTTGCTTCGGGTAGTACCTTGAGAAGCACCATCGAAGTACAACTGCCAGCAAGGTAGGCTGGCTGTGAGGGCGTCTTGTTGCCAGTAATGCAAGACATCTTCGCCCTGTTTAGCCAGTTGTTGCTGTTGAAGAGCAAGAGATTCCTCATCTGGAAGCTCCACGTGGAAGGGAGAATCCTCTGGTACTAGATGGGCTGCCAAGAATTCAGCCATGCCCTGCCCCTTGATTACTTTTCTAGGGACGTAGGTGATGCCGTACTCCATGAGCAGGAGAGCCCATTTCCCCAGTCGTCCTGAGAGAATGGGTTGCCTAAGAAGGAACTTCAGGGGGTCATGCTTAGATATGAGCTCAACCCGATGGGACAGGAGGTAATGCCGCAACTTCTTGACGGTAAACACCAATCCCAAGCATACTTTCTCCATGGGGAAGTAGCGATATTTGGCACTGATAAATTTTTGACTGAGGTAGTAGAGTGGCTGCTCTTTACCTTCTTCATTGACTTGTGCCAACAGAGCTCCCAACGAAGCATCCATGGTAGCAATGTAGAGTTTGAGGGGTTTACCCTTGACAGGTGCCCCTGGGACTGGAGGAGTGAGGAGGTACTCCTTGATCTGCTTGAAAGCCGTCTGGCATTCCGAGTCCCATATAAAGGGGGCGTCTTTCTTCATTAGTGATGCGGGACGGACCCACGACTCGACCTAGGACTCTAGACGAACTCGCGTTTGTCCCTTAGCGAGGGAAGCGTGGGATGAGCGAACGCTCAGTAGGAATTACATCTCTACGATCCAGACTTGCTTAAAGTAATTAACATCTTATGCAATGTACTATGATCATGCATGAGTGAATGCGAGAATATGTAGAGAATATAGCAATAAGATGATGCATGAAATAACTAGCAAGAAAAGCTGAACCAAATTGCAAGATATATCAAGCATGGGGTTTTCATATCATGCCACGAGATATTGGCTATTGATTGTCAAGTAAATACCCTTTTCTTGGGTAGGGATTCATGATTATCAAGCACTCAAGTCAGTTCAAGAATTACGTAATGAGCCAGTGGTCTTTACTCACGGGTTTATCCATGATACGTGTCACCTCATGAGCCAATGGTTCTTCCTCATGGATTTATTCATTATTTATTCAGTGTGTCGCATGAGCCAGTGGTCTTCCTCATGTGCTTATTTATAACTCATTTCAGTGTACCGCATGAGCCAGTGGTCTTTCCTTATGGGTCTATCATTAGTTTGTCTATCACATGAGCCAGTGGCCTTTCCTCATGAGTTTATTCATTATTTATTCAGTGTGTCGCATGAGCTAGTGGTCTTCCCTCATGGGCTATCAATAGTTTGCTTCAGTGTACCGCATAAGCCAGTGGTCTTCCTCATGGGTTTATCATTAGTTCATTTTACCTCATGAGCCAGTGGTCTTTCCTCATGAGTTTATTCAATATTTATTCAGTGTGCCGCATGAGCCAGTAGTCTTCCCTCATGGGCTATCAATAGTTTGTTTCAGTGCACCGCATGAGCCAGTGGTCTTCCTCATGGGCTATCAATAGTTTGTTTCAGTGCACCGCATGAGCCAATGGTCTTCCTCTTGGGTTTATCATCAGTTCATTTTACCTTATGAGCCAATGGTCTTCCTTATGGGTTTATCATTAGTTTGGAACTTCTATCAACTAGACATAACAATCATGCGGCCGAAGGCCCAATAATCACTAGACATTATTTAGCGGCCAAGTTCAAGGAATTTGACAGAAAATTAGAGCACAAAGTGTGACAATCTGGGTAAATTGGCGTCCACTCAGGCCGCCACTAATTAAAGAATATGCATCCACTGTGGTGGTCGCTAATTCCAGACAGTAACAGAACTCTCACAGAACACAAAAATAACGCTCTATGAAGGCTAGGGCGTCGTGTTTTTTCAGAGTGATATGACAAAACACGATTTTCTAGGGTTTGAGGGTACAACCAGCTCCGCTGTCTTGAGGAAATCCAAGGCTAGCGAAAGCTTACGGACCTCTCTCCCTCTGCAACCCAGGTTCGCCCTCCCCTGCTCCGTGTGTCCACGGCATTCCCGGAGTCGCCCGTCGCTGTTACGACCTCCCGTGGATTAGGAAGACCTCTCTGCTACTCTCTGCAACCAGCCTACAGCAGAGGTCACGTTTGCAGAGACTACCCCAGTGTCCCCAGTGTGAACCAGACAAAGCTGCCTTCTGTGGAGTCATTCTTTGTCGAGCTAGCTTCGTTCCAGAAGTGGTCCCGCTGCGATCCAACCTCAGCTCCGTTCGCGCCGACCATTCTTGTGTAACTGCGCCAGACTCGGGTCTGAACCTGAGTATCATTTGGTAGCAGCTCCACCGCCCACCCCTGCATGAATCAGTCAGAGCTATCTTCATGAGAGTTCTTCCTCTCCGAAGCGCCGACGTACCAGAGGTAGTCCCGCCTACTTTCGACAACATCTCCTTCCAGGGCATCCATTCTACCTCAGTCGCGCCAGACCCAGAGTCCTCTGTTCATCCAAGACAAGCTGCTGTCAAGTCGTCCCCGACACCCCCTCCTCCTATCCATTTCAGGTCAGATGGTCTTCAGAAAAGTTGCAGCTTTAGACGATACGGAACCAACGCATGTGGTCTTGTCCATATTGGACATCGGCACTGTAAGTTCCGCCACAGCTATCGGTGACTGGTCCAGCTGTTCACCCAGGAACCTGACGCTGGCCATTCCTACAACCACGTCCAGCGATGTGATCAGACGGCCGCCATCTTCTGAGGGCTCGTAGATCTCCCAGTCAGCAACGTTCCTGACTTGGTCCCGTCGCGTTTGGAGTTCATCAGCGAGTGTACCGGCCGCCACACCACGACTGCGCCATCCTATCCTGCGCGGAAGAACTGCACAGGTCTCCAGCTGCGACCACCTCCTCCATCCAGTGACATCGGCTCGACGTTGGACTTGCAGGCATCCTTCGGCATCCCTCAAGCTTCGTCCAGGCATTGACAGCACCTCGAGTGGACGTCGAAGCTAGGCGCACGGTCGTTGTTTGGTTTCCCCTCCCTTCGTTCCCCCCTCCTGCGCGAGGGTAGTACGTGTAGTGAATTGCCCCCATCCCCGTGATCCCCTTCCCTATGAGGAGTGTAGTAATTGTAATAGCAGGGACATCGCCAAGCCTCCTCGACGCAACGTGTCCACTGGGTGTGCACGCTCCCCGGTGCACCCTCGTCTCCGATCAGTGCCAGTCTCTTCAGACTCGGCAAGGTATAGATCTGACCCTTGCTTCTTGACATTGCTTATTATTATCATTACATATTATATACTCTTTTTTGAAAGAAGAGTGGGACGTTGGAGGACTAAAGGGAGGGCTAAAGGAGCATGCCGGCAAAGGTATAGAAAGGGTCAGAAAGGGGCATGCCGTTGAGGACAGGGAGAGCGTGCCGAAAAGGAGGCCACGGGAGCATACCGGTGAAGGTTGGGTGTGCCGGCGAAGCACCAAGAGAGCACACCGGGGAGTCAAGGCCGGGGTGCACCGGCGAAGGCCTGGTCGAGTGTGCAGGGGAAACACGGGCTCAAACGTGTTGGCTAGAGGGTGTGCCGGGGAAGGAGTTGGCAGGCGTACCGGGTAGAGGATGGGGGCGCACCGGCGGAGGCCTGGCCGGGAGTGTGCCGGGGAAGGAACTGGGCGGTGGGTGTCGGCCTGGCTATCAAAGAGGCGTGCCGTTGGCAGGGAGGTTGGAGGTGCACCAGGGAAGGCCATACTAGGGTGTGCCGGCAAAGGGAAAAGACAGACTGCACCGGTGAAGGGTCAAAGGCTAGCTGGAGGCATGCCAGTGAGGGTTGTGAGGGGCCCACTCCTCCTTAGCTTCTTATGTCTTTCCTTTTCTTCTCTTCACTGATTTTACGCAGTCTGCACGGGTTCCCTCCTCCTCTTCTCATAGTCATTTTCCTTTCTTTCCTCTTCGCATGACGAGTGTTCAAGTTGTGCGGTTATCGTTTAGTCCAGTTCTCTTCACGTCGTCTGTGGTTCCCTTGCCTTGGTTGAAGCACTTTACCATTGTTCATTTCATTTGTTTGTTGCTTCCTTTGGCCCTTTAACTTATTATTATCCCATTTGATTGTTGCTCCCTTTTATCTTTGTCATATTATTATTTCTAACAAAAATTCGGTAGTATCTCCCCTAGACCCAAGCGTAAGGGAGATACAGGGAACTCACCCACATGGAGTGGCGGAACCCGACAATTGGGAGTGGACGCCCGAGGGTGACGACACCTTTAATAAAACCTCAAAAAATTGGGAGGGAACGGTGGGTGGAAGACGATTCTAGGACTGGTTACAGATGCCATGAGTGGAGGATGAGGTCTGGATGTGCCGGCCAAGGAGTTCAGGGGCGTGCCGGCTGAGGCAGGCTGGAAGGGTCAGGCTGAGGTTAAGGGTGTGCCGGCCAAGGGGGCGTACCGGTGAAGGGCTGGCCATAGGGCTATACTGCGGAAGAGGCTGTGAGGGTAAAAGGGTGATCTGGGGCTGTGTCGGGGGAAGACTCCAAGAGGCCGTGTCGGTGGAAGGGCTATGTCGACGAGGAGGGAACCAAGGCGTGCCGTCGAAGGAGTGTACCGGTGGGGGTCGGCCAAGGGTGTGCCGCTGAGGGCTGGGGAGGCTGCACCGGGCAAGAAAGGACATGGGCGCACCGGGCGGGTTTAACTGAGGGTTGTTGAGGGTGGAGAGGGTATCAGTCCGGGAATATATGGCTGGCCGAATCCAGTGAAGGCTTGACTAGAGGAAGAAGGAGGGGCCAAGGAAGCTGCTAGGCGTGGACGTTCAGAGGTGCAGGAAGGGCATGAATGAAGATTCATGGCCCTGTAGGGAGGCTAAAATGCCGGGGGGAGGAAGAGCATGATCAAACACAAACGTAATGACATACATCAAACACAAAGATGTCGAGAAGACCCAAAGGGGAGGACTTTTATTCATGAAGAGGAAGGGCCGTGACCAGCCATGTACACTTCAAACATCAGAGCAGAAGATACAAAAAGATGGGAGGAGGAAGAAAGGGTAAGGAGAAGAAGAAATGGGGAGCTGGGTTTGAGCAAGGGCGACGGATCCCTGCTCTTCCCCCTCCCTTACAGCAGAACTCTCTCTCTGTCTCTCTCTCTCTCTCTTCTTACTCTCTCTCTCGTCGGTGGTCGTCGGAGGGGAGAATCTCACGGCGGAGCTCCCTTCTTCTTCTTCTCTTCTTCTTCTAGAAGTAGTGGCTAGGTGTTGCGTCTATGTGGATCTCTCTATTCTCTTCCGTGTCTCATTCACCGGAGAAGAGGGCCCTTTTTATACCCCACACGGCGGGAGGCTTCGAACACGAACGGTGGAGGCAGGAAATGATCGGCTTTAATGGGGATTTGACTTCCCCGTACTTTGTGGCAGGAGGAGTAGGTAGCGTGTCCCCCTCCCCAGTTGACACCTCAGCTAACCCTTTGCGCACCAAGAACCCGTAGGGGATGGCGTGGGCTTTCCTCTACCGGACGTGCCGGATGGTGTAGTTCAGGGCGTGCCGCTGAAGGGCTAAAACGGTGTGCCGCTGGAAGACATGGCAAGTGTGCTACTGGAAGGCCGTGAAGGTGTGCCGTCAAGGGCTTTGGCTGGGTGTGCCACTGAACGGCTGGCGAGCTAGGAGTTCCACTGGAGAAGCCACAGATGGGTGTGCCAGTGAAGGACTCCCTCCATGGGTGTGCCGGGCAAGATACCCCGCAGAGCATGCTGGGGAGAGGGCACGCGGGTGTGTACCGGTGAGGGACCCAGGGGGTGTGCCGGCGAAGGACCCAATGGGGTGTGCCGGCGAAGGCCATGTGCCGCTCAGCCCACTCCAGCGGGTGTGCATGGCAAGGAGCGTGCCAGCGAAGGAGCGTGTCGGCCAGGCTGGCGGTGTGCCGCTGAAAAGGCACTAAAGTGTGCCATTGAAGCTTCGAAGGGAGCATGCTGTTGGGGGCCCCAACGGGTGTGCCGCTAGGAGGCTTCAAAGAGAGTGTGCCGTCGAGCAGCCCCTGGGGGGGTGCCACTAAGGGGTTGCAGGCATGCCGCTGAGCGGGTGTGCCGCTGGGCGGGGCGTGCCGTTGAGGGCACACTAGCAAGTGTGCCGTTGGGGCACTTCTAGAGTTTCCTTTTCTTCTCTTCTTCTTCTCGCTTTCTCTTCTCTTCTCCTCTTTTCTCCTCCTCTTGATTCCCCTGCACATAAACACGAGGTGAGAATTTTTTAGTGTCCACAAATGCCCCCCACCTGCAGGCAGCGCAAGCGAGGGACGAGAGAGCAGGGCTTGCGGGTGCAGACCGACCGAGAGATTTATGAACATGATGAGGAGAGTGGGGCTGCAAGAGCCGAGAGATGTTGGAAGGCGGCTACCGATGCCGAAGTCGTTGGAAGGAGAGCCACGAGGGCAGAGAGAAGAGTTTGTCTAGTCAATGATCGGGACGAGAGGTCCAAATCAAAGAGGGAGAGAATCTCTTAGTTCTCTAGCCGGACAGTAGGCCCAAACTAGAGTGGAGAGAAATTTTTATTCTTCTAGTCGGACGAAAGGTCCAAACCCCGGAAAGTCAAAATCGGGGAAGTGGACCACAAGGGCCGCAGTCGGGAAGATGGCTACAAAAGCCAAAATTGGGGAACAGGCCGTGAGAGCCCAAATTGAGGAAGCAGACTAGGAGAGCCGCCCTCGGGAAGTTGGCTTCGGAAGCTAAAATCGGGAAGTAGGCTGCATGAGTCGAAGGGAAGCAAGCTGTAAGAGGCAGAATTAAGGAAAGTGGGCTGCAAGAGTCACAATCAAGAAGCGGGCCAGGGGGGCCAAAGGGAAGTAGGCAATAAGAAGAAAAACCTTTGATTAATTACCAAGATAACGAGCCATCCGAGGTTGAGATGGAATGCAAAATAATGCATGTGATAGCGAAATTTAGAAAACCACCTAACATGGTTCATTTATCATTTTTTTAATCATGCAGAGCAAGCATAGTTCATTAAGTTTGAACCCCGGTACGAGGCAGAGAACATAGGTCTAGAGACCATCATCACGCATAGTGAAAGATTTCGGTCAGGCATGACCCGGCCTTCTGTCAGTGCCATTTGAGATACCGAGGACTCGACCAGGCGAGCATGCATTGATATGGAAAGTATAGACATATGCTTTGACATGATGCATGCGTTCGCAAAAGCATGATAGTAGACAGCTTGAACTTAATCAATCTCTTCTTATTCGGTCTATGGTAGGTTACATTGATTTCCCCCTACCATGAGAGGCGATGGTTAGCTCGAGAATGAGTGAGGAGTTGAAATGACGCGAAAGGGGGTGTTTTGTTCAAAACCAGCCCGATTAGGCATAGGTTAATCATTCCACGGTGCGGTGTAACGTGGGTAAGGGTTAAAACGGCACGGGGAGGACAAACGAGCTTAACCGGCACGGTCCGCCCAGTGCGCGCCAGACTAGACCGCGTCGGGTGGAAAACACTTAAAATTTTATGAGTTTGAGTGTGATGATAAATCGACGCGATGGGGTACCATGTCGGATTAGGTGATTTTCCAGGTATTTTTTAGTTTATTTGAGCCATCAGGCTGTTTGTGGGTATTTTGATGTTAATTGAGTTAATTAATGAATAGATTGAAGTCCTGGATGCCCTGAAAGTAGGGTCAGAGTTCATGCGAGGTTCATACTCGAGCACAGAAACTTGTTATTATGAAAGCGTATTTTATTAAGCCTAGATTGCGAGGACAATTAATTAACTAAGTCTGATGAAATTCGAGCAGCATCTCCCCATATCCAGAGGATTGCAGGGGAGAAGCGAAGGCATACTTACATAATTGGTGTAAGCTCCTTAATACTAGATGGCACAACGGCGGTCGACAGGCCCGAATGGATGGAAGACCTCGAGGGCTAGCCTACGAGGGGCACCAGCTTTCCATGGGCTGAAACACGATTGATAGGGATGACCAGTGAGGGAGAAAACCCCGAGGGCTAGCCTACATGTTCTTAAGGGACACCACTGGTTCCCTTAAGAAAATGGATTTAATGTTGGGCTAAAGCCCCGTTGATATTCACCCCTGGTGGCTCATGAAGGTACATGCCATCAAAGGACATATTATAATTAATAATTTAAATAACATAAAATAAAATTATTTTTTTAATTAAATAACTAACTATAGAGTCCAGTCTAACAAAAGTATAGTCTACAGGGAAAGAAACGTACTATAGTACAGAGTGCACACTCAGCTCGACGAGCTGGCAACTACAAATCTCCGTGCTGCACCTCTGAACCTCGAGGAGGAACCGCTACACCTGAAAAGACAGTGGTGAGCCTTATCTCATTAGCTCAGTAGGGGTCCCGTGGAACCCTACCACAAAACAACGGCCGTAAAGAACAATGCTAACGGAATAACAACAACAATAGAAGCAACAACTGTAGAAGGAACAAAATAATGGTGGTCGATGAAACCTCGGCTCTAAAAACTACTCCTAACGACACTGAAAATAAACCCTGACCTCTTAGTCGGGGGACTATCGCACAAACGAGAAATCCTGGCTTCATCGCCAGAAGAATTGCCACGATAGCTCTATTGTGAAGACCCGTCCTCACAGACGAAGGCCCAACCCAAGACCACATGGTCCGGGAACAGTTACGACCTCGTCATCGTGAACCCTACACTGTCTAGGGGAAAAAATCTTGATAACCTTTACCGAAAATCCTAGACCTCTACGTCAGGAAGCATGCCAAAGTCACCTGAAGAACCACGTCTCATAGATGGGAAACTAAATCTCGAGTCACGAGAATCACGTGTCACGTGACGGGAGTACCTGCCCACCAGAAGCAAGGCTAGCGGCATCTATTGACATCTTAGTCCGCGCCCCACGTGTCTCCCTACTCACCCCAAGTGGAAATTGAAACATCGTACAAGTAACCATAGGACAAGGGCCTAGTTGGGGTCGTACTCGTTAGTACTCATCTGAAGTCCCCGACCACGTGCGCACCACTGACTGACTGCGCTACGTCAGGCCCTCTAGCTAGTTTTACTCCCATCCCGGACTCGAGCCGACACAGTGGGAGGCCCTACGGCAAACCAGCCTAAAAATCATCACTCCCGGGTAAAGCTCTCCACCTACTCCCTAGTAGGTAGGCACACGCATGCCCAGATAAGCTACGACTAGTGGGGGGTCACTGAACGTGAACACTCTCCGTAGAGAGGAAACACCGAAGGTCACACATGCACCTATCGCGAGTAACACGAAGTACTGGATAGCTCGAGGCCACCAGACTCTGGACAGTCCACTAGACCTACTAATCCACTAATCCTTGAGTCACGAGACTCAGGTCATGACTGCCGTATACTACGGTTCCATGTCATCAATCGGGATGCATGATATCAGACTTGTTCCCGAGAGGTGTAGATATGACTAAATCTAACCATTCGGGTTCCTTAGCAAATACAGTAGTAAATTTCTTGGAAATAAATGAATGAGTTGCTCCGGTATCAAATAAAACTTTAGCAGTCTTAGAGCAAACGATTAGTGTACCTTCCATAATTCCACCTTCAATTGGTTCCGTCTTATGGAGAGCTTGCAGACGGCCTTGTTTCTTCGCCGGACGCTTCTCGTCTTTACTGGCTTGCTCCTTCATCAATGGGCAATCAGGAATTCGATGTTCTCGGTTGCCACATCGGAGACAGGCTTTGAGCTTCCTCTAGCATTCCTTGGTCTTGTGGTCGGCCTCGTCACAGTATTTACACACTTCCTTAGAAGGCGTAGTGGCGGTGGAGAATGGCTTGTCATTCTTCTGGAATCTCTTTCCTTTGGAGAACTCCCCTCTGTTGTAAGATCGCTTCTTGTTGAATGATGCTTTGAAATCTTCTGGGCTTGTGACATGTTCCTTCTTGTCCCTGCCTCGAATCCTTTCAGAGAATTCAGTGGCGTCTTCTACTAGTTGGGCATGCCGAACCACTTTTGAATAGACTTGGATATCCATCGGTGCAAGTTGTGTGATGTATTGGGGCCGAAGCCCATTAAGGAACCTTCTCGCCTTCATCTTTTTCGTACACACCAAGTGGGGTGCATACCAAGATAGTCTTGGGAATTGGGCCTCATACTCGGCCACTTTCAAGGCTCATTGTTTCAGTGCGGTAAATTCCGCAGCCTTCTTTTTTTGAATGTGGTCAGAAAAGTATTTGTCGTGAAAATGTTCAACAAATTCCGCCCATGTGACGTGGTCATCGGGCAATGTTGCTTCTACAGACTCACACCAACATTGAGCGTCTCGCTCCAGTTGGAATGTAGCCAGTAAAACCTTTTCTTCATCCGTGCATTGCATTACATGAAAAATTCTTTCAATTTCTTTTAGCCAGTTCTCAACATCCTCGGGGCCAGTCGAACCCGTGAACCTTGGTGGATTCATGTTGTGGGAATCCCTATGAAGGTCACCAGCTCTGCGGTGAGCACCGCCTTGCGCCACTTGCTGTAGCACCTGCGTAAGTCCTTGCACGGTGCGCTGCATCTCGCGCCATTGTGCTCTTTCAGCGGCCATGATCTTACAAGGGAATTTAAACATAATAACTAACAAGTTTAATTACAAGGTAGGGTGTCATTATAGAACTTAACCCATGGCTCTATCCATCTCACTAGGTGTAGGACATCGTTGCCACTCTTTCTAGGACCGGACAAATTGTGCACAATGGAGATCAAGTCCGACAAGGAAGGGGAAGTCTGGAATGGTGAAGAAGGGCTATAGATTCGGGGTCCCCAAGGGGCAACCAGCACCTTAAGGAGGGTTTCTCCTCTGAACCAGGCAAAGGGGTTTTGGACGTAAAGGAAGACCAGCCCAGTCCTGGCAGGCCAGGGGACACTACCCATTGAATAGAGTAGACCATGTAGCATTTAGAAAACGAGGATCCCGAAGGACAAGGAAGCAAGGGGGGAAGAAGAAAACCAAAAGAGAAAATGCCATGGAATGCATCATAGAATGGAGACTAGCGGGAACAACGGAAGGAAGCAAACACATTCTTTTATTCATAAGGAACAAAGTAGCAGTAACCTCCACTGAGGAACTAGATACAATGGCAACGCGATCAGAACAAGAGGAGAGGGGGAAACAAGAAGAACATGAGGATGGGAGAAGAAGGAAGGGGCGAGGAGAAAGCTGGGCCGAGTAGGGGCGACGGCTCCCTGCTCTCCCCCTGCTACCTCCCGCTACATGAAATCTCTCTCTCTCCCTCTCTCTCTAGCTTCTCTTACTCTATTTCTCCCTCTCTCTGGCTTCTCCTTCTTCCTCGGAGCTCTCTGAGCTTGACAAGCTTGGATGGACTGAGCTCTCCTCCTTCCTCTTCTCTCTTCTTTTTGCTTCTGTCTGTATCTTCCTCTTCCTTCTGTGTGTGCATATTCATCGTTCTCCGTGGAGAGCAGGGGTCTTTTATATCCCCGGTGGCGGGAGCGTCGATGGTGAGCCAACATTAAATGGGAGTTGACTCCCATCCCGTACATGTCTGTAGGGGTAGCCTGTGTGCCATCCTCAGAGGGCGACACCTCAGCTAGCCCTGAGCTATCCTCGCTGCACGCCAAGGGCCGTAGGGAATGGCTATAGATCTCTTTTACCGGTTGCACCAGGTGGAGAACAAGTTTAAAGTGCACCAGTGGATGGGCGGAATGCCGTGCTGCTGGAGGCTCAGGTAGGTGTACCACTGGATGCTTCGATACGGGCGTGCTGTTGAAGAGCCTTGCAGGCGTGTCGTTGAAGGGCCGTGAAGGTGTGCCGCTGAGGCTTTGAAGGGAGTGTGCCGCTGGGGGCCTTGAAGGAAGTGTGCCGCTGGAGGGTTTTACAGAGTGTGCCGCTGGGGCCCTGGGGGTGTGCCGCTGAGAGGCATTTGCAGGGTGTGCTGCTAGGGGCTGCCTCGGGTGTGCCATCAGCGAGAAATAGAAATGGTGATTGAATTAATTCCAAGTATGGCACCTTTGGAAAAGGCACCATACCGTATGGCTCCAGCTGAATTAAAAGAATTGCGAGCACAACTATTAGAATTGTTCAAAAAAGGCTACATTCATCCCAGCTTTTCTCCCTGGGGTGCTCCTATTCTATTTGTTAAAAAGAAAGATGGAAGCCTGAGACTTTGTATAGATTACAGGCAGTTGAATCAGGTGACTATCAAGAACAAGTATCCCTTACCTAGGATTGATGATTTGTTCGATCAGTTGCAGTCTATTTCTATCTTTTCTCGAATTGATCTTCATTCAGGTTATTTTCAGTTGAGAATTAGAGAGTCAGATGTGGAAAAGACTACTTTCAGCACGCGTTATGGTCATTTTGAGTTTTTGGTTATGTCATTTGGGCTAACCAATGCTCCTGCAGTTTTTATGGACCTAATGCAGCATGTGTTCCATCCTTATCTGGACTGCTTCATGGTGATCTTTGTCGATGATATTCTTGTCTATTCTGCTTCTGAGGAAGAGCATGTGCAACATCTATAGATTGTATTGCAGACTCTGTGAGATCACGAGCTCTATGTAAAATTCAGTAAGTGTGACTTCTGGCTTCGAAAAATTTATTTTCTGGGCCATGTGATTTCTGGTGACGGAGTTGCAGTGGATCCAGCTAAGATTGAGACTGTTCTTCAATGGCAGAGACCGAGGACCGTGACAGAGATCAGGAGTTTTCTGGGTCTTGCTGGCTATTACCGGAGATTCATTCAAGACTTTGCACGGATTGTCACGTCGATGACTAGACTGACTCGAAAGGATGTACCTTTTGTCTGATCAGACCAATGTGAGCAGAGCTTTGTTGAATTGAAAAGGCTTCTCACTTCTTCTTCGGTGCTGGTGTTACCTTCTGGCTCGGGTGGATTCGTGGTTTGCACAGATGCTTCTCGAGTAGGTCTAGGTGTAGTGCTGATACAACATGATAAGGTTATCGCTTATACATCCCGACAGTTGAAACAACATGAAGACAACTATCCAACACATGATCTGGAGCTTGTAGCGGTAATCTTTGCACTGAAAATCTGGAGACACTATCCGTATGGTGAGAAATTTGAGATTTTTACTGATCATCAACGCTTGCAGTATGTGTTTTTGTAAAAAGATTGGAATCTCAGGCAGCGTCGATGGATGGAATATATGAAGGATTATGACTTTACTCTCTCCTATCAGCCAGGTAAAATGAATGTTGTGGCTGATGCTAAGAAGATAATCCAACAGTTAGAGGACCTTCACAATTTCTGTAAGAAACATGGAGCTGATCAAGCTTTGTTAAAAGATCTTGCAGGCGCATGAGGAACTTCCAAAACTCCGTGTGTGGATAGCCTCACACCAGTACAAGTTCTGCATGCTGCAGTCTCACCAAATTCATACAATGGGGCATCCGCTGAACACTAAGAATAATATGAGGATAATATCAGGGCTCACATTGGTTTTGTCCAATGAAAAATAACTCTTTCTGGAGATCATTTCTTCTCACGAAGTCCACGAAAGGGCATAAATCAGGGGCCCTTAACTTTATCCCTTGCTGCTCCGCTCTGCAAAATGATTAATAGATGGACTTTCCCAGGGTAAAGGCTCACAGGAGTAACCAAGAAAAGATGAATCCAAAAGTAGCATATTAAACACAGAATTCCATGACTAAAATTTTCAACAGTATTTTAAGTTTTTTTTAATCGAGTACTCTTTAATTTTTGTTTAATCGAGTACTATCACCCAATCCAAGTTCAAAAACATTTGACTACCATCAATTAAAACCCTCCCCGCCCTACCAAAAAAAGACAGGTTGGATCCGTGCCTGAATGTTATTGCATCCTCTTTCCATAAAGAAACATTGTAGATGAAGATTCATTTTCCCCCAGGAAATTTCAGATTGCATCTTCAATCCAATCAAATAGAAAACGAAAGGACATGTACAGCCCATCTGGCTATGGCACTCTGATTCTGTTATGTCCTCACATGCGGCAACTATACACTGAGCTCGTGAAAGTGAGTTACCCGTCAGTTGTGATATTTTGGTTGCTTGTAACTCATTTTTAAGAAGTAAGTTTTGATTGTTTGGTTACACGTAGGTGTTAAGATAGAAATAATGCTTTAGATTTTACAAGGAAGCCAGTTACAGGGTAGTGTCTTCTGAACTTTTCTTCAAGAAGTTATTCTGCCTCTTTTTGAGCTGTTTTAGTGTTGCACCTGTATCCTAGGGTAGATGTACAGTTAGTTGAGTCACCTAGGTCAGTTCGTCCAGTTGGAATAGAAGATTGTGCGAGTGTTGATAGCCCATCCACTTCCACGATGCACCCTGTGACGCGTCGTTCTGTTCCTGATAGATTTCTTCAAGACCTGGCCCTGAGATGCCATGCCCTCTTTAAGTGCCCGAAATTTGTAGAGACTGCCATCGTCCTGGAAGATGATGGTGATGAGATGGAAGGGGTATGGAGCAATGACGGATTAGGAGTTTATGAAATCATAGACCCTTTCCTTCTTTTATCTTCTCCAGCCCTTGGAAAGAGTTGCAGACTGGGATGGTTTGTATTATCCGGTCCGGGATAGCCTCGGACCTTCATCCATTAAGATGGACCCTGATGCCTCCAACAACGACGGACTTGTCGGAGCTGGAGAGTCAGCTTCTTGGCGTGGCGATAGCATGGCTTCTCTGGCACCTCTTCTGGTGGGATGCCGATCCCTGCTGGGGTGAACCAGTAGTCGGGTGCACGTGGTGCACTTGGCAGCCTAGCGTCTCAGATGGGGCATCGTTGTTGTTTCCAGCTATAGCTTGACTGGTGGCAGCTTTGGTGATCCCCAGGATGGGGGCGTCGGCCTTGTGCTTGTCGGACGCTTCCACGTCTAGGATATTGACAAAGGCCACTCCCAAGAAGTTGGGGAAGCCCACAACGGGAGGGAAGCTCCCGAAGCAAAGGGGAACGACAAGATAGCCGTCCCTGATGTGGCTTTCGATGACCAGGGGGCTGAAGGAAACCGCCGTTTCTTGCAGTTGAACATGCTTCACCTGCATTTGCAAAAGATGAAACAATCAGTATTACAAGAAGGGGGCCGTGAAGCCCCTAATTTCGACAAAGAGATGAAAGGTGGACGGGTCCCACCAGGCATGCCAGACTTGTGGACGCACTCGATTATCAGGTTAAATTGGTTTGTTCGTTTGTTGGTTCTGTTAAGTGTATGGGCGTGCCAGTCACCGTGGTGACGATTTATTCAGGCTCCGACGAACCCATGGTGCGCTTGATCTGACTTTGTCAGACAATTGTGTGGTTCAGGTCGAGACCCAATCCCGCCATGCTATGAAGGCCAAGACGTCATTTACATCCCCCATACGAGGGAACACCTTTGATTAATTGCCAAAATTAGGGGCTCCACGGCCAAAGGAAGTACTACTGATTGCGAAAGAAAGGAGCGGGGATAAATCACACGTGAGCCTGTGTCGAGACGCAGGGCAGCCGGGCATGTCGGTCATCCACGGACACTTTCATATTCGGATAAGAGCCCATAGCGAGAGTACGGCGAAAATCGGAATGAATGCACTCAAATATCTGCCAGACAGACGGCAATTTTAATGACGATTCGGATAAAATCTGGTTCAGAAGACGAGTTCGGCTAAGCCAAGATATCGGCCCGAAGCAAGGCCGGGTCATGACCATTTCGGGGTAACCCCCAAGACCCAGACCCAGCCTGTGAGGGTGGCCTTGATATCCCTTTAGCACCGTGTCACGAGAAGGAGGGAGCTGCCATAGGGCATTACAGTTGGCATTCATATCTGACAGGGCGAAAGGCCTAGATGAGGCTATATCAATTGTGTACAGAGTACAAGAACATCGTACCTGTTTGAGACATTTTTACAAGAGTTTTAAGAGCAAGTTTCCAAGACTAGCATTGAAGAAGATGTTGTGGTCATCTACCAAAACTTTCAATGCGCACAGTTTTAAGTTTCACATGAATGAAATTAGACAACTAAATTAGAAGGCTTACCATTTTATGTTAGGTCTCGAGGTGAGGGGATTGAAATAGTCAAGGTCACAGTTCAGCACCGTAACAAAGTGCATGTACAATTGCAATGACTTCAGCGAGTCATTCAATAATTACATTGGAGATGCCCGCACAAAGCCCATTCTTGCTTGCATTGACACTTGATGCGAGACAGACAGCAGACTCGACACCAAACTGAAGTGAACTTGGGACCAAGAGAAACGAGCTCGCGGACGTCCCTAAGCGAGGGAAGCGTGTGGATATGCACAGTTGAGAAATCGGCAATGAGTCATGGGTATCGACTTTTTCGCGTGCTCGGATCGAGGCACGGGACGGGTCTTGCTCTCTCTCACAGCGGTGATAAAATTATAACAAGCTAATTATCCTATCACTTGCAGCGGCATACGAATATATACGAGGAAAGTAAATGCCAAAGTGGGGAGCAGACACGATACCTCCACACTCCGGGCATGGGGAAGACGACCCCGGCCAAGATCCGTACTCCTGGTGTATAGTAATTAAATAATTACAATAGTGATTTTTATTGCCCACTCCATGCAAGGAAGTAAAGGGCTATATGTGGGACCCAGGAGTAGGGAACTCGGGTTGACAGGTAGCAAGCCGGAAGGGCTATCGGGCCGGAGGCGGGCTACTAGTCCGACTCGATACTGTTCAAACTCGTTGGATAGCAAGTGAACTCGGCAGCTGGGACGGTGACTTCCGGTCAACTTCTGGACAAGGCGACTGGTTGGGACATCGGTGGAAGGCTCCTCTTTGATCCCTAAAGTCGGCGGTGACTGAATCTGAGCCAGCATATTTTTCGAGGAATTATCTGGCGGACTGCTTCTGCTGGCATGACAATGGACAGATCTGTGCGCCTCCACAAAAATAATTGTTGCGCCCAGATCTGGAGGCAGATCGGAGCGAAATTGGTGCCGTTGGAAAGAGGACTCGAAGGGATACAACATATATTTATTTCAAGACCATCCAATAAATGTATTGGAAATGAAAAACTCTATGGCACAGTGGTTGGAGGGAATAAGGTAGACTTGGGGCAAATGAGGTAGACCTTGGAGGCAGATGAGGTCTATGCAGGTTGGATGAGGTCTATGCAGCAATGGGATGAGGTCTATGCACATTTGGGCTTAAGGTCTATGCAACAAAGGGGCTGAGGTCGATGCATGTTTGGAAAGGTCTATGCAGGTTTGGGTTTAAAGTCTATGCACGTTTGGTAAGGTTGATGCATGTTTGGGCTTGAGGTCTGTGCAAGTTTGGGCTAAGGTCGACGCATGTGGGGGGAGGTCTATGCATGTTTGAGCTTGAGGTCGGTGCAGGTTTGGGCTATGGTCAATGCATGTGGGGGGAGGTCTATGCATGTTTGAGCTTGAGGTCGGTGCAGGTTTGGGCTAAGGTCGACGCATGTGGGGAGGAGGTCTATGCATGTTTAAGCTTGAGGTCTGTGCTGGTTTGGGCTAAGGTCGATGCATGTTGGGGTTGAAGGTCGATGCATGTGGGGAGGTCTGTGCATGTTTGGGGTAAGGTCTATGCACATTAGGGGATAAGGTTGATGCATGTGGGTTTTTATGGTCTATGCATATGGGTGGGGTCTTTGCACGTTTGGGATAAGGTCTATACACATTAGGGGATAAGGTCGATGCATGTGGGATCTTAAGGTCTATGCATATGGGTGGGGTCTGTGCACGTTTGGGATAAGGTCTATGCACATTTGAGGATAAGGTCGATGCATGTGGGTTCTTAAGGTCTATGCATATGGGTGAGGCCTATGCACATTTGGGTTCAAGGTCAATGCATGTTGGTTTTTAAGGCCTATGCATATGTCTGAGGTCCGTTCACATTTGGGCTAAGGTCTATGCACATTAGGGGATAAGGTCGATGCATGTGGGTTCTTAAGGTCTATGCATATGGGTGAGGTCTGTGCACGTTTGGGCTAAGGTCTATGCACATTAGGGGATAAGGTCGATGCATATGTGTTCTTAAGGTCTATGCATATGGGTGAGGTCTGTGCACGTTTGGGTTCAAGGGCGATGCATGTTGTTTTTAAGGTCTATGCATATGGGTGAGGTCTGTGCACATTTGGGCTAAGGTCTATGCACATTAGGGGATAAGGTCAATGCATGTGGGTTCTTAAAGTCTATGCATATGGGTGAGGTCTGTGCACGTTTGGGCCAAGGTCTATGCACATTAGGGGACAAGGTCGATGCATGTGGGTTCTTAAGGTCTATGCATATGAGATGGGTACATTCTGAGCGGGGTTCACTTGTGCACATGATATATGCGTGTTTATTTTTCTAATGAGCCTTATTCTCATAATGGGCCTATTTCTTCTCCTTCATATGCTGCTGGCCCAATTTCTAATGGCCAATTTCACCCTAATGGGCTTGCTCCTTCTGCCCATGTTACTACTGACCCATTCGGCCCATATGCCAATGTCTCTTCTAGGCCCATGTATCCTTCCACTCCTGGAATGAGATTCCCTTCTTCTTCTCAGCTTGGATCCTCTCATCCGGCCCATTACCCTGCTCCTAGCCCTAATTCACAATCTCTTGCTCAAGCCGATCCATACTCTTCTCGGTCTCTCCCTACCCAGGAGATGATCGCTCAAGCCCAACGCCAGCTTGATGAGCTCCAATGCCGGATCGATCCAAAATCCTCTTTAAGTATTCCATTCGCTTTTCAAAATCTTCGGCTTCCCCCCATCTTCCCAAATTCCTGCATATCGCTGCTATGGTAGAGTCGGTGACCCTTACGTGCACTTGAAGGAGTTCCTCTATGAGTCGACCCAGTTTCGACACGACCAACGCTTGATGACCTATCTATTCGGTCTGTCTTTGGAAGGCCCGGCTTGGGATTGGTTCTCCTATCTTCTGCAAGAGCAAGTTGTGAATTTTCAAGCCATGCAAGACAAGTTCATTCAACAGTTTCAAGATCAGGTTGGGCCCAAGTATTCTATGGTGGATCTAGCCCATGAGAAGATGATGCCCGAAGAGGATTTCTGCACATTTGCTGACCGCTGGCGTTGCCTTGCCGCACAAGTCCCGGGGCATATTCTGGAGCAGGAGCTGATTAAGATGCTTATATCCAATGCAACGCCAGAATATCGCTTTATCTTAGCCCTCAATGACATCACGTCCTGGCAACAACTATACAACTGAGCCCGCTTCATTCGCCAACAAATCCAAGGTTCCCTTCACCCCGAGTCTCCACCATCCCTATCCACTTACACCTTACCCTCCACAAGCCAACCCTACGCTCCCATGAGTCAGCCTTAACCCACATCCACCACTGCATATCGGACTCCCGCATACCAACCCTCCACAAGCCAGCCTTCCACTTACACATTGCCCTCCACATATCAACCTTCCATGAATCAACCCTCCACGAGTCAGCCCTCCACCTTCGCATACCCACATGTGTCTCCGCCTGTGTCTCTACCCCCGGTCAAGGGAACACCACACCCCGAGCAGGTGGATGCCATCCACTACATACCTCCTCATTCCACTCCGCACATGGCACTACCAAATCCCTACGCCGCTAGCCACGCACCCTTGCCTACGCAACCTTCACTTCCGTCTCTACTACCTTCCACTTCATCTCATACCTCTCGACATCCCCTTAGCCCGAAGTGAGCTCCTCACTCTCCATTGCCGGTGTGCTTCACAGATATTTTCAGGGCTTTGATGGCCACTCACGTGTTGTCGCTCCCTCCAGTTGTGCCCTACCAACCCGTGGTCGGGAATATGCTTTAGTTTTGTGATTTTCACCTCCAATAGGAGCATTTGGTCGAGGATTGTCCCGAGTTCCAGGAGTTTGTTTATGGCCTGGAAGATGATAAGAGGATCGATTGGTTGGCCATGCATGAAGTTACTTTAGATATTCACAGTAAGCAACAGCAATAGCAAACACCGCCCAGATAGCCGTCTCCATCACTTCAAGACCAGGGGCACCCCTGTAGTTCTTCGATTAATGTGGCGCCCACTCCATCACTTGTTCCATCGCCTATGCCACCTTCATCTCCACCTACCCTATCATCACCTTCACCTATTCCAACTCCGTCCCCAACACCTCCATAAACCCAAGCCTCTGCTCAGGCTAGTGCTATCTCTCCTTCCTCCTCCAATTTCACCCCCGCTTCTACTCCCAACGCCACTCGACGCATCATGTCGACACGTCAAAGGTGGGCGCCATGACCCTCCACTTCCTCCGCCTCACCACCACTTTCACCATCGTCACCTCCACTACCCCCTTTGCCTACATCACCCCCTCCACCATCTCCACTACCCCTACTGCCATCACTATCACCTTCACCGCCTCCTCTCCTAAAGAACTCTATTCCATAACTTCCACCATCTCCACCGCCTTTGCCATCCCCTTTGCCATCGTTGCCCAAGCCTGAGCAGCCTAAACCCACACCTCCACCTCCACCTCCACCTTTGCCTTTGCCTCCACCCGAGCCTATCATCACCGCTATCTTGCCACCGCCCGAGGCTTCTACACCTTCTAAACATTTACCCACGCCTTCCAAACCTATTGCCACCACTTCTCAATCCACTTCCACCCCAAGGAGCGGGTGTGCGCTACCTCCAGTGCCCCTTGGGTCTGGTCCTCATGGAGACGATGAACCAAGTAGGGATAATTTTGTGCCGACTGTGTGTTTCAAGATTCAAGATTTTATTTACCGCATGTCGGTCTGAGTCCTGGTCCCAGGCTATTTTTGGGATGAGCCTGCCCTTTCAAAGATGGTTGCTAAGAAGAGTTCCCTTACACTAGTGCCAGTTTCTTCAAAAGCCAGGCTGGTGGAAATCTCTTTGCTCACCGGAAGATTCACTATTAATGTTGTTATTATCCCTCACTCTATTTCTATTCAGTTCACTGGCCAAGGGAGGTTCTCTATCCAGATGGTGCTAACTCGTACGGCCGCCAAGCAGATTATGAATTCCATGTTCAAGGGAAAATTGGATGTATCTCCAGCATTCTCTAAGGACATTCTGCACATTTTATACAACCTCCCTTAGCTTATTAGCAAGCCGGCCATGTCAACGCCACGCATTGATCCCCCTCAGCTTCATCTGTCTCTTCTATCAAGGGATTTATGTTTCAAGACTAATTTCTGAGTGGAGTTGCCGAATCTCAGGCTGCTAGTGCCAAGTGACAAAACTCCGTAGTTTTTTGATATTCATTCATTGGAGGAGTTATCTGTTCAAGAATGTCCGCCTATGGTTAGCACTGAGTGTCTAGGGGCAATCACCCCGATGAAGTTGCATATTCATGACCGAGGTAGGTCTTCTGCCAGATGGGCCCGTTATATGAGAAGATATTACAGATCAAGAAGGCTGAAGGTCTGAATCCACACCAGGCGGTTCCATGTTCAAGAAGTGTCAGCTAAGAAGAGGTGGCGGTACAAGTACAAGGGTCGCATATGGTGCATTCAAGGGTCCACCTCTTCCTCCCCTTTTTTTCATTCATCTTTCCTTCTACTCAACTCCCACCCTTGGGTGGTGTACCTACCTATGTCTAATCCTATTTCCATCATCTTTACCTCTCTTCCTGGGTCCGCAAACCCCTCCTCTTTCTCTCCTCTTCATTCGGAGTCTCCAGATTATCTCTCCTCTCAAGATTCTGGGCCTCACCCTAGGCCCTTCTTTCATCCCCATCTTTGGATATCTTTTGATTCCTCTTCCCCGGGACTTCCGGGTGTTATTTTTAATTCTTCTTCTTTGACCCTATCGGATGACTCCTGCTCTCCTTCTCTGACCATCTCGGATGATCATTCTCCTTCTTCCTTACCTTCACAACAATCTCCTCACTGTCTCTCTACTCACTCCTCCAGAAGGTCATGCTTGCTACTTTTCAACTTCAGGGTGCAGCATTGATGTGGTGGAGTTCGGAGTGAGAAGTTGCCTTCCGTTCCTGACCACTTTGTCAGATCACCTGGGTAGAGTTCGTGACAACCTTCGAGCGTACTTACAGTCTGGCCTGTCTTCGCATGGATAAGATGCACCAATTCCTAGATTTGGTTCAGGGTGAAATGATCGTGCTGTAGTATCGGAACAAGCTTATCGAGTTGGGTCGGTATGCGCCGCATATTAGTGCTGATGAAGCCTTAAAGACCGAGCAGTTTCTCCGAGGTTTGAGAGTCGAATGAGAGTGCCGCTGCTTGCTACCCGTGTCACTGTCATGGACGATGCATATCAGGCAGCAGTCATAGTTGAGCTCGATTTGGCGAGGTCTGCAAGGTTCTCTCAGTCCAGTGTTGCTCAGTCAGTTGTACTATTTTAGTAGTCTTTTCAACTGTTAGCGCCTGGAGTTCCATCTGTCGTGCCTGCTTCCAGTGGTCCTTCGAGGCGGATGTTTAGAAAGTTCAAGAAGCATTTTAACCGTCAAGCATCTTCAGGTTTTGTGCAGCAGCAATCGACGTCTTCTGATTCTGTTCAGCAGTCAGTTTCTCCTTTTCAGCAGTGCTGAGAGTTTCCCGTGAGTCAGTTGAGACCTTGTCCGAGGTGTGGTGGCAGCCATCCCGGTGTACCTTGTTCCTTACTGGTGGTTTGCTATTGCTATGATTAGCCGGGTCACGCTGTTCGAGATTGCCCGATGAAGTCCGTGCTAGTGCAGTTCTCGCAGGTTACCCAGCCGCAGCAGTCTCAATTTCATCTTCCTGCACCACCTCTGCCTCAGCCATCGTATTTGCAAGTTCCTGTTTCTTCCCAACAATCTTCTGCAGCTTCTAGCTGGAATCCGAGGAGCCGGATTACTCACATCACTCGTGCAGAAGCCATTGCATCTAATCTTGTAGAAGGTACGGTCACGATTTTTGGTCATTTAGCTCACGTCCTATTCGATTCAGGTGCCACCCATTCATTTATTTCCGAAGATTTCCTTGCTCGTCTTGAGGAGCTGGTAACCGAGTCGCCTTGTGAACTGCTTGTTGAGTTACCATCCGGAGATTTCATGTCCACTCCATTTCGCCTAGAAGATTCTCCTGTCATCGTCAGTGATCGGCAGTTGCCAGTGAAGTTGTATGCGCTGCAGTTGGACGATTATGATGCGATTCTAGGCATGGACTGGTTAGAGTAATATCGTGCCGTGGTTGACTGTAGGGAGATCACTCTCCCTTCTTCTGATCACTCAGAAGGAACCCAATCCCTGAACAGGGGATCAGAAAGACAGTAAGAATATGAAGCAAAGAACCAAGTAACTAACAAAAAGAAGAAATGAAACCAGATGAATGCAATGTAGCTCCTAATGAGTGATCTGGCTTTGGATTTGATTCACGAGACCAGGCTTCCACAGATCTTCAGAAGTGCTCGAATCTGCTTTGATGTAGCTCTCTTCCCTCTTCTTCTTCTTCTCTTAGTCTCTCTCTCAATCTTTCTGTTCGAACTGACCTGCTCAGAATTTTTCCGATGGAACGCTCAATTTCTTCTTTTTCTCTTCTCTTCTCTTCTCTTCTGCTCTTCGTGCTCTATCTATTCTCTCACTACTACTCTTCGAAAGAGGCGAACGAGCGTATATATATCACCTAAGAATTTGGGGATTTTCTACTTTTGATTTGATCCTTGGATCTGATTCCTCATTGGTCCAGGTGGCCACGAAAAAGGTCGTCAGAACTAAATTCCATTGGCTTAGGTGGCCATGAGAATATTCTTTAGGAGACATCATCCTGAATGGTTGCCACGTGGCCTGAGATCACTTTCCAGATAACTAAAGTCGAGATCACATGGCTTCATTAAGTCCTCACGTGTAGGGTCAATAGGTCGAGGCATCTTTTAGATGTGCAGACGTAACTGACACTCAGAGTTAATTCTAAACTGAATTCTTCGAGACGTGAGTTTGATGCATCGGTGCATCACTGAACTGCTTAAGTACTATTAATGATCAAATCCAGACATGGAGTTGAATGCATAGGTGCAGTCTTTTGATGCGTCGAGGCATCACGTCTGATGCGTCAATGCAGCGACTTGATGCTTGAGGAGTTTTGCTCTGAGGCTTCGACGTGCTAAATCTAAGAGCAAGCTTGGACTGAATGCGCCAAGGCATCTATCTTCTGCGTTGATGCATTGATGACCTTTTCTTCTATTGTGTCGATGCAATGTGCTTGGTTTCTCCTGATTCGTCAATGCATCCCTCCTGATGCGTCGATGCATTATAGTTGTGCATCTGCTTGATTTTGTGATTCATTTATTTTGTACATGTTCACCACAAATGAAACTTAGTCCATCATCTCTTATCAAGATCAATAGTATGTCATCATCAAAACTAGAGATCTAATAGTCTCTCCCTTTTTGATGATGACAACTATTCATTTAACTATTGATTATTTGTTCAGTTCCTAGTTACAAGATCATTTATTGACATCAAACTTTTTCCGTTTGCTCTCCAGCAGAACCAAGTCGAAGCACATCACTGTTCACTAAGTGAGGACTTCTATCAAGCACTTAAAAGACAGAAACTTCAGTCACGTAAGTAATCATGTGAGGCAGGAAGGATGGCACATGGAATCTGTTAGCTCATGAGTGGGCACGTGATCCAAGGTAGATTATCCCAGAAAAATCATGCCATGTGGACCTACCTTCACTCAGATTCCAACACGTGGAAAGAACCTTCGAGAAAACCTATTGGCGGGAGTGCTCCCTCCACATGCCTCGAAGGACGATGGGGACCACACTAATCAGGCCCTGGAGGCTTCTCATAAGCACGTAATCCAAGGTGGGAGTCTTGACTGGAGATTCAGCCACGTGGACAGCATTATCTTATCACCTGACATGTGGATTCTCAGGATAAGGGGGCACAAGCCCAACACACGTCTGAGGCGTGAGCCCGTGGGACCCCAGGTCTGAAGCCCTATAAGAAGGCATCTTCGGCGATCAAAGAACCCCAACCAAGAAATGAAAAAAGGAGAGCCGAAGGAGAGAGGAAGGAAAAGGAGCTAGATAGAGAGGAGTTGGAGTGAGCCAGAGCGAGAAAGAGGAAAAGAAGAATTTGAAAGAGCTGATTGAAGATTTGTGTGCATCGATTGTAGGATCAAATCCTCAATTATTCTGCTCCATTGAGAGCCACATTTTTGTCTATTTTTTGTTTGTTTCCTTTGAATTTCTCCCTGATTTTTGATACTCTGTCTTCGTCTGCGAGTTTTCCTCCAGTGGATTTAGGAGAAGGGAGAGTGTTCTCCAGTTTCCCTCTGGTGTGGAGGAAGGGAGACTAAGTCTCCAGGTTGTGAGTGACTTGGGGTCACTTGTGGGTTTCCCTCTGGTGTGGAGGGAGGGAGACTAAGTATCCGGGTTGCGAGTGACTTGGGGTCACTCGTGGTTTCCCTCTAGCATGGAGGAAGGGAGGATTTGTCCGCCGATTCTGGACTTGCAGGTGGCAAGGCCAGGTCTCAGGTTCTGTGGGTTGCAGGATCTAGTTCTAGGGACTTGTTTCCCTAAGGGCAAGCAATGTGACAGCCGTTGTTGCAGACTAAGTCTGTTGTAATTGTTTGCTTGGATAAGCAAGGTACCTTACTCAGCTTGAGTGAAGGAGTGGACGTAGGTAGACCTTGGGTCTGACCGAATCACTATAAATCTCCCGTGTTCCATCTAATGGTTTGCTGGCCTGGTTGTTCATTCCTGACCCTATTATGTTGATCGATTGTTTTGCGAGAAAGACAATTCTCTCGACTGGCCAGAATCTTACGACAATGATCCTCGGCCCATGGGTTATTAGCCCACACGCTTCCGCTGTGCACTCATACAACGCACATTGGCATAAAAAATATCTCGGTATTCACATCTCAGCACACATTTGGCATCATCGTAATTTATATAAACCACAATTAGCACGCCATGAGTACTGATCCAGCAAACAACCAATCACAAGAAGCCAAAGTGCAAAGAAAGAGAGCACCAGCATCAGCACAAAGCACAAGGAGACATGCCAATCTCAACTCACCTTCACGTCCTAAAACAATAACTAAGCCTTCACAACACATCGGCCGCTGGACACGGCATGACAAACATGGTACGCAATAGCTCTTAACGCCATGATGGAGTCCAAAGCCAAGCAACCGTAGAGCAAGGAGCAGATCAGGCTCAAAAGAAATACTATCCACACGTAAGTAGACACAGGACAAAGGCATAACTAAGATAGCAATTCCAAGGCTTACCTCGAAAAGACTCCACCAAATGGGACGAGAAGCATCAAGCTCACAAACACAAGCTCACCAGGAAGGGAAAATCCTAGGTTGCTCGAGCATCTTCTCAATAAAGGAATCTAATCGAGCACTTCAATTAGAAGCGAAATGCATCAGGAGCTGAACAGGCTCAAGCTGGGATGACCAAAACAACATAATAATGTGTACGGCCATCACACCAACTAGAAAAGTCAACAGCAACCTGAACCAATAATAGGAAAATCTCGAACAATGTACCACAGATTCAAGCCTTTCGGCGAACTCTGCCAAGTACAACTTGATCGAGACAGACATCATGATGAGAAAGAAAGACCTCTTCACATCCTGACGAGAGCAAAACTATCTCGCACAGTGCTAATCCAGCACGCACAAGACGACACACGGAAATGAAGCGATATGAATCACGAACCTAACACCAGCGAATGACTGTACTGGACTTTCAGGACTCTGGAAACTGTATATCTCGGATTCCCATGTACTTCACACAACAATACTTTGATACCAACTGTGACAACCCGGATCCCAGATGCTGGATGTACCCAATAGGACTACCGAGTAGACCCGATATCACTTGGAACCCGCGAAGCCTCCCAAGAGTTGTAAAGCTTCGAAGGGATAAAAGGATTGTCGTGTAGTACATTGAAGCCACAAAGATATAATAGCAAGCAATTAAATTTCATTAGACCGGTTTGCTAAAATAGCAGAAATAAAATTATTTTTTAATTAACAGTTTAAACAATTTCAATAGCTCTCTAAGAAACTAGAAGAGTATTTGCCCATAGCTCCGCCTGAAATTATGAACCTGTGTTAAAATTAGATGGGTTGAAAAGCAATCAGACTAAAAATAGTGTGACAGAGATGCAAGAATAATGTTTAGAATAGCTGGGACATAAAGATAGGAAATGGAGCTCTAATCAATAAGTTGAGTTTCAGTGGGCATAAGTCAACTTGCAGAGGATGATAGCAACCATATCTGAAAGACAATAACATAAGTCAACTATCTTAGAATAAAGAGTCGACTTTCAGTTAAGGACAATGTAAGATCAGCGAAAGATGATGGTCTGAGCTCCCCCTCAGTCAAATCAGGTGACTCTATATGCATTCATGAAATGTAGTGCACCTATTTACCTATCCAAAGCTCTTACCTACATGAATTTTGGACCTTTGGTACTTGGCAGAGGTAGGTCCCCTATGTATAGTGTGGCTTTCAGACAAGCTTAACCTACCCTTCCACAAATCACCAATTGATATAACACAAGTGTCCATGGTATGAATGCATGACTACTGTATAAGCAAACTCAGATACGAAAATGGATGCTTGATTCATGCATAGGACCTATACCATATGTGCAGCTCCCCCTCACTGTGTCATATAATAAGAAATTAAAATCAAGATTGTTGCAGCAAGATCATGAAATCTGTAAATGGACAAATGTAGCAGCCTTCAAAATTTTCATGAAGCAAATTTCAGTTTGGAAGAATTACCTGATTCCAGCATGTTGTGTAGGCCAATTAAGAGAGTAAAAACTTACAGTTCAATCATAATAAGAATTTTCATTTGTTCCCCCTTTTTCATGCCTTGGACAACCATTTTCATGAAGCCCCTTGCTGTGTGTGGCTGCAAGGCCCATCTTCTAGCAATTCAGACTGCAGATTTAGGAACCCAAGTAGCTTTGGGTCCCTTTTGAACATTTAACTCTTCAAGACATGATAGCATGTCTTTTGGTATCCACAGTTATCTTGCTCGCATTGGATTCTCATTAGGCCTGCATGAAGATTTCTCAATAATAGAGGTAAAAACATTAGAATGGTTCACAAATTTTTGCTTCTTTACAAAATTCTTGTTTCTATCTTTCCAGTAAGCATAGGGTGATTTGGACTAACCATTCAGCTGGGTGACCTGGTCATTACTGCAGCATTTATTACAGGAAAATCTCTTCAAAGTAAACAATTCATTATTTTGATTCACCAATTTTGAGCTTCTCTTAGAATTCTTACTTTCCTGCAACAAAGCAAGACTTTCTTTCAGGCATCCACCATTATTTAGAACAACTTTTTGTTCCTCATTTCATAAGAATCCTTGATTTTGATTAATTTCATTCTTTGTTCCTTTTCCTTCGAGAGCTGCCGGTGCTGGAACTAGTGCAGGAGGTGCTCCCGCCAATCTGGCTGTCAGACTTCTTCTACAGCCATGACTTCATCTTCTTCTCCCTTTGTTGGGATTTGTATCATGCTGGGGACTTGTCGTCCGTTGATGACAGTTATACTCAAGCTCTGATCTGGCGGGACTACCAAAGAACTAGCTAGCTTTGCAAGGGCATCTGCCTGACCATTCTATCCTCTATTAACAGCCTCATTTGGATAAGGTAAAACTTCACCATCAGGCACAGCACCATTCGGTGATAGGGAAGGAGCTCTGGCTTTCGGACATCAAATTCTCCTCCAACTTGCTTTACAACCAGCATGGAGTCCCCGAACACCTCGAGCATTTGGATTCCCATGGAGAGAGCAATTTGCAACCCGATAATTAAGGCCTCATACTCAGCCTCATTATTTGTAAAAGGCTTGTTTATCGAGCAGGAGGTATATATGACCTCGCCCTCGGGGGACTTCAGGACTATGCGCACACCAGCTCTGACTCTGGCTGCTCCGATTGTTGGAGTGCCAATTCTGGAGGTGCCATCAAAGTACAACTGCCAAAGGGTATGCTGCACTTGGTTTGCTTTCAGGATCTCATCTTCAGGGAGTTCTATCTCTAGTGGGCAGTCTTCAAGCACTAGGTGTGCGGCAAAGAAATCTGCGATAATCCGCGATAGCCTGGCCTTTGATAGCTTTTTACAGGACGTAGGAGATAGCAAACTCCATAAGAATTACTGCCCATTTGCCTAAGCACGTGGCCTTTGACTATCGGTTGGGATAGGACATATTTTAGTGGATCTGCCTTGGATATCAGCTTGATCTCATGTGACAACCTGTAGTGTCGGAGATTCTTAGCTGCGAAAACTAGAGCTAAGTAGATCTTCTCAATGTAGGTGTATCTTTCTTCAGTCCTTACCAACCTTTGACTGATATAGTAGAGAGCCTGCTCTTTCCCTTCTTCATTATTTTGGGCCAGTATTGCCCCCAGAGAGTAGTGTAAGGGAGGGCCTTTTTGTTTCCGGCAGGATCTTCCTCTAATGGCCAATGGGTATGTCCTCCCAATGGGATTCCCAACTTCAGGCAAAGAGTTGTTCAACAGGGAGCTGTGATATGAGGTTGGAGAGACGTATTTGTGATTTTATACGGGGTGCTACACCCTCCCCCACTTAAAATAATTTGGTCCCCAAATTTAATTACATATAGACATGGAGGGTGTAATATACTTACAATGTTGAAATAGGTCGGGGAATCTCTTCTTTATAGAGTCTTCAGTCTCCCATGTGACTTCTTGTTCTGAGCAGATGCTCCATTGTACCTTGATCATGGGAATCATCTTGTTTCTTAGCACACGAACCTCGCGATCAAGGATCTTCAAAGGCTTTTGTTCATATGTGAGATCCTTTTGTATCACCAGATTGTCATGATCTATGATGTGAGCCGGATCATGAACATACTTCTTGAGCATAGAAATATGAAATACATTGTGTACTTCGGATAGTTGCGGAGGTAAATCGATCCTATAGGAAACCTCACCAACTCTTTCTAGTATTTTAAATAGTCCGATATACCTTGGTGTAAGCTTACCCTTAACACCAAATCTTCTAATTCCTCGTCTAGGGGAAACCTTAAGGAAGACGTGATCTCCGACTTAGAACTCAAGATCTCTCCTTCTAGTATCAGCATAAGATTTTTGTCTAGACTGAGCCATCTGAAGTCTTTTTCTGATTACTTGTATCTTCTCGGTGGTATCTCGTACCATATCCGAACCTAGTAGTTATTTTTCGCCAACTTCGTCTCAACATAATGGTGAATGACAACTCCTTCCATACAATACTTCGAAGGGTGCCATTTGAATACTTGCTTGGTAACTGTTGTTATATGCAAACTCGACCAGAGGTAAGTGATCATACCAACTTTCACCAAAATCAATAATACAAGCTCGTAGCATATCTTCTACAACTTGATTCGTTCTCTCGGTCTAACCATCCGTTTGAGGATGAAATGCAGTGCTGAAGTTGAGTCTTGACCCCAACGAGTGTTGTAGACCATTCCAAAAGTGTGAAGTGAAGCGCGGGTCTCGGTCAGATACGATTGAAGCAGGAACTCTATGTAGTCTAACCACTTCTTTGACGTATAAAGTTGTTAGGACATCAACCGTCCATCAGCTCTTAATAGGCAAGAAGTGTGTCGACTTGGTTAGTCGGTCTATGATGACCTATATTCCATCATGTCTACCTTTAGATTTAGACAATCTCACGATAAAATCCATTCCAATATCTTCCCACTTCCACTTGGGAATATCGAGAGGGTGCAATTTGCCAGTGGGCTTTTGGTGTTTCGCTTTAACTTGTTGACACGTAAGATAGCAGGACACAAAATCTGCTACCTCCCTCTTCATATTAGGCCCATCCAAGCGGGTTACTGCTGACAAAACGTATGAGAATTGATTGCCCTGATAACGACCACCAATTAGTTTGGCTTTCAAAGCCGGTGTTGTGCTCAGCCGCCATGCTTTGAGGCCCATGTTCGGGCACCAAAAATCTTGAAAGTTACAGGAGGGTGGACTGCTCTCTGTTTGTTGAATAGATAATCGGGGACACATGGTTTGTACTTATACTAGAGATAGAGGGATGGAGAAAGAGATGTGGGGATACTATTTGGGAGATTTAGACACTTGCCCACATATTGTAGCTTGTTGGATTGTCCATCTAATTAGGGAATCTAATCGTAAATGAGCAATGGGGAGGTGGGTAATACTCTTGATGTACTGTTTAAGTGCTCATTAACTAAGGACACAGGGATAACTTATTTCACCTAATAAGGGGAAAGATTTATCCACCAAAAGTAGGGATAAGCTAAACTTAGATTGATCCATACTACTTATCTTAGAACCAGAGAGAATAATTTAGTACCCCTAACTTTAAGTCTGAAATGGGGATAACTTTTAAGTTATGAAGTTATGATAGCCTCCCCTTCCCCCCAAATCAACTCCCTCACTTGGAAATACCCGGGAGGGGTTAGGAGTTTGTTAGAGTTAAGAGTATTACTTTTAGCTTATAGTGTTCCTAGGGCACAATGTATTGTGTGTCCATGTATATAACCTCTTGTTTTCTCATTAATCAGAGTTTAGATCGACTAGTTTCCCTCATCAACATGGTATCAGAAGGCTAGGGCTCTGGATCGCCGCCGCCGCCGCCGCCGCTAGGGCCCACCTCCACCGTCGCCAGGCCCCACCTCCGCCGTCACCCTCCATCCTGTGCCACCCCTCCTACCACCATCCCTGCCTTCCCCGAGCAGTTCGACATCGCTGTTCGCCCTTGTGCCCCAGTCCTCGCCACGCCTTTGCATCCGTACGCGTAGACCAATGTAGGACCAACAGACAGCAAGAGTTCTTTTGCTGGCCACTCCACTCAGCTAGCCATTGCCATCTTGCATCCCTGGCCTCTCCATCTACCTTTTTTTTCTTCCTTGAAAATGGGCAACACATAGGGATACTTGTCTAGTTCTCTCTTCCCTTATGTGCTGACCTCTCTTACCTTAGAATACTTCTTCTATTATCCCATTGTCCGAGATGGAGAATCCATCGCCACACGCTCCTTCTTCAGCATTGTTTCCTTCTAGTGAAGGGAAGACGTCTCACATGATGGCTACCTCCGTAAAATTGAATGGAGCCGGCACCTGACCTACGTGAGGATGGGGTTTTCTTACTAACCTCCCAGGTATCCTGAGTGCACATCTAGGTTGATTTGGGCCTCTAAGCTCCTCGAATGATAGTCCCGCCGGTTAAGTCTTATCCTGATGACAATGTCGTCATGCCACGCTTAGGCTCCCAGTTGCTTTCGACCACAGGGATACACCCAAAGAGTGTTCGAGGTAAAAGATTTATCCGACCCAGGTCTATTTCCTCACAATTCTAGATGGTACATAATGGAACACCTTGGAACCCTACCGACCAACCGCGCGACGCTGACCCAGAATCAGACACCGTTGCACCGATAGGTGACGCGCTTGCATTGGTCTAAGCCCGAGGTTAACATAAGAGAACATCAAGGTGGTAAATAGGGGTCTTGACCGGCCAGAAACACCAAGACTCCTTTGCAGCGATGGCTTTCACCTTTCAAAGTAGACAACTATATGTGTGTTTTGTTAAAATAAGGCCGTGAGCCTTAACGAGACTTACCCTTTCGGACCTCCATTTGGCCTTTATCTTTGGGACAGAGAAGGAAGAGAATGGGGGTGTGGACGCACTATCGGGATGCTTCTTTTGTTTAATTTATTATTCATTTGTTCATTTGTTTATTCGGTTTATTTGTGCGAGGGCGTGCCAGTCACTTAGGTGACGATTTACTCGGGCTTAAAGAAGCCCATGGTGCACTCGGTCTGACTAATCAGACGATTGTGTGTTTCATATTGAGACTGAGAACTCATCGTACCGTGAAGGCTACGACATTAATTACATCCCCTCGGAGAGGGAAAAACCCTTGATTGATTACTAGGAAAAGGGGCCCTATGGCCTGAAATTTATAATAATGAAAGCGAGAGCAAGATCTCGAATTACTTTTAAACAGACCGCACATTGGGGTGCAAACGTTCATAGATACATGCATGTTGGTCACTCATGGACCATTTCTTGTCCTGAGAGAAGTTCGCATTTGTAGCATTGAAGACGATGATGATAAAATCATACAAATGTCTGCCATAGGTACGACAAGTTTAATGCAAGTGCGGGATTAGATCCCAGAAGGAGCGGGTCAGATTGGCGAACTATTGGCCCGAGACGATTTTGGATTATGGGCATATCGGGGTTCCCAAGGTCCACGCCGAATGCCATGGGGCATCATTGTTGTTTTCTTCACACACAGTCCGGGGGAGCGAATAGTTAAGTGTGGAGCCCGAACTCACCATCGTGCACCCTCGCACGCGGATCGACCTGCGTGGTCAGGGCGCAGCCACCAGCCACGCCCCCCAGGACCGCGCAGCAGAATGCTCTTGCGATCGCGCGCCAGCGAGGCCTGGACCTCCGGATGCAGCAGGAAGCGCACCGCATAGGGCACCGAGGCCGGCATTACTTTCTTGCTCGCAGTGCTCTGGGGAGTCAGGCGGTCTTCACCGCGCAGTTCGTCCCTGTGGGCATCGACATAGAGCCGGCGCTCGTGCTTGACGCCGTATTGTTCGCGCCAGCCCTCGTGCTCCATCTCGAGCAGGGTGCCGGAATCCTCGGCGTCGACGCGGCGCGAGCGCACCTTGTAGCGGTCGCCTTCCAGCGTGTAGTTGAGCATCTCGCCGAACTTGCCGCCGACCGGCGCCAGCAGCGGCGCGTGCCGCTCGCTGCAGCGCTCCGAGCACGCCCCGGGGTAGTGCAGCCGAGCCCGGTTCTCGCCCTTGTGCGCGTGGATCAGGCCGGCCTGCTCGGCCGCCCGGATCGCGTCCTGCACGTGCTGGACCTTGGTCCCGATCTCGGTGTCGCGGGCCAGCTGCTTGAGCTTGTTCACGCTCTCCCCGGGCGAGGCGGCCACAATCTCGGCGATCACCTGCGCATGGTCGGATGTGCGCTGCGAGGCCCGATCACCCTCGCCGAGCGAGAGCCGGCGGGTGTTCCGGTCGAACACCAGCGCGGTCTCGTGCACCAGCACGTCGCGCCCCTCAGCGCTGAACGCGCGGGTGTGCTGGTCGCGCACCAGCAGCCAGTTCGCGTCCGCCCACCCGAGGAACGAGCTGGCCCCGCGCGCCCGCTCGGCGACATGCCCCGTGTGGTGGGTCACCAGCAGCTCGTCGGCGCCCGCCTCGCGCACCAGTGCGTCCAGGGCGAACAGCACCCCGCCGACCGCGGAGTTGTCCTGCTCGTCGATGCCCAGCGAGGCCAGAACCGGCCCCACCGGGTCAACGATCACCACACCGACGTTGAGCGCCCGCAGGTGCGCCGCCCACTCCGCCCGGACCTCCGGGTCCCGCGGGTCCCACACCCGACCGCGCATCAGCTCCACGTGCACCCGTTCGGCGTTCGCGATCCGCTGGTCGCGCAGCCACTCCCGCAGCAGCCGCCGGGTCATCTCGAAGTCCAGCAGCGCCACGGTGCGCCCGTCGGCCAGCGGCGACACCGCGAACCCCGCGTCGGCCGTGTGGCGCCACTCGCCGAGCCGGGGGCTGTTGGGCTTGGCCAGGAACGGGCGGCCGTCGGCGAGCGAGGCCACCAGGTTGCCCACCATCGTGGTCTTGCCCGACTTCTGCGGCGCCGACAGCAGCACCTTGCCGCCCTCGGGCCACAGCGATTCGATCCGCCATGCCGGCCCCTCGTCGGGCTCGGCGAGCAGCGCCGCCAGCCCCACCATCGACGGCCCGGGGTCCGGGGCGCGCTCGTCGGCCGCCACGATGCGCTTGGCCTCGCGGGTCAGCCGCAGCGACCGCACCCGCGCGTCCAGGTCGGACTGCCACAGCTCGGCGTCATCCTCGTCGGCCGGGTCGCCCCCGTCCGCCCCGTCAGCGCCGCCCTGGGCGCCGCCGGAGTCGGCCCCGGCCGCGGGAGGGTCCACGAGCACCCACGGGCTCCTGGTGGCCCGCTCCCGCGCCTCCACGAACACGATGTGCTCGTCACGCTCGTCGGGGTCTGCCTTCCACACCCGCCGGATCGCCTGCTCCAGCGCCAGCTCCATGCCGTCCTGTTCGACCAGCCCGAGGTCCACGCACCGCCAGCCGTCCAGCGCGGCCAGGAACAGCTCGTGCCGGAACGCGCCGCCGCGGGTGCGTACCCCGCGCAGGTGCCGTCGGTACTGGCCCAGCAGCTGGTCGCGGTAGCCGTGGCGGGGCTCGTCGTCCCACTGCCCGTCCGGGCGCGTCGACGAGCTGGCCGAGCTGGAGCTGGTGGGCCGCTCGGGCTTCGGCGCCCGCAGCAGCTCGCGCAGCCACTGCGGCACCGCCGCGGGCTCGGCCCACGGGTCTTCGGCGAGGTACTCCACGCCGGTCTCGTGGATCGAGCCGGCCGCGACGACGTACCCGCCGCCGTCCTGGGCGCCGCCGCGCGCGCCGCGCACGTCCACCCACTCGGGCAGGCCACCGGTGTCCCCGTTGGAGAACTCCCGGTCGGGGTCGGCGAAGTAGTAGTGCCAGCCCTTGGCGGTGCGCACCCGGTAGGTGGCGGGCAGCTCGTGGCCGCGCTCGGCGCACCAGCTCTCCAGCCCGTCCCCGTCGTCGTCGATGACCAGCAGGCCCGAGCCCTTGCAGCCGATCGCGATGTTGCGCGGTTCGGCGAACCAGCGGCCCAGCAGCCCGTCCGCCGGCTCGCTGGCGGTCATCGTCAACCAGCCACCGACCGGGTGCTTGCCGCGCCGGCCGTTGCACGGGCTCGTCCGGTGCGCGCTCGCGCACTCGCCCAGCGCCGGATGGTCGACAGGGAAGGGCCGCCAGCCCCGATCGCGGAAGGCGATCGCGGCGGCGAGGGTGGCAGGCGGGTCCGGTTCCGGGATGGGGGCCGAGCCCCCCGCGCCCGCGGCGCTCACCGGATCGAGCCGGACGCGCGGGTAGTGATATTGCAGGTACTGGGCATAGGATGTCCCTCGGATCTGTCAGGAGCCACACCGACCGTCACCGTTCCCGCGGTGGCGGTCGATCCATGTCTGGGGTGTGGCGCACGGTTGGCTGTCAGCTGGGGAGCTGGTGCGCACACCCTAGCGCCGTCGCGGGCGGTGATCGATGTCCCGCGGAACGGAGCTGGTACGGGGTCAGGTCATCGCGCCCCCGCCAGCACCAGCAGCGGCAGCGCGGACCACGCCGCGTACAGCTCGCTGTCCGCCCGGTGCACGTAGGAGCGCACCAGCTCGCCGGTCCCGACGCGGGCGCCGATGACCTCCACGTACAGGCTGCTGTGGCCGCGGGTGCGGATGCCGCGGATGCGGCCGAACGGCTCCACCTCGCCGGTCGGGACTTCGTCCAGCTGCTTGGCCACGCCCAGGGTGATCTGCCGAGTGCCCATCTGCAGCACGTGCACCTGGGCGGTCAGGGTCGCCACGGTGGCGGTGTTCTCGGTCATGCGGTCAGTCGTCCGTTCATCTCGTCGGCGAGCAGCACGAGCCCGTCGCGCTCGACGGCGGGCACGAGCACGTCCACCAGCTCGTCGGGGTCGCCGTGGAGCACTTCGGTGTCCTCTCCGGTGTCGTGCACGTCGGGGGTGTAGATCTCCAGGCGCCACCCGCGGTGGCTGGCGCGCGAGCCCACCACGGGGAACAGGCCGTCTTCCCCCGCGAAGACGACGCCCTCCGCCACGAGCCGCCAGGGCTTCTCCACGGGCGCCCAGCAGCGGGCGCGGTCGATGCTCATGCCGCCACCTCCAGCTCGTCGGTCTGCTCGGGCGTCCACTGGATCGCCGCGTAGAAGTCGGACCAGGACAGCTCGTAGACCGGCGGCGCGCCGGGCTCCAGCACGCCGGCACCGGTGAACTCCCAGCTGGTCCAGCCCTTGGCCTTGTCGATGCGCGCCCACACCGCGTAGGCGCGGGTGCCGTCGCTGTGCTGGACGCGCAGACTCACCGACTCCAGCAGCCGGGGCACGTCAACGGTCTTGCGCTTGCGCTCGCTGGCCTTCATGGCCGCGACGTCGGCGAGGCGGGCAGTCAGGCGCCGGTCCACGGCCGGGCGCTCCTTCACGAGCGTGGTGGCGCGGCCCCACACGATGCGGTGGCGCCAGCCGGGCGCGAGGCGGGCCAGCGCCGCGGTCAGGTTGCGCGGCAGGTCGGTGGGGGTGCAGTCGGTGGTCGGCGTCCCTTCCGACCCCGGGGCGGGGAGCTGATCGGCCATGGCCTACGTCGCCTCGCCCAGGATGTAGAAGGCCACGGCCTCCTGGTCCTCGCCGATCTCGGGCCTGTGTCCGTTGCGCCAGGAGTCGCGGACCTCGGTCGCCCGGCACTCAATCGCCCGCAGCCGCTCCAGCTCGGCGAGCAGCTCGGCCGCCTCATGCTGGGTTAGTGGCCTGGCGTAGAAGGAGTCCCGAGCGATCAGCCCGAGCCCGATCTCAGCAGCGGTCAACGCCGAGGATGGCGCGCTCATGCCGCCACCTCGCCGTCGCCCAGCAGCACGGCCGGGCGGGTGCCCAGCGCCTGGGCGAGCTGCCCGAGCTGGGGCACCTCCCAGCGGCCGTCCTTCAGCCGGCGGTGGAACGTGGCCCTGGCGATGCCGGACCGGCGCTGCACCTGGGCCAGCGACAGGTCCGCGGCTTTGGCCAGGTCACGGATGGTCTGGGACACCTGGTCTCCCTCCATGAGGATCACGGTAGCGCACGTTTCGTGCTCAGCTCTGAGATTAGCGGCGTGTCGCCACTTGCGCAACCCGTCGGCAACGGTCTACAGTTCTCACTGCAGCGCGGCGGAGCGTCGGACCCCCGGCGTAACGTCCGCGGCACCGGGAGGGAACTCCCGGGCACTGCGCCACCGGCAACCCACCGGTGGAGGGACAAGCAGAAGCTGGAGCAAGAGCATGGCGCTGAAGCGTGCGCAGAACACCGGTGGCGGCGGCGGGTTCGTCAACCTCAAGCAGCTCGTCACCGACCACGGCCCCGCGCTGGCGGTCTTCCACATCCTGGAGTTCGAGCCGCCCGAGCGGGGCGACCACGGGCTGATCTGCCCGGTCCGGGCGCACCTGCGGATCCTGGACGGCCCGCTGGCGGGTGAGAAGTGGCTGGACCAGACGTTCAAGTTCGCGATCACCTCCGCGCTGCGCGGAGTGCCGAACCCCGGCCCGAAGGACAAGCGGGCCGAGGAGCCGACCAACGCGGTTGGCGATGACCTGGTGGTGCACCTGGTCGGGAAGAATCTGGACCGCGCCAACGGCACGGTGTTCGGGAACGAGCCGTCGGACCACCAGATGGCCCAGGCCGAAGACACGCCGTGGATCGTGGAGAACGAAGACGGCGAGCTGGTGGCCGTCTGGGACGACGAGGATGACGACGAGCCCGCCGACGAGCCCGCCGAGCGGGAGCTGGTCGGCGCGGGCGCGGGCCGCTCGGGCTCGGGCGACCGGAAGTCGTCGCGTCCGTGGGGCAACCGCAAGTAGCCCCGGTGTCCTCCGGCGGCGAGCGGGTCCCCTTCCCGGCCCCGCTCGTCCGCTGAGGGTCGGGCACGAGTTGCTTCCCTTCCCCGCTGGGGTCCGGGTCCAGGTGCTTGGAAACCACCTCCGGTCTCCGCTGGGGCAGGGGTCGGGGGCTGCTCGTGCCCTTCCTCCTGAGCGACCACCAGGAGGACACCCGCCATGAACTACACCCTGCCCGGCGAGGGGGCGGCGCCACCCAGCTCCGGCTGGTTCGAGCCCGCCAACGCTCGCCGCATCCCCACCAGCTCCGCCCTCGGCGGCGTGCCGGACGACGAGCCGATCAGCCTGCCGACCACTGGCCGGCCGTGCGCCACGCCCGTGACCACGCCGTGCCAGCACGAGCGCACCGTGGAGAACCTCCGCGAGTGGCTCTCGCGCCAGCCGTTCGACGGCCGCGTCTCGGTCGGCGAAGCGCTGCTGCGCCTGGGACGGAGGCCCAGCTGATGGCCGGACACGTCATCCCCACCAGTGACCCGACGACGGTCAGCGTCGCGCGCTGGCTCGTCGGGATGGCGCAGCGGCTGCAGCACACCGCCGAGCTGGAAGCGCGGCGCGTGCAGCGGCTGGAGCGCGTCGCGGAGGAAGCGCGGAAGTACATCTACGGAGCAGGGAGCGCTACCCCGCTCCGTGACGCGGTCGCCGCCCTGGACGGTGCGTGATGGCGCTCAAGGCGGCTCGCAAGGTCACCACCGCCGGGCACGACGTGCCCGAGGTCCCCGACGAGATCCCCCGCGGGCGCGGCGGCCGGCCGAAGATCCGGGCACTGCGCCCGGACGGCACCGATGACCCCGGGGTGTTCATCGACTACACGCGCGCCTCCACGCTCGGGAAGACCCTGGAGAACCAGGTCGGGTTGGAGGAGTGGAAGCGCCGGATGATCGTGTTCGGGATCGGGCACGATCCCGCGCTGCACCTTGCGGCCGCCAGCGTCGCGACGACGACCGAGGAGAAGGACAAGGAGCAGCTGGGCAAGATCGCCGAGGAGGCGCTGACCATCTCCCGGGCCGGCTCGGGCGCGATGCGCGGCACGTCGTTCCACACGCTGTCCGACCAGCGCCAGCAGGGCGCTCGGCTGGACCACCTCCCGGCCGACGCGCTGGACGGGCTCGCGGCGTACGAGCGGCTCATGGAGCCGTTTGAGGTGGTGGCCATGGAGCAGTTCGTGGTCTGCGACCGGCTGGAGACCGCGGGCACGTACGACCGCCTCATCTCGCCGCGCTGGCCGCTCACGGCCCCCGACGGCACGGTGATCGAGCCCGGCGAGCTGCTCATCGACGACACCAAGAGCAACCGCTCGGCCGACTACTTCGGCCCGACCTACGCGGTGCAGCAGGCGGTCTACGCCAACGGCATCCCGTACTCGCACAAGGGCGGTCGCGGCGAGTGGCCCGGCGGGCGCGCCCCGCGCACCGACTGGTCGCTGATCATGCACATCCCGATGAGCCCGCCGAAGGACGCGGAGGAGGGCTGGCGGCCGTCCGACGACGCCGGCCTGTGGTGGGTGAACCTGCGCGAGGGATACGAGCTGGCCGAGCTGGCCCGGCTCGTGCGCGCCCAGACTCGCCGCGCCGACCTGTTCGTCCCGTGCGACATCCCGCACGAGCCCAGGCCGGCGGCCATCGACGCGGCCGGGCTCGTCGCGCTGATCCGGCAGGCGCAGACCCTGGAGGGGCTGGAGCTGGTCTACGCCCAGCACGCCGGCGTCTGGACCGCCCGCCACACCGCGGCCGCCGACCAGCGCGCCGCCGAGCTGGAGGGAGCAGCGTGAAGCACCCGCCGCAGCGGCCGCCGACGCGGCCCACGGTCTGGGGGGTGAAGTCCGGCGTTGACGGGGACGGGCGCACCGTCTGGCGCTGGAGCTACTACGTGCCACTGCCCGAGCTGGCCGCCCGTGGCACCTGCGCCACCTGGGAGCGTGCCTATGAGCTGGCGCTGCACTGGACTCAGTGGGTCGACGAGCCGCCGGGGCTGGCATGAGCGGCTCAGACTACGTCTGCGCCCACTGTGCGCGGCTGCGGCCGCCGGGCACGACGTGCACCTGCGGGGCGAGCTGATGGGCCGCTCCGCCGACCCGTACGACGTGCGGGGGCTGCTCGTGGCGCTGGGCAAGGTCCGCCCGGACCTGCGCCCGGTGCTGCGGGTGGCCCGCGAGGCGCACTCGCGCCGGCCGCTGCGCAAGCCGATGGCTCGGGCAACTCCTCGCCGCTGCGCTCGGGGGCACTTCGCCCGGCGGACCGGCTGCGAGTGCGGGGCACCCCTTGCGTAGAGCGTCGCCTACGGGCTACACTTTGGGGCATGATGATCCAGCTCCCCAGCACCCGCGGCCCCCGCACTGCGATCCCCGCGGGCACCACTGACCTGCCGCTGGGCACCTGCACCGGCTCGGGCCGCGTGCACCTGCCGACCACCGACGGCGGTGCCCAGCTGTTCATCTGCGGCGGCTGCGCGAACTGCCAGCGCACCCGCCCCGTCTCGGCCGCCGTGCCCGGCTCGGCCGCCGAGCTGGCCGCTGCCGCGGACGCGCAGCGCCGCCGGATGCGGATGGCCGACGCGTTCGCTCCGGCCGTCGACGAGGAGGCGTTCTGATGGCCCGCCCGCTCACCTTATAAGCCGTCAAGAAGGATGGCAAAGAGAAACAAGAACTGGCGAATTTTCACCTGCAACATGGCAGGAGTTCTTGGCCAATACAGAGCTCTACCTACCGACCCTAAAGAGGTGGCCAAACTCACCGCCAGACCCAGACCTCTCACTAGAAGAGGAAGAGCGGCGGGCGAAGTGGCACAAACAAGTGCCGAGGAGACCTCCCCGGAAGAACCTTCCGCGGCTCTGACAGCCAATGTGATCACCACTGGAGGCACGAGTGGCAGACCCTCTACATCATCCGAGGACACCCCGACCGAAGAGACAGGGGGTATGCCCAGTCTCCCCGTGAATGACCCTGCTATGCTGCACATGATACAACAGTTCCAGCGGGAGATCGAATCGCTGAAGAGACAACTGAATGAGAGGAATACACAGCCCTCGACGTCCGGGCAGATCGAGCTTCTACTGGAAGTGCCCGGGGGCAACGGGCAGTCTTCTGAAGTGACTCTGTAGGCTGCGGCATTCCCATCAACCCCCAGCTTCCCTGGGGGCATGCCCCTGTAACAAGCACAGTACCCAGCACTGGCCCCGTCGCAGATCTCACCTCCCCAGGGGTCTCCCATGGCCCCTCAGGCGACTGTGCTGACCACCCCGACTGCGTAGCCCTCCCATTTCTATCCAAGCCCGGTCGACCCGGCAGCAGTCAGTCGGTTGATGATGGAACAAATGATAGACATGAAGGTAGCAGAAAGGGGCGACGGGGATTAAACACCATTTGACGTCTACCGAGTGCCCTATCTAGCTCATTATGCCGCGAAGAAGCTGCCAGTTGGCATCACCAAGCCGACGAAGTTTGAGAAGTTTAATGGGTAAGGGTCCCCCAGAGAGCACATTGCCTACTATGTAAATGTTATGGGGGACTTGGCTGCTGATGAAGCCTACCTCCTGAAGTTCTTCGGCTTGATGCTCACTGGGCTTGCCTTTGAGTGATATTCGAGCCTGCTGCCTGGGTCCATTGCCGATTGGCCCGACATGCAAAAGAAGTTCAAAGAGAGATTCTACATTGCTGAACGAGAGGTCACCGTGGCGGAGCTCCATGCCATGAGGCAGATAAATGATGAGTCGGCACTCGACTTTATCAAAAGATGGAGGAACCTTAGTATGAGGTGCAGGTGCCCCCCGCATCAGGAGGACGTAATGCAAATTTGCAAGCAAAATCTAAAGAAAGAAATCCTCGAAAGGATGATCGGCGCGGAGGTCAAGACCTTTGACCGTCTGAACAACATGATGGCTGAGATCGAGGCATTCCTTGCCCGGTACTCTTCCACCCCGGTCGCATCAAGCCAGAGGACGAGGCAAGTCGAAAAGAAGTCCATCCCACCAAAAGTCCATACATTGGACTTTCAAGCCTTTGAGAAACAGAAGGAAAGGGCCAGAAACACCGCAAACCCTCCACCTCCAAGATCCACGGAATGGCGGGAAGGCCCCTCACTCAGGGAGAAAATGAGAAATAAGTTGTACTCCTTCTCCCGAGACAAGTCTTGGCTCCTGTTCGAATGGGCAACCAGTTACAACATATTCACATTGCCGGAATCGAAGAGGCCCGGTGACCTAAAGAAGAAGGATGACCCTCGCTTCTGCCATTACCATCAGATTCTGGGGCATACCATCGAAGACTGTTACGTCTTCAAGGACATCATTGAGTCCTTAATAAAGAAGGGAGAACTAGATATGGGAGAGTAAAATGTGGATCTTCCACAGTCGCATGAAATGCCCAACATGACTTCCGGCATCAACATGATATCTCTATATCAAGAATTGCCTAAAGAGTGGGCGGAGGCTAGCACCCGGGCCACTTATGAGACTTTTGTGGTAGTGCCGGCCCAGGATCAAGTGGGTTGGCAGTCTACGCCGAAGAAGAATAGGTGAAGATGGGCTCCTCAGCCCGCCCCAATAGTTCATGTTAGGGGTGTCACCCCCCGGTCAGCACCGCCACTGGTGAACCTTGTATGGCATGATACGGCCCCTCGACTAGTCATGAGGCGGCCTATTGCCAACAAGAAAGAACATATCCTGGCGCGGATCCACAAAGAAGTCAGCCCGGTGGTCGAAAGACTCCAGGTCATCATTGATGGGCTTGAAGATTATGAGCAGCCTGAGATCCGGCCCATTTAACTGAAAGAATACGTCCCCTGGGAGGAGTTCGAGTCCCTCGAGCTGATCCCCGAAGTAGAAGCTCAAGCAAAACAAGAGCCTCCCTTATGGGGTGAATTCCCTCAAGAGCAGCCACCGACTGTTGCAGAAAAGAAGAAGAAAAAGAGAAGACCCAGAAGTAAGAAGAAAAAAGAGGTCGTCGTCGCCTGTAACACCCTCTCGGCGCTGTTCGACACTGCCCTCTCTCTGGAGGAAGAAGAAGAAGGGGCATCCTGTGGCCCACCGGAAGCGAATCAGGCCAAAGCATCCACCTCCCAGCATGCCACCCAGTCGGGGAAGCAATGGGGACGCCCTCCTCAGGACAACCGCAGTATCATGCTAAGGGGCGACCAGCCATACCAAGTCCCCGAACCCAAGGTTCGAGGTATGGAGATCACCCCACCATCAGGTCTTTATCCTGAGAAGCCGAAGAGTCAGGGCGCTCCCTCTTTTGCTGAGTTCCTTCGGGCCTGCACAGAAAAGTAGGTGCACCTGCAAGGACCCCGGCCAACCAAGGGAGCCAGCAGCCACTCGGCTCCACCTACAAGTAATCCTCTGACTCTACCGGCGGCGGTCCCGTCCCAGTCAGCGGAAGAATTTGACGGCATCCCTAACCTCACCGAATTCATGAAGGAGAAAGAGGAGGCCCAGCAGGCCCCGTAGGCTCAGGTAGCTATGCCAGATCCAGCGGAGGAGTCGCCTTCTGACCCGGTGCCCCAGGCCCAAGCTGGGGGTGGACGCGGCAAGGTCGGAGAGATGAAACTGCTTAAGGTTCGGGCTGCCAGCCGAATAGTCAGGCATCTGAAGAAGATCTTGGCCCGGTTCACCGTCTGGGAGATTCTATCCCTGGATGACGAAACATGACAAGCCATCATTGTCGCACTCCAGACGCCAGCACACCTTGAAGCCTGTTTGGCGGAGATGTCCCCAGAGGTGGCCGTGGCCTTCACAGAAGATGACATGCTCTTGCCCACCTACAGTCATAATAGGCCGCTCTACATGAAGGGACAGCTAAATGGGCAGCCTATCAATAGGGTCCTGATCGACCCAGGAGCAGTAGTCAACATACTCCCCTACCGTGTGTACCAGAAGAACTACTTCGACGTGCACCTGGTTGAAGTGAAGAATGTCAAGATTGTTGGCTTAACCAGAAGTGCGAGGTGCCCATGGGGGTTGTAGAATTTGACCTGACTTTCGGCAACTTTATCACCAAGGTCCAGTTCCACGTCATCAACTCCAACACCTCCTACATGGCGTTGCTTGGTCGGCCTTGGCTACACCAGAACAGAGTGGTGTTGTCTACTTTGCACCAATGCATCAAGTACCCCTGTGAGGGGAAAGAAGCCAGGATCTTTGCTGACCTCCACCCATTTGGTAAAGACAAGTACAATCCAACAGAATAGAGAACGTACACTGAAGTCGGGAAAGCCTGACACAGGCAGCACTAGCAACTACGAACTGACACACCACGCCCATGAACTGCGAGGAACAAGAACAACCACACCTGAAAAGTAGGGGTGAACCTCGTGTCACTGACACAGTAGGGGTCACACATATCCCCAATAGAAACAATGCAGTAACACATTAAACTGTAAAGTAGGAAGAACGGAAAGAGCAAGAGTAACAGTAGTGCTAAGCTACAATCGTAAAGCTGTAAAAATAAGAGTAAGGATAGCTAAAAGGAAGAGTAAAGTCGTACCAAACAAAAACATGGCTGTCGCACGAACCTCCATTCTATAAGCTACTCCAAACTGCAACAGAAAGGCGAACCCCGATCTCAGAAAGTCGGGTGCTGCCGATCCATCAACAAAGCACTAACTCCAAAGCGAAGGCCTACCAAAATAGGCAAAAGCCCTAGAAAAGACCTACATTGTCAAGAAACACTAATGCATACATAACTAGATTATCGTGCACGCTACATTAAGCTAATATCGGGTGAAGCCAAGAACAGACTACCAAAAAAAGTCACAAAAACACAAGTGATCGGGTCAAGTGACAGAAGCACCTCCTCACTAGAAGAACAGCCAGATGCGTCCACTAACATCTTACACTACGCCACGGGTATCTCTCACATACGCCTAGAATGGCGATAACTGAGACACTTACAGAACCAAGTACAAGGAACAACAATAACGAGTAACTAGTCAGGGTCACGCTTATCGGCGCTCGTCCAAATGCCCCTAACCACGTGTGCACACACACGCTCAATGCCTTGAGCCAGGCCTCTAGCTAGTTTTCTCCCCCAGTAGGATGCTACTACAAGGCAAGGGAGCCCATGAAAACTAGCCTAAAAATCATCTGTCGAGAACTCACCCCGCCACCACCCCCAGGTGGGCCGACACACAGGAAAGTGTCGTCAGGCTACGACTAGTGGAGGCTCACAAGGCACGGAGACTTCGAAACACCAGTGTTGAAGTACGGACATGCTAAGAATGCACTGTTGCACGTATCACAAAGCACCAAGCACAAGACACGAGGCAGTATACCAAACTACTACAAGACTGATGGGGGCATCCCTTTCCCCTCCACATTTTTTTCGAGGTTCGCATTGTTCGTCGGCATATGTCATTGTATTCGTCATGTTTTTATGAGTCTAGTCATGTAATTTTTATTTTATTTGAGTCATGTATGTGTAATCTTTCTGATTAGGGTACGAGATACTTACCCGACTTACCTAGAAGTGGAAGTAAAGTTGGAGTAACGTTGCAAAAGAATCATGAATAGGATTTTGCAATGACATATCATGAAATAATATTATTCAATCCAAAATATCATCAATTAAGCACATAATGCAGCCAAAATGCAACTTATAAAAAACATCATTCATCATCTCAGCACATACACGGTCTGATCCACAACCGCCAAAATCCATAAATGGTCCAGATAGGGCCGTAAAGATGATTAGGTTTTGAATCTCATTGTGGCATATACACAGCCCTATGGGAGACCATTCAAGTAGGTGCACGGTCATAGGCAGAGCGTCTAGATGCATATGGAGAGTCACATGTGAAAATGGCCTGATCATGACCGTCCAAAAGGTCAAACAGTCCATCGATAGGCCGCTACTACCCTAGCGGTTTAAAAAAAAAAAGAAACCGACCCCCCATCTTCTCCCTCCTCTGTAACCGACGGAGAAAACCTCCCCCACGTCCTCCACCTTCACCACCAGAGACCCCCCCATTCTCTCCATTCTCCTTCGCATTCTCACCCCCACATCCTTCCCATCCTAGATATGATTCAAACATGAAGCCTTAGAGCACCAGATGGCTCATGAGGAGGTTGCCGCGCCGCTGCCATTGAACCCTCCGGAGGAGGCCGGAGAGAACGTCGCTGCACCACCGCTGCCGGTGAAGCCCGCGGAGCAGCCAACGCCGCCTTTAGAGACGGTCGTGGAGGGTCCCCCACCATTAACGACCGAGGGAGAGGCAGCGATCGTGGTCGCTAGAGCGGCTGAAGGCACCGGAGCACCACCGGATGCGGCAGCCGCAGTAGTGGAATGTCCGCCAAGGTCCTCTGAGGTAGCCCCCCCCTTTAAAACAAACCCCATTTCCACATTTAGGCCCATGCATATTAGCCTAGGCGGAGGAAGAGGGGCATACGTCCCCTGTAGGACTGGTTAGGAGGCCACTCCAGCCGTCGCCCACTCGTGGGGAGGGTTTGAATGCCGTCGGGCATGGTGACTTAAACACGGTCTTACATTGACTGTGTAAGAAAACTACACGGTTCACTTAGAACCATCTGAGGGTAGAACGGTCCATGGGTGACCGTTTAGAGGAAGTTCAATAGTCGAGGTATTAGGGAGTGAACACGGCCTGAGGAAGACCATCTAGAGAGATGGATGGGTCATCTCGGCCATCTAGAAACTGAACTGTTGAGAAACTAAACGGTCTCCATCAGACCGTCCATTAGGCAGTGTCTTGCTCATGTTGGAGTGCTCGATTGGATTTCGTGGTTGAGAAGATGCTCAAGCAAACCTAGGATTTTCCCTTCCTAGTGTGCTTCTGTTGGTCGAGCTTGATGTTTCTCATCCTGTCTGATGGAGTCTTTTCGAGGTTAGCCTTGGAATTGCTGTCTTAGTGATGCCTTTGTCCCTTGTCTGCTTAAGTGTGGACATCATTTATTCTGAGCCTGATCTACGTCCTTGCTTTACGATTGCTTAGCTTTGGACTCCGTTATGGTGTTAAGAGCTATTGCGTACCGTGTCCAATGGCTGATGTGTTGTGAAGGCTAATTAACCGTTTCAGGATGTGAAGGTAAGTTGAGATTAGCATCTCTCCTTGTGCTTTGTGATAATGCTGGTGCTCTCTTTCCTTGCACTTAGGCTTCTTGTGATCGGTCGTTCGCTAGATCAGTACTCGTGGTGTTTTATTTACGATTTTTCATGAATTGTGATGGCACCGTGTGTGTGCTAAGATGCGGGTACTGAGCTATCTTCTGATGCCTGTGTGCGTTGTATGAGTGCGTAGCGGAAGCGTGTGGGCTAATGACCCATTGGTCGAGGATCTTTTCATGAGGTTCTAGCCAGTCGAGAGAATTGTTCTCCTCGATGTGACTTCATCTTGGCTTCCTATGCCTTGATGTCATCTGTTGCCGTGCTGTTGCTGGTAAATTTTTCTGGTGTTGGCATCGGCATTTGTGACTGTTGGGGAATTTGTCAGCATTCCTGCTAATTGAATACCCTCTACTCTGCATTTCTTTCTCTTGGGTGTTGTGTTCTCGAGGCGTGCATGTAGTCCTTGAGATGCGACCCTTGAGATTCTGGGTCTTGTTGTCATTTCTCATTGTCGTGGGTCTTTCTTGGTGAGCTATCTGATGCATGACATGTTCCCTGCAGTCGCGTAGTTAGCTATTTTGTGCCTTGATGTGACCCTGCTTGCAGTTGTGTTCCGTAGTTCTGTGTGTTGTACGGAGCTGAAATCCTACAGGTGCTGCCGTGTTGTTGTTTCGAGTGCTATTTCGATATGATTTTGTGTTTTTGTCTCGGACCATTGTCTTGTTGGTAAGCATTGTTGTACTCCTCTTCCTGTGTAGAGTTAGCTTGTGACTCGATCGGATGTAACATCTGAGTGAGGATTGACTTGATTGTGCTTGTGGTCCAGCATTATTGTCATTGGCGTCCTGTGTGCTAGGTGTTCCTTGTTACCTTTGGCACTGGAGCCGATGATGTGGTCGAGCGGTCAGGCTAGAACTGCAAAGAGGGAAATGAGTCAGAGGTGCCCAGGGATGAATCCCCAGGGAAAACCCTCCGATGCTTAAGTTAGCGATTATAGCAGAGCTCTGGTACAAAGAGAAGGGGGAAGGAGATGAGGGCGCGGGATTCCTCTCCACCAAGTGGTGAAGTGGCTCTAGCTCAGGGTTAGTATCGCTTGACAGCACTTACCTTTAGCAGGAGGGTCTCCCAAGCTTATATAGCGACTCATGAACGTAAGAGCCCTGTGAGGCGAGGGGTTTCAGGGGAGGTTATGTCCCCTTCGTGTGCTCGTTAAGGTGCGAGGGCTCTTTATCGCCATTAACCCCATGATTCCCAGCTCGTAAAGGGCGCACAACGATCGCTTGGATAAGCCTTCATCAATCGGTCTGAGCATAAGGCTTTGGCTTTAGGGGGTTTCCCTGAGCGATCGGCACAAGGCTCGGGCGGGATGTGTAGGCCCTCAAAGGGACCTCCCATCGACCTGATGCTCAGACTTTCGAACTCGAAGGTCGCCTAGAAAGTGCTTAATCCGAGTGAGTTATTGGGCTTAGTGGGTCCCGAAAGGGCTGTCACTCATAAGAGTCGAGCCTCGTTTGGTCTGGAGAGACCTCGTTTGGCTGTTCCTTTTTGGGCGGTAAAATTTCCCCTCTCCACTTGTCCCCCTCCTACTCCTGAGCCAAGGTTAGGCTCGGTCGAGTAGCATTTGGGACAGGTGTATGTGGTTCGAGCTGAGTGGGGATTTTCTCTGTCAGGGGCCACTTGATGCGGCTGTCCTGGAGATATACCCGTCATGATGATAATTCTTACTAATTGATGAGACTGGAATGTCGCGTCGCTTCCCCTGGGGGGTTTATAAGCGTAGCACGCGCTATCATTCCTAACTTCCATCGCCTAGGACTTTTCCTTCCACCATCTTTGCTTTTGCGAGAGGCTCATGCACCGCGAGGGCAACTTAGAGGAGCGGAGAGTTGTGGCGGCCTTCGCAGAGCTTGCAGAGGTTATGGCGAAGACGATACGCCAACTTTCGCTTCCCCCTGAGTCATCCAGCACAGTGCCCTCTTCTTCCTCTTCCAGCTCCCCTGGTTGCTCCATGCCGGACCAATATCCCAGGGCCGAGGTGCAAGAAGTTGAGCGGGCTCCTAGGGCTTTTACGGTGCCGACAGAACCTCTGCGCAGTGAGCTGATTGAGGATGAGGTGAAGCGACTGGAGAGTCGATATGGGCTGCCTTGGAAGTATCATTTTTCTCCCGCAGAGCCCCAATTTTATTTCTGCTATTTTAGCAATCCTGATCATACATAGTAATTGTTTACTACCTTATCGGGAAGTTCAATGTATTCCTATACACCTTTACACACTCCTTTTATCCCTTCGAAGCTTTACCGCTCTTGGGGGGCCTCTCATGATCCAAGTGATTTCGGGTTTACCCGAGCCCAGATGTTGGGTCGTCACAGGTGGTATCAGAGTTGTGTTGTGAGGGATGTGTAGAAGTACATGGGAATTCCAGATATTACAGTGCTCAAAGTTCGTAAGGTCCTATACAGTTGGTAGCTGGCATAGGTGTTATGTTTCCTGTACCGCTTTACTTCTCACGTGAGTGCTTGCTTGTGCTGTGTTGGCACTGTGCGAGGTGGTTTTTACTCTCGTCAGGATGTGACGGAGAGTGTTCTTTTGTCATGATGTTGGTCTCAGTTGTGCTGCGCTGGGCAAAATTTGCCAGCAGATGTAAATCTATGGTGCAACATTTGCATTTTTTCGTGGTGTGTTCAGGTGGCTGATGGGCTCTATGATGGCTGTGCATGTTCTCTTGAGGAGATTATGTTGTTTTGGCTGCTCCAACTTGAGGTTTGGTCAGTCCCTGATGTGTTAAGGTTGTGCCTTGAGGTGGTTGTTTGGATGTCTCATTGAGAGAGTGCTCGAGCAAACCTAGGCTTTCTTTCCTGGTGAGCTGCTGTCAGACGAGCTTGATATTTCTCATTCTATCTGTGGTGCCATTCCGAGTTGAGCTCTGGAAGTGTTGTCTCGGTGAAACCTTCGTCCAGCGTCTACTTATGTGTGGACTCTGTTAGTTTTGAACTTGACCTGCTCTTGTTTCGACGGTGACCTAACTTTGGACCCAATTTGTGTATTGGGGGCCATTGTGCACTATGTTCGGCGTGCTGTGTTTGGCGGCTATTGTGTTGTGAAGGTTCAGTAATCGTTTCAGGACATGAGGATAAGCTGGGATGGGTGTTCTTTGTGGCTTGTGTTGTGGCTCTTAGCACGATGGTTTGCACTATGGCAATTTGTGATCAGCTAGTAGCAGAATCAATACTCGAGGTGTGGTACATTACAGTTCGTGATTTGCGATGGCGCCGAGAGGTGTGCTGAATGCAGATGTCGAGTTGTCTCTTTTGCCTTTGTGCGTTGTGTAGAGTGCGCAGCGGAAGGGTGTGGGCTTATAACCCACTAGTTGAGGATTGTTGGTTGGAAGATTCTGGCCAGACGAGAGGATTGTTTCCTTAGTGTGTCTTCATCTTGACCGTATGTTGATAGAGAGGGGAGAGAGCCAGAGTGGCAGCGGGAGAGAGAGTGACAGGGTGGGACTGTGGGAGAGGGGCGAGTGGGGCTCGGCCCCTCCCTCTCACTGTGAGGGAGATAGTGAGGGGAGAGAGAGAGTGGCAGGGTGGGAGAGGGGGTGAGCTCCCCTCCGTGTGTGCCTGCGTGAGAGAGAGAGGGAGTGGAAGACAGAGACTCGGAGAGAGAGGGAGATGGAGACGGCGAGAGGGGCTCGGCCCCTCCCTCTCACTGTGAGGGAGATAGAGAGTGGAGAGAGCGAGAGTGGCAGGGGGAGAGAGAGTGAACTGTGGGAGAGGGGCTGAGCCGCCCTCCGTGTGTGCCTACGTGACAGAGAAAGAGGGAGTGGAAGACAGAGCGAGAGAGGGAGATGGAGACGGCGAGAGGGAGTTACCGGACGCCGCTCAGTTGGTCACCGCTCGCCGGATGCCGCTTGGTCGCCGCTCACCGCAAGCTGCTGCCGCCGTTGGAGATGGAATCGATAGGCCGCGTGGTGGGAATCGAGCGAAACCCTCGCGGGTTTAAATGCTTCGCTTCGTTGAAGTTAACGGGTAATGATACTCGATACGTGGATCCGGTTCGAGGGAGCGGGCGGGCGAGGCGCGCCGTGGCGAGCGAGGCCCGCGTGAGGCGTTCGCCTCGGCGAATACCGATGGTGCGAGACGGGCTTCCGTCGCCTCGCCCCACCACAGAGCCTAGGCGAGCGTCTAGGTGGGATTTTGACTACACAGTGCGTGGCAGCAACACGTTGGTGGAGAACTGTGCGGGTGTGAATGATTGTTCGTTTGTTGTTTGTTGGTGTGCCGCTCGTTTGCGGGGAGTTTTTGCATCCGTCTGTGTTGTGTGATACACAGTTATTCGACCATTTTGACATGTGTGCATGTACTTTCTCCCCTTAATTTCCCTTGTTGCGACGTCACTTGCAATTATAAGGTCGGGCCGATAGACCCTAAATCGCGGAGGTACTCCACAGACCGACGATATCGGCGCTATGCCATATTTTTCGTCAGTTGCTATGAAATAAAATCCTCGAAATATTTCAAGAGAATTACGGGTGCAACGGTGGCATGCAGCCACATTTCATTAGAACAAAAAAGAGAGGGAAAAAAGGACACAGCCTCCAATCAACAAACAGAAAAAATCTACCAAGAGGGTAGATCAACCCCAAAAGAGAACATAGCCCCCCCAAAATGAAAATTACAAGATGAAATGTTTCCACCCTAGTATTCTAGAGAGCAGAGAACTTCCATATGGCAGCTATATTTTGACGGTGCTTCCAGAATCGACACCTCAGCTACTGGATCAGCCAGAGTCAGAGCGGGGGCAGGTATAGTCCAGAAGTCTCTGGAGGGAGAAGTCATGCACACATCTTGTTCGATAAACAAGCCGTGCATGAATAATGAAGCAGAGTACGAAGCCCTGATAATCGGGTTACAGATTGCTCTATCCATGGGAATTCAGATGCTGGAAGCATTTGGAGACTCCATGCTAGTTATAAAGCAGTTGGAAGGAAAGTTTGATGTGCGAAAGCAGGAACTCCTCCCCTACCACCAGCTGGCAACTCACCTGATGTCAAGATTCTACTTTATCAGTGTCAAGCATGTCAATCAAGGATAGAACGCTCAGGCAGACACCCTCGCTAAACTAGCAAGTTCTTTGGCGATCTCGCCAGACACAAGCCTGAACATAATAGTTATCAACCGTCGGCAAGTTCCCAGTGTGACAGAGGTCTTATCCAACGAACATGACAATGAAGTGGAAGCTGTGGAAGAGGTTCAATGGCCGGATTGGCGAGAACATCTCTTGCAATGGTTCTAGCACCAGCAGCTCTCGAAGGAAAAAGAACAAAGAATGAAGCTCTTGAGGGTCAATGACTCTTACGAGATGAGAAACGGAACTCTGTTCCAAATAACGGCAGATGCCCAAAGAAAAGTTCTACTTCGCTACATGTCTTCAGCAGAAGCTGGGCAGGTGATGCAAGAAATCCATGCGGGTTCAGCTAGAGCACACCAGGCCGGCCCCAAAATGAAAATCAAGATAAAGAAATTGGGCTACTATTGGCCCTCTATGTTTGATGATTGCTGCAAGTTCGCAAAGGCTTGCCAAAAATGTCAGGAGCACGACAACGTGTCGAGAAGACTGCCAGTGCCTCTACATCTGACCATACCAAGCTGGCCATTCACTCAATGGGGCACGGACGTGGTAGGGCCGCTACCGGCATCTTCATCAGGATGCAAATATATTTTGGCAACTATAGATTACTTGTCCAGATAGGCAGAAGCGGTAGCACTAAAAGAAGTGACGGGAGAATTGGTAGCAAGATTCTTCCGGTAGAATATAATATTTCGGTTCGGGCTTCCCAGTCGAATTATCTCTGACAATGGTAGCCATTTCAAAAATCAGAAGGTTTATCGGCTAGCTGATAAATAAAAGATTGACTGGAGGACGTCGTCCCCCTACAACCCTCAAGCCAATGGACTTGCGGAAGCCTTCAACAAAATGCTATGCACACGAACTATTGTATAGACTGTTCCCATGCTCTATTGTTTCTCCTCTGGTAACTGTGGCCTCGCATCACATTTTCATACCACTTTTCTTACTAAAGCATAATTCTTCGAAAAACCATCTTCCTCACAACACAGTGCCCAAATTTGACCACTTTCTGATGCGGGACGACTACGAGACTCGGCTTGGACTTGTTGCGACCTTAGACTCTATAGGACGACGCGATTAGTTGGACGACACGATCAGCAACAATAACACAACGTGGCACCTAAAGAGCTCCAGAAGAGGTGATATACCCCAAACAAGAAGCGCTAACTCACGGTCGTCCCCATCGAGGAAAGCGCGAAGATCTGCACGGTTGAGTAACTGGCTTTGAGTCTCGGGTGGTCGGCTCACTCTCGCACTCGGAACGAGTCACGGGACGGGTCTCGCACTTACAACTCACAGTAGTGATGAACTTTAACTAGCTAGGAATTAACTACTCTCATGCAGTGGCAGTAGAATTTATACTAGCTAAGCAAGTAAACTTTTTGGGTGGCGAGTGTACCTCCATGCTCGGGGCGTGGGGAAGACTTCTCTACCGAAAATTGTCACTCCCGGTACAATAATTGAATTAATTACATCATGTAGATTACGACCCACTCCACGCAGGGAGGTAAAAGGCCACAACAGCGGTCCAGGAGTGCCAATCTTGGGTTGACAGGTAGCAACGTGGCGGGTTCCAGGCGATGGCGAGCGGCAGCTCCGAATCTGCAACCTCCGGTGAACAAGATAGCACATACAGGCGTCCAAAGGGACGCTAGTCTTCTGGGGGCTTCCGGATGTGGCGGTGCACCAGGACGTTAACGGAGGGTCCCAGGTTGACCCCTGGGAGCGGCAGTCACTGATTCTTCTCTAACGTATTTATTTTGGAATTATCTGGGGGGCCCTTATTGCTGGCCTGTCACGGGGTAGAACTATGCGCCTCCATGAGAACGACCAGTGCGACCAGATCCAAAGTCTGATCGGAGCGTGGTTAGCACCGGTGGAAAGAGGACTCAAAGGTCTTCGACCTATGGGAGTTTCACATCCGTTCAATGGTGGAGCTGGAAATGAAAGCTTCTGCAAGCTGACTGAGTTCTCAAGCTAGAGGGGGAGGGGGTGAATAGGTTGACCATTTTTAATCTTCAATAGCAAATAAAATGGACTAAGAGAAAAGTGGCTTGATGCACTGCTGAGAAGAGGAAACAATGCACAACTACAGCGTGCCTATTCAAGCATCTAGCGAGTAGTGAGAATAATCCCTCTCTCACTAGATATCTGTATCTCACTCTTTTTTTCTCCATTATTTAACTTATTCTAATTCGTTGAAGGAGGGTTACTTTTATAGGAACAAGATAATCCGGCGCCATGGAGGGCGCACCGGGTGTGGTGGCACTGGGTAGTGGCAGCCAAGCTTCATTTTTGCTCGTCGTGATTGAAGGCGCTATTTAAGGAGTGCGCCAATGAGGTGGGGCGCCATATTAGCCTCGTTCGATCATCGAGGGCTAGCCAGTGGGTCTAGGGATGGTTCTGGAGGCCACCGTTGATTGTTCCTCTTACCACGATCCTTGGAAAACCTTGGCGGGGCATTTGAAGAAACTCTCGACACGATGTATGACCTTAATCTGAATTCCGTGTGTGTTTGACTAGAGCACATGGGTTTTTCACTGACACGACCTTCGGCACTATGACTTGTACTTCCGGCTCAGCCTTACTCATGCTCAAAGCTCCCTTGCAGGGTGATATAACACCCAAGGTGATTCTGCCTTGACTGGGCATTGACTTGGTCACTGACGGACCCAATAGAGTGAGAAGCCAAACCCATGTCGGGTGATCGGGGTCTTCCACTAACAGAGCCTTCAGTTCATTGTCATGAAGGTTCGATAGCATTCTTCCTCCTCAAGAGAGTCTTCAATTCAGGTGGCGGGCCACCAGGTAGACCCTCGCCCTTGGTCAGACGATGGGCAGCAGCACGACGGAGTCGATGCCGAATCATTAGGTAGGCTTGGTCGCACTGCCTGTTGGTTGTGGATTCATCTCGACCTTCCTGAGGTGAAGTCCCCGGTGTCCATTCCAGGTGACTCGAGGCTCTTGCAGATTGACAAGTCTTTAGTATGTTGATCTTTATCGACTTTTGTGCTTCAGTAGGTCGTATCATTCATCTTTGTGGCTTGGTCACCAACGATCATATTTCGAGTGCCAACAGATAGCATACACGGTGGGATAAGGACATGGTGGGACAAAGACATGTGGGATGACACATGGGGACAAAAGACACGGACAACACGTGTGGGACGACAACACCAACACACGACATGGCAACATAGTGGGATGAAAACATGACAGACACAGAGGGGCATAACAACGTGTAGGATGACACGGGGGACATAGACACGTGTGACAAGGACAGCGGGATAAGAGACATGACAAAAGGTGATCGGAGGCAGAGCGAAAGATATAGAGTAAGGAGAGCTTGAACACCTGCAACTTGCACACTTAGCAAACATATTACATATCTATTCTCGAGACAGAGAAAGGAGGAGGTGGGGGAGAGGGGCCCTGTGGGACTTACTGGAGGGCTGGAGGCGGAGATGAAGATGTCACGCCGTGGAGGAGGTGGCCGGCCGATGCGTCGCGGACTCACGGGGATGATGGCCGAGGCGCTGGAGAAGCACGGTTGAGGCGACGACGCGACGAGCCGACGACGGAGGGAGGCACGGGCAGCACGGCAACGACGACAGAGGGAGGCACGGGCCGTACGGCAACGACGACGGAGGGAGGCACCTAGGGCTGGGAGGGGAGAGGAGGAGGATCGAGGGGAGCAACGACGACGACCGCGGGCGGGGTGAAATGTGGATCGCGATTAGGTAGTTAGCGGGTTAGAGGGACACTGGTTATCGGGTTTGGGCCTTTGGGGTGAGGCGACCGGGCGGCCGCCTTGGCGGGCAGCCCGCCTAGGCGACCGCTCGGGCCGCCTTTTTAGCCTATTAGAAGGCGAGCAGACGCCTTTCTATGTCAATACCGCCTGGACGCCTAGGCGGCCGCCTTGACAACTATGGATCCAACCAATCAGAGATATTGTCCAGAAGATCTTCCAGGATAGGAAGGACGTCCCTCTACAGACAACCAGTGTGGAAGGGATGCTGGAGATCTTTTATTCAGACGACTTATTCAAAAAGAAGAAGCTTGGAGGGAAAGTTTCTGCTGCTTGTGCCTATAAATTGGACGCACCCTCTTGCATGAAGAGCAATTGTCTTGCTGCTGCCAAGAGAAAAAGAAGAAGAGAGCCCGTGTCTTAGCAGAAGATCTGAGAGGAAGAAAAGAGAGAAGAGAAAAGAGTGAGCAGCCCAGCATCTGGCCGACCTAGTCCAGTGCTGTAAGAAGATAAGAGAAGAAGAGATGCCTTGAGAGAGAGAGAGCAGCCCTGCAGAAGATTGAGCCGAAGGAAGATCCTTGATATGAGAGCAGCCCAGTTTTACAGCTTCATGATCCATGTCTGAAGCTACATTTGAGTCTTCTATTTTCATCCTATGTTTCCGAAAGCAATCGTTGATGTATGTCCGGTGCTCTTGTCAGAGGTCGGAAGTGGGTTCGGCTGCAGTCTAGCCTTATGTGTCTTAGGGAGCTGTCCCCGTGTGTTTATTGCACTTGCAGCTTATTTTTTTTTGCTTGTGTGTGTGGAGGGGGGGGGGCTCGTCCCCGTGTGTGTGTGTGTGTGTGTGGTGGATTTCATCCCCTTGTGTGTGTTGAGGACTTCGTCCTCGTGTAGTAAAGCCACATCGGTTTGGTGAGGTAGATACTAAGACTCAAGAGGGGGACTCCAGGCTGTCTCCGAGCCAGAGGGAAGCCGATGTAGCTCGAGTGGTGCTCTGCGTACGGTACCGACGGCTCGTCGGTTCGTGCTTCTCGCTAGCTCTGGTGTCCGCACCACCTGGTGTGCTCCAGCTAAACCCGCGTGGAATTCTTGCATCACTTGCCCAGTTTCTGCTGAAGACAAGCAACATAACAGAACTTTTCTTCGGGCATCTGCCATTATTCGGAACAGAGTTCTGTTTCTCGTCTCGTAAGAGTCCTTGACCCTCAAGAGCTTCATTCTTTGTTCTTTTTCCTTCAGGAGCTACTGGTGTTGGAACCATTGCAGGAGATGTTCTCGCCAATCGGGCTGTTGAACCTCTTCCACAGCTACCACTTCATTTTCTTGTTTATCGGATAAGACCTCTGTCACACTGGGAACTTGCCGGTGGTTGATCACTGTTATATTCAGGCTTGTGTCTAGCGGGATCGCCAAAGAACTTGCCAGCTTAGCGAGGGCGTCCGCCTGAGCATTTTGTCCTCGTTTGACATGCTTGACACTGATGAAGTAGAATCTTGACATCAGGCGATTTGCCAGCTGGTGGTAGGGGAAGAGCTCTTGCTTTTGCACATCGAACTCTCCTTCTAGCTGTTTTATAACTAGCATGGAGTCCCCGAACGCCTCTAACATTTGGATTCCCATGGACAGAGCAATCTGCAACCTGATGATCAGGGCTTCATACTCTGCCTCATTGTTCATGCACGGCTTGTTTATCGAGCAAGATGTGTGGATGACTTCTCCCTCTGGAGACTTCAGGACTATGCCTGCCCCCGCTCTGACCCTGGCTGATCCAGTAGCTGAGGTGTCAACTCTGGAAGCGCCATCAAAGTACAGCTGCCAAGTGGAAGGCTGCACCTGGCTGACATTTAGGGTTTCATCTTCAGGAAGCTCTGGTTCCAGCGAGCAATCTCCAGGTACCGGATGCTCGGTGAAGAAATCTGCAATAGCTTGGCCCTTGACAACCTTTCGCGGCACATAGGAGATATTAAACTCCATAAGGATCACTGCCCATTTGCCCAGGTGACCTTTGAGTGCCGGTTGGGACATAATATACTTCAGAGGATCCTCCTTGGATATCAAACTGATTTCATGCGACAACATGTAGTGTCGAAGCTTCTTGACTGCAAAGACCAGTGCCAAGCAGATCTTCTCAATATAGGTGTATTTCTCCTCAGTTCTGACCAATCTCCGACTGAGGTAGTAGAGGGCGCGAGGGACATGGACAAAGATCAGCTTTGTGAACAACTTGGCAAAAGCAGAAACTAGCTCTTGATATGGCTTGAGCTTAGGATCAAGTGTGCGATATTTGGTAAGCACCTGGCGGAGAACAAGTTGACTATCACCTACAATTCGCAGCTCGGTGATACGAAAAGAATGGGCAAGTTCTAGACCCGCTAGAAGAGCCTCATATTCGGCTATGTTGTTAGTGACTGGCAATGCAAGCTGATATGCCTCTGGGATGGTGACGCCTTCGGGTGTTAGAAGGGCAATGCCAATATCTCTTTTTTGGGAATTCAAAGCTCCATCAAAATATAATGTCCACATATGATCATCCGAGTCGTTGATGGACATCAGTTCCTCATCTGGAAACTCTGATTGTACAGGATCGAATTTAGGGAGAGGATGATGGGCGAGATGCTCGGCTATGGCATAGCCTTTAACCGCCTTCTGCTGGATGTAGGTGATGTCGAACTGGGACAGGAAACTTTGCCAGCGTGCTAGCCTATCAGTGAGGACAGATTTCTCCAAAAGAAACTTGATAGGGTTCATTCGGGCAATCAGATGAACATCGTGAGCCAGAAAGTAATGTTTCAATTTCTGTACTACCCAAACAAGGGAGGCACAGGTTTTCTCCATGGTCGTGTACTTCTGCTCACAGGGGTTTAGAAGTTTGGACAAGTAATAGGTCACCCTTTCCTTGCCCTCTTCATCAGCCTATGCCAAAATGGCTCCCACAGAGTCATCCAAGACTGAGACATATAGGATCAAAGGTTTACTTGGCATGGGTGGAATGAGAACGGGTGGATTAGTCAAATATTCCTTTAATCCTTCAAAAACTTTCTGGCACCTAGAATCCCAATGGAATTCTACTCCTGGCTTGGTCAACTCGTAGAAAGGTTTGCACCATTGTGAGTGTTGAGACACAAATCGACGAATGAATTACAACCTCCCGATTAAGCCTCGAACTTTCCTTACATTTCTGGGAGGTGGCATATTTCTAATAGCCTTAGCTTTGTTGGGATCTATCTCAATGCCCCTTTTACTCACGATAAAGCCCAACAACTTATCCGATGAAACACTGAACACACATTTCTTTGGATTCATTTTTAATTGGAACTCCCTTGATCTTTGCAAGACCTTATCCAGAACTTGTGGATGTTCCACCCTAAGTTTAGATTTCACCAACAAATCATCCACATACACCTCTAAGTATATATGCATCATGTCATGAAATATGGCCATCATAGCTCTTTGGTATTTAGATGCTTGCTTAGGCCGTGCTTAGATCATTTAGATCTAATTTGTTTCCATTCCACTACATTTAATTTCTAATTTGGGAAATTGTTTAATCTGCTGGTCTGGCATAATCAGCAGTAGATCTTTGATCTTTCAGTAGAGATAAAAGATTTTTAAAGGGGCAATTCATTCACCCCCCTCTGAATCCATAGCACCGTGTCCTAACACGTGGTATCAGAGAAATTCTGATTCCAACAGGGGGAAGCTGAATGGTTTCAGAGGACATAAGGGCAAAGAATATGTCGCCTAAAGTTTTAGGCAATGAAGGATAAGAAGCCCTTTTCGGCCCAGTGCGATTGTAGCATTGAGGTCGAGGGACATTGGAATATGGCTAGGGATTACTTTGACCCAGATTCACATTAGTCTGAGTGGAATGGGAGACCTGGCGATTGTTAGACTTGAAGGGCGGGCCAACTGCATTAACCTATTCATTCACCGTGACGCCTTCAGTGGTGGGGACGGCCGGAGTCCTTCTACTCTTTGTGCGAGGCACAAAGAAAGGTGGCAAAGTGGAATCCCTTACCTGGGCCTGAGCTATCCGAGCTCGGTTATATAGCTGATGGAAGGTGTGGAGCTCGCTGAGCATTAAGATGGCCCTAAGCTGAGGGGTGGCGTTATTCACCAACATGGTGACAGCCTGAGACTCGGGGATAGGGACCTCTATCCTAGAAGCCATGATTCTCCATCGATTTGCAAAGTTAATGAAGTCATCGTCAGGCTTCATTTTCTCTATGACTAGGTCGAACAGTGTAGGAGAAATAGAAGACATATGACCAAAGTGAGCGAGGAAACGCTCGAAGACTATATTAAAGTTGAGGAGATCAATAGCTGGTAAGGAAGAGAACTAATGTAAGTCCTTGCCCTCAAGGGATTTTTGAAACGAATGGACCAGTAAGACCCGATCATAGAGCCATTGATGGGAATCCATAAGAAAACCCGAAAGGTGATGATGGGGGTTGGTGGTATCATCGTACCACCTATACTTAGGAGCCTTGAACCCAGGCGGGAAATGAGTGTTGGTGAGTTTGCAGTACTAGGCTAGAGAGTGGGGACGTGAATTTGGCATACTTTCGGCCACCGCCCGCCGAATGTAGTTTTGGATTTCTTGCCTGAATGTCAGGTCTATCCCCTTTGACAGGTGTTGGCATCCGCTTATTTTCTCTAAATTAATTGAGAATTAAGCATAGGGAAATACTGCCTAAATAGAGCAAAGTGGCACAATGCCAAAGGTTGATGTTTATTTGAGCTTAATTTTTGGATGGTCAGATCTGTATATCCTTAGAATATTCTGCTGAATCTTTGTGGTTTGTATGTTTGCTACGAGAGTAGAGCAATGTGTAGAGTTGTGTTGCGGTTTGTGCACCGTGCAGTCATTGGCTACTTCTTGTAGCGTGTGTGTGTGATCTGGAGACATCGACTCCGTTGGTTGTTGGAGATTTTTATCTCCGTTGCTGCTTTTTAGTAGTGTGTGAAGCCTCACCATGTTGTTGAGAGGTGGACATAGACAGACGTTTTGGTCCAGCCGAACCACCTTAAATCTTGCGTCTCCTGTGGTTGAATGCTTGAATCCATGTGGGCTGATTGTGAAACGTGTGTGAATGGCAAGTTTGAGAGAATTACCTTCATGTGATTTAATTGATCCTTGAATTCAATGGAATTCGTTCAAAGTACTTTGTGGTTAGCGCCGATTTGGGGGTAAACAATTCAACTCCCCTACTTGTTTACTTGTAGTCTGGGCCAACATAGACAATCATACATTTGATGTCATTAAATATATATATATGTATATATATATATATAATATGGAAGATGGATGCATGATTCAATTCCTCGCTGAAAATTATGAGGTTCCTTTCCCCCCAAATTGAACACAACATAGGTAATAGGCAAAACCTCCATGCATCCCTCTCACCCCTCCTCCCAAATGTACTTGCCCCAGTCCCTCAACAAGTCATGTACATTGTTGCAGTTCATCCACTTATTATCTAAGCTCTTGCATACATAGTTGAAGCCCCATAGTATGTATGTATACCACATTTGAGAAACAAGCGGTTAGCTATCTCCTTGAAGTAGCCATAGAAGATAACACCATTCTTTGATATCTGGCGTGAACCTGTGAATCCTGTCGGAAGTTGAAATCTTTGACAAACAGCGTGGAAGGTGAGCTAGAAGGGGAGGGGTTGAATAGATCACCCCAAATTTGATCTAACCAGAAATCAGAACAAGACCTCTCAGGCAATTGGTCCCAACACTCAAGAATAGAAGAAATATCAGTAGACGAGTTTGATCGAGCGTTAGGCATGCAAGCAATCGAACAACAGTTGGAAAATGCAAACCACAGGAGATAGGTAGTTTTTAGGTGGTTCGATTGCTACCCGCAATCTACATCCACCCCTTACTCCTCAGAGTAAGGTTTCCTTGTCAAGAACACGGATCACAGCAGACTCAGTCTGCTAACAACTGCTGTCAGACAGCTTCCCCTCGAGGAACAACCTCCTCCCGGGACTTCAGAGCCAGCCTCCTCCACTTGCACCCCTACAGGGCAGCACGAGCAGTGATCGAGCTGCCCGGATGACGATCGTGCAAATCCACCCCCAAAGTAGGGTGGAGGGTGGTTTTATTTATTGAATGGGGGCACTGGGGAATAATACAACCTCAAGTGTCTACCATTAAGAGGCGGGAACTGAACCTCCCTGCGGTGGTTGACGATCACATAGGCTCCGCCCTCATAGACCTTTTGGACTACATAGGGTCTGAGCCAATTTTCATTTAGCTTGCCTCTAGGGTTAGAAGCCATGACGTCTCTTCTTTTGACCATAACGAGGTCGCCTTTCTTTAATTCGTGTTTCTTGACGATCTTGTCAAAGGCATGCGCCATTCGGGCCTGATAAACCTGAATATTCTGTTGGGCTTGAAGCCACTTCCCCTCCAGACTGGAGAGCTCTTCGAGTCTTTGGTCGACATTTATCTGTCCCTCACAAACTAGCTCGTGCTGGATGGCGACCTTGAGGAAAGGTACCTCCAGCTTGATAGGGACAATCGCTTCCGAGCCGTACACCAGGGAGAAAGGTGAATAGCCCGTTGGGATTTTGTATACTATCCGGTACGCCCATAGCGCCTCGTACATCTTCTCCTCCCAGTCCCTCTTGTTGGAGCTAATAATCTTGGCCAGGAGAGTGCAAAGAGTTTTGTTAAAGGCCTCAGCCAAACCATTGGCCTGTGGATTGTAGAGAGTTGATGTCCTCCAGTCAATCTTGTATTTTTCTTCCATCTAGCAGACCTTCTGGTTGCGGAAGTGGCTGCCGTTGTCTGAGATAATTCGGTCGGGGGTGCCGAATCGAAATATGATATTGCGACGGACAAATCTGGCGATGATCTCCCCGGTGACCTCCCTTAAGGCGACAGCTTCTACCCAGCGGGAGAAATAATCAGTCGCTGCCAAGATGTACTTATGGCCTGTGGATGAGGCGGGCAATGGACCCACGATGTCTATTCCCCATTAGGCAAAAGGCCAACTGAGCACCGTAGGATGTAGCGGCGCGGGTGGCCTCCTGGGTATCATGGCATGCTTCTGGCACCTTTGATATGACTTAGCATACTTGCAGCAGTCGTCAAACATTGTCGGCCAGTAATAGCCAAGCTTTTTTATTTCAATTTTTATTTTCGGCCCTACCTGATGTGCACCGGCTGATCCGGCGTGAACCTCCTTCATAACTCTCCAAGCCTCTTCAATGGACAGGCATCGGAGGAGTAGCTTTTGCTTGGCATCAACCTCAAACCAATCTAACGGCGTACGACAAGGTCAACCATACAATGCTTCATACAGTGCCATACCATTGCTGGAATGATAACTATGGTTATAAGCAAATTCTACCAATGGCAAATGCTGGCTCCATGAACCCTGCCAATCCTGGCAACATGATCTCAGCTTATCTTCTAAGGTCTGAATGGTCCTCTCTGACTGACCATCTGATTGAGATGATATGCCGAACTAAATGCCAATTCTGTGCCCAACACCTTTTAAAAACTCCGCCAGAAACCAGAAGTAAAGCGTGGGTCACGATCTGACACAATAGATATAGGAATTCCATGCAATGGTACAATCTTCTCAACATAGAGCCTGACCAATTTTTGAACATTTCACTTAACTTTAATCGGCAACAATCTAGCTATTTTCGTCAAACGATCAACTAACAACCAAATGCCATCATATCCTTCAGGGGTTTGAGGCAAACCCACAACAAAGTTAGTAGTCACATGATCCCATTTCCACATTAGAATTTCCAAAGGTTGAAGCATACCTCCAGGTCTTTGGTGTTCAACTTTCATCTGTTGATATGTCAAACATTTAGCCACGAAGTTTGCCACATCCTTCGTCATGTCTGGCCACCAAAATTACCTTTTTACATTATTGTACATTTTAGTGGTTTTAGGATGCATAGTATAGTGAGATCTATATGCCTCACGCAAAATAGCATTCCTCAATGAATCTTCAGCTAGAACATAGATTCTACCCTTGAATCTCACCACATCATCATCACCCAACTCCACACCAGGAGTCACCACAATGCGAGAAAACTCAGAATCTGCCTGTTGTGCCTCTTTAATCTGTCGATAGATAGTCAGAGTCATCACCAGACTAGCAAGAACAACTGTCATTGGATCTCGTGGAATTTTCAATCTGAAAATCTCACTCGGAATCTGCTCCCATAACTTCCATTCCTGCACCATCAAATGACTGATCTGCACTGTGATGACTCGGATCCTCCCGGATCCATGTTATCGGGTCTCGGATCGATTTTCTCGAAGCTTCTGGCTCTATCTTGTCCGAAATTTCATTTTGGACATTTTTCGTGTTCGGATCGGTGCGATCCGGGGTCGTTTCGGGGGCCCGGAGGTGTTCCGCGGCTTTTCCCACGTGATTTTTCGATTTCTGATCCGATTTCCCGGCAAATCCTTTGGCACGTCATTGCGGGCGAGCGTGGTCGTTCACCCTGGCGTGAGTGGTACCGTTGCGATCGGTGCGTTCCGAGGATCGTGTTTGTGTGTGTGTGTGTGTGTGTGTGTGTGAGGATGACACTAACATGCATGGAACCATGTTCCTTCGTTGAGTAGAATTTTGTTCTTATGTTTGGTCCCGACATATATACTTGGCATGTGCAAACGTTTGATGTGTTAACCGAGATGATTAAGTACTTTATTTGCTTAGTTTCCCAGAAATTGATGGTCTGACACGTTTTTATAGATTCACGTTCTTGCTAATTAATTTGTTACTTGAGAATTGCCTTCTCAAACTGGAATTTCAAAAATCTTTCAAATTTGTTTCTGTACTCCAAAAACCATTTCTCCCCGCGGTGGTCGTCGTAACGAGTTGCTACTCTACTCGCCAACCTGGCCATGGAGGCGTCTAGAAGTCCTTTGGGGTGGAGCTTGTGGGCCTGCTAGCTCGAGGGTGACGAAGAGGACCACGGTGAAGGGGCCCTGCCGCACACCGTCGGCACGAACCCCTTGCACAACGCCATGGTCTTCACCGCGATCACCGTCTTCACCGCGCAGTCCACCACACCCGAGTACGGCGCCGCCGCCCCGGGTTCCACCTTCATGTTCATCACCCGCGTGTTGATCACGTCCACCGGGTTCGACGACACCGCCGCCACGATCCCGGCCGCGAAGCTGGCGGCCACGTACGTGGGTCCCCGGGCCGTCGGCCATGGCGCCGCGGTCCAGGATGGCCTCTTTCGCCTGGTCGTACGTGGCCAGCAGCGACGCCGTCACGATCATCGCCCGGTTCACCGTCATAGAGGACCCCCGCCAGAGGCTGCTGACCCCCTCCCTGCGCTCCATCTGTTGGATGGCGTCGCCCACGCCGCGGTTCGTAGTTCCGGTGCTGGGCCGCCGGGAGCCGCCCGTCCACCTGCATCCGCACCATGGCGACGTCGGTGGGGTTGCCCACGACGCACCGACTTCTCGGGCGACGGCGATCTTCCAGTGGTGGGGGAGGGCCCCGCCCTCGGGAGATGTCCGCCTGATCTTAAGAACGTCGTAGAGGCCCATGCGGGTGGTGGAGTAGAGGGTCCGTTGGAGCATCGTGGCCGAGACGCCGGCGAAGAGTGCGCCGGGGCCCTCGGACCTGAGGATCTTCATCCCGACGCCGACGGGGCCGAGCCCTCCCCCGGGTAACGTGGTGGAGCCGTGGAGGTTAACTCGATTTAACTCCGATTTCAAGTTAAAAATGGACTTAACCTAAGTTAATTTTAAATTATGTATCCCATCTTAATAGATGGGTTAAGTTAATTTTTTTACTTCGGCCGGGGCCAAAGTGGGCGGCTCTAGGACTGTGGCTGAGACTGGAGCGCTGAGCGAGGCAGGTGGCATACAAGGCGGAGACATTGGGGCCGAGCCGACGGAGGCTGCGGGGTCGCGAGAAGAGGCGACGCAGCCCCAACCAACCGAGGCAAGAGGGGTGGAGGAAGCAGTAGCTCAATCCGGGCCAACCGGTGGGGTTGCGAGGGGGTGCCGCTCAGAGGGGGAGCCCCTATTCCGGCTGCTCTGGAGAGGCTGGGCATCCTGGGCCCTCTATACCAGAAGTGTTGCAGCATAGCCACTAGGGTGGTACGAGGAGGAGATAGGCAGCGCTCCCCGACCGCAGCCCTAGAAATTGTCATGGAGGGTGGCCTGATCCTGGCCCAAATGGGGGCCACCCTAGCTGAAGCTTATGCTCGGTCGGAGTCAGACTGGGCGAACCTTGCCTGGACTCTCGGTACGTCCGACGGGAAGATATCTCGGCTTACTAAGGAGCGCGATGGGCTGTTGTGGGAGCTCTCCTCATTTAAGGAGCTGGCGAGGGTGAGTCAGGTGGAGGCCCGGGACTTGACCAAGCAACTAGCTCGGGCACGCGAGTCGCTTGAGAGGAAGGGCAAGCTTCTGGAGGAGGAGCGCGTGGCCCATGCCGAGCGAGATGGCCAGTGGCAGGCCGAGCACCCCGAGCTACTAGACCGAGTGAAGGAAGCCGTGCGCCTTTGGTTGGAGGCCGAGGCTGATCGGGTTGAGGCGGAGAAGCAGATGGCTGAGGCAGATTAGAGGTTGGCCGAGGCAGAACGAGAAAAGGCCGAGCTCGCTAGTAGGGTGGGATCGGTCGGGGCAGAGGAACTCGAGCAGTTTAAATGCTCGGAGGCCTACTGGGTCGACCTCACGGAGGCGGCCCTCCCCTACTATGAGTCCTCACTTCACCGAGGTATCCGCAAGGGGTTCAAGCACGGCTATGGCCGGGCCATCTCCTGGGTAGAGGAACAAGCACCAGGGATGATTATTTTCCCCTCTGATCAATGCTACGACTTAGACCTAGCGACCTCCGAATCTTCTGGCTCGGCATCGGGAGAAGAGGAGGACCAAAGGGACTCGTCCTTCTCCAAGGGATCGCCAACTCCGGATGCCTAGGGAGGGCGCGTAACCGAGGCAGTTCCTACACCGGTGGGGTCAGTGCCAGGGTCGGCCATCACCGAGGGTGCCGGGGGCAGACCTTCCGGGCCTTCAACTCCCGAGCCTCAGGATGGGCCAGAGGCCTGATGTACTTGAAGTTTCTTTGAGATGAACTCCCTAGGTTTTATGCCTCCGAGCCGAGGAGTAACATGGTATTGTACCCCCTTGTTGGCCGGCGGGTATCTTGATATTCTTCCAGATCCGGCAACATGGTGGAAGGCAGAAGCTTTAGCCTGATTTGCTCTCTTTGGTATAAAGTAAATTTCTTTATCTTCTTCATCAGCAGCTTGAGCCACATTGGACGGTGCTGACAGCATGTTGCAAGAGAGGGCAACATATTTTATTTTAACTTTTGTATTCTTCTTTTCCTTCCCCCTTATGGCTGGCATCTGCCCCCACAGTAGATTGCTCGGTGCATTGATCACCCTCGCCTTTTCTTTAGTCCTTTTTGTTAGCCAGTGAGATTCATTATGTCTTTGAGGGGCATGCTTCTCGAGCTGCATAGGCTGACTCTTGAGCTGCTCATGTTCGTCTGGCCCATTTATTACGATTTGAAGTAGTTCCATGGCTTAGCTGGTTTTTTCATACACCTGCGTCGGAGCTTGCTACTTTTTGTTATCTGTTGGCCTCCTGATAGCCGCTGGAGGGGCTGTTTGAAGACAGATAGGAGCTATAGGGGGTGGAGTGGGTCGGGCCACGGCTCCACAAATCTGGACCTCCGGAGTCAGGCGAGGTGCCGGTCTTGTTCCCTTTCTTATCGACATTGCTCGCCAATTTTCTTATTTTTCTTCAAGCACAGGGGCACAATCTTCATTGGTGCGCGGGTTGTAAGCCTCTAGTACTTCTTCAGGTACCTGCTGACATATAAATATCACATTGATTGATGCCCCCAGATTGGATATTTCATGAGGGCATGGAGGATCTACTCGGTGCTCCCCAATTCATAATTTCCCTCTTTTGATTAGGCCCGGGCAATGTCCTTGAATATTTGACAATCCTCAATGGGGTGTCCGAGAATTTTATGATAGAGGCAGAAGTAAGGATCATCTCTTCACGTGAGATCGTCAGGCCTCTTCGACTTTGGCAAAGTGATCTTGTTATAGTTGACAGCCCACTCAAACAGTGCTCGAGTCCTGTCCCTGGGGAAAGCATAGAGCTTCTTTTCTTTATTCTGCTGGGGATGCATTTCTTGACATTCAGCAGGTTCATTGAGAGGAGAATTGTGCACCCATTTATGCCTTTTCGCCCTGAGTCAATACTATGGACCGCTTTCAGCATCAGCCGTTTATTAACCTGCCTAGCTTGATGACTTAGGTCGGTAAAAAGTGAGGGATATCTCTCGAAGAAGTCTTCAACTTCCGTGATAACATCAATTAATCAGTCAAAAGATCAGATTTCTATTTCGATTATCTTTTTCAATATCTCTTTCTTCAGATTTTGTTTACACATCTATATTACATCCTCTGGATGTGGAGGACGCCGGCACCTCACGCTAAGATCACTCCATCTCTTGATATATTCTGCGGCAGGCTCATCATCTTTTTGCTTGATCACCAATAGCTCGGCCACGGTCACCTCTGCCTCGATGACGTGGAATCTTTCAGTGAACTTTTGCTGTATATCTGACCAATCTTTAATAAATCCGATCCATAGGCTAGAATACCATTCAAAGGCAAGTCCTGTCAGAGAAGACCTGAAGAACTTTAGCAGATATGACTCGTCCGCTGCCAAGTCGCCCATGACTGTTATATAGTGTGCGATGTGTTCTCTCGGGGAGCCTTGCCCGTTGAATTTGTCAAATTTTGGTAGTTTGTTGATGCCAGGTGGCAAACCTTTAGCAGCATGAAAGGCTGGATATGACACTTCATATATGTCAAATGGGGCATAGTCATCACCACCCCTCCTAGCTAGCCTTGCGTCGATCAATTGCTCCACCATCAGCTCATTCACCATAACTGGCTCTACTGGTTGAGGGCGGAGGTGGGCGGGCTGCACTAATTGTGTAGCTGGAACCACACCGTGAGGTGGTAAGGGCTCTGATAGTGGAGCCTATCGCTGCATTTGAAGAGGTGTTGGCTGTGTTGGCTAAAGCCACTGGGAGTAATGCTGGGGAGTAGCCCAGTTCTGATCAGTAGTTTGTAGAACGGCCGGTGAAGGAGCACCCATGGGGTTGGAACCTTCTCGCGATAGCTCGGCTCGTGCCCCCTGTTGCTCAGGTGTCACAGCATGCTCAGTCTCTTCATTTAATTGTTTCTTCAGTAGTTCTATCTCCTGCTAGTTCTTTTACAACGTCATCAGGACAGTGGGGTCCATAGCTGCTTCGTTACTGGTGCCTTCGAGTGTGCTACTAGAGACACACTTAAATGGAGGAGACGAGAATACTCCTTCTTGTCCAAATGCCCCTATTCTAGCAGTGACAGTAGCGATGTCTTCATCAATAATCTTCTTGCTCTTGGCAACTTGCAGTAGTTCAGTGGCGACTTTACCCTGTCTTATCATCGGGCCTTTTCTTCTAGCGATCTCAGCCTGCTCCTCTTGTTCATTTGGCAGGGTGCCATGCCCGCTCATCATCCCTGTCATATTGCAAGTGAGGACTTGCCTTCCTCTTTTATGCTTTCTGACTTCTCTTCGGGCCTGACGAGAGAAAGTCAGCTCTTCATATATAGAAGTTCTTTTCATCCTTCCTGTGGAGGCCTTTCAAGGCTTCTAGCCCCAGCTTCCTTTCCTTCTTCACCCACCTCAACCAGTGACATTTTATCTTTTTCTTCTTCTTCGGCCCTGACGGCCTAAAGCGACCTTTGACGGCCCATGATGGAACTCCCGACGCTATGAAAGTATTCTCGGACCATCTTAATCATATCTTCTTGGCTACGCTTCGCAGGGATGGCAGAAGGCAGCGCTTGGATTCGGACCGACGGAATGTATAAAAGCCATGTTAGTTTGGCCACTTGATTGAGACCCCTTGAATATTTGAGAATGTCGGCCTACCTTACACAGGCCCTGACAGTGGATGGAGGAGTTGTAGCTATGGCTTCCTCCACATGCATAACTTCATTGCCCCCTCTCCCAGCGACATCAGTAGAGTTTTTGAAGCGTGGCGAGACTGGTGTAGGGCCCCGTAACCCTCCTCAGAACCCAGATTTGCTTAAACTTTGACAAGCTCGGGGTTGGCCTCCCTTACTTGTCATTATCAAAATTCACCCTCTAACTTGCTAGCACTTGGAAGGTGTTATGGGTGGGAACAGTTGGGATGACTTGGTCCAGCAGAACTTTGGCATCACGACCATTGAAGTAGACCTGGACGCCGCCGATCAACATGGACTTCCCGGATGTCGAGAATCAGCTCTGGGGAGGAGCAGCAATTCTCACTCTAGAGCTCTTCTTGTTGCCCCTAGCGAGTTTCTTCTTGTGTGCCCCAATCGGGCAGGCTGTATGGTGGACGTGGCAGCTCACGATCACTAGACTTTTCAGTAGAGTTTTCTTAATCTGGCCCTCACTTTGGCAGGTCACGGCTTTGTTCTTTGTCAACTTTGCAGGTTCCGAACTTTCCACATCTAGAAGACCCACGAATGTAACTCCCAAGAAGTTGGGGAAACCAACGACCGGGGGAAAGTTTTCGAAGGTAGTGGGTACAGAAAGATCAAAACAGGCTTCACAGCTAAAGACTTAGCAAATTTTTAAGAAATAAAAGAATGAGTGGCACCAGTATTAAAAAGGATAAATGCTGGCTTACATGTATAATAAGAGTACCTTCGACGAGTCCACCCTCCTCAGTAGTTCCTGCCTCATCTGCTTGTAGTGCTTAGAGCTTGCCTTACTGCTTCTTCATTCCTTGCGGTTTCACCGAGGTAACTTGATCTGACAAAAGAGGACACTCGGGAATACAGTGGTCCTTACTGCCACATCGTAGACAAGCACCCAGCTTGCGGCAGCACTCTTCCATCCTATGACCTGGACAGTCACAAAACTTGCACAAGCCCTTAAACGGTACAATCAGGCCAGGCTTCTTGTCTTCGTTCTTCGGCATCTTGCCCTTCCATGAACCAGACCCACTGTAGGGCCTCTTCTTGCCACTACTGGGTTTGATACTCCAAGAACCAGTAGGTTGTTCTTTCTTAGCACTCTTCCCACAGATTCTCTCCGTCATTTCTAGAGTATCTTCCAACACTTGAGCCTTTCTCACCATCTCAGCATAAGTTGGAATTTCTATCGGTGCCAATTGGTTGATATACTGCAGCTTCAACCCATTAAGAAAGTATTTAGCCTTCATATTCTCAGTAGATATCAAGTGAGTAGCATAATGGGATAGCCGCGAGATCTGAGCTTCATATTCTGCTACGAATAGATTTTGCTGCTTCAAAAGCGTGAACTCAGCCGCCTTCTTCTCTTGTACTCTATCAGAAAAGTATTTACCATTGAAGAATTCCTCAAACTCCTCCCATGTGACTTGTCTATCGCCAAGGGTAGTCATTACTGCGTCCCACCATGTCCTTGCATTACGTTCAAGTTGAAAGGTCGACAGGAGGATACGTTCTTGATCACTACATTGCATCACTTCGAAAATCCTTCCCATCTCTGCCAACCAGTGCTCGGCTTCATTAGGGTCAGTCGAGCCACCAAATCGTGGGGGATTCATCCCACAAAAGTTTCGATACAGATCGCCAGTGCCATGACTTACAGCTCCTCCTTGGGCCACTTGTTGCAATGCCCGAGTAAGTCCTTGAACCGTACGCTGCAAGTTTCTCCATTCCATACATTCTGCTGCCATTGCAAAAGCCTACACATGGAATAGATCATTTTAAGTGCATTTAAAATGGATAATCTTGTAATTGCATTATTAACTCAACCCAAGTCTCTACCCAATTCTCACCAGGTTGGGTCCTTAGACTTATAGCAAGGTTATAGGTCCTGGTTGTTTTTTTTTGAAAACTCAGAAAATTTAGCGGCCTATCGTAAGACCGTCACACTCCTTCTGGCGCACCTCCCTTAGACCGTTTCTCATCAGGCAATTCCCCTCGAAGAACATGAACCGATGAGGTGTGGCAGTCCAACTCTAGACCATTACTTCTGCCTGGAAATTTACGATTGGACCATTTGTGGCCTGGAATATTTGATAAATTGCAATGCTTTATCCATCAAATTTCATACTTTGATTGTTCATGATGATTCTATGCCTTATCTTATTCATGCGATTCATGTTTATTTATGTTTATTTATGCAATCCATGCCTATTCTTATGGTCATGAGTGAATATATTGATGATGGCTAACCCTTCCTATGGCAAAAATTATGAAAGTCATCGCATTCCATCCGCTCACCAGACATGTAAGTCAGGTAGGTATCTCAATTCCTTATATCCCTTAATGTATTACTATATGATATCTATGATATGTTATCTCAAGAACCGGCTAGTCATTCATGTGTTCTGCGATCTGATGTCCCCCTATAACAAAAATAATGATGATCTAGGTGCACATGTTTAATCGTTGGATAGGCCGTGAGGTTGGAAAGGATGGGGGACGACGGTTCTATCTTGCACACCGTGATTGTAGATGGTATCCTGACCCTGGTTTGTCTGGTTGAGCAATACTATTCTCGAGTATTTTACTATTTTATCTTTTTTTTTTGCATTCATTTTGATGATTTCTTTTTCTTATAGCCCAGCTTGCATTATATACATCTTTAAGCATTCACGTGCCTTAGTCTGTCCAAGGTATCTCGGTAATAGTGAGTAATTATGTCCATGTTCTCGAGTAAGGAGAGTCATTCCACTCTGAGTTGGAAGGTTTCCTTTAGTCTACTCGCTCGGCCTAGTTAGCCAAAGATTCCTGTTTGGAGTTTAGTTAATTGTCTCTTTCCTTTTCGTTTGCTCTGACCGCCTATCAGTTGTTCATTCCAGTGAGGAGTTTGGTCGTGTTTTCCTTTCCTTAGTTGTTAGTCCCTCCAGGCATACGTCATTTGGTTTTTCGTTCCTTTTGATTTGTCCAAAGTTTTCTCCAAAAGATTCCTATCGCTCGTTGGTTGAAAACGGGTGTCGTTTGCCTTAACTCCCGCTTTTCAGTCCACTCTGCTTCATTTTCGCTTCATCTCTACGTTCCATTTTGCTTCTGCTTCACCTCCGCTCGCTCCCCTGCAAAGAGGACATTAAGGAGGGACATCTGTTGACACTCGTTTTATGACAAATGGTCGCCGAGCCAAAGGGATGCCGGCGAGATCCGTGTACTCCGTCGTAAGATGTGGCGCGTGTCCTCACCAACCGCCTTACTAGTCAATGGTCAAACCGATCGGTCAAGGGGATATGGTGGTCCACCAAAGGTGCGTTAAAGCCACCCGAACGTGGAAAATCCACAGAAAACCCCTGACCATAACAGTCAGGGACAGGTGCGCTATACTAACCACCTATCTGAGTTGATCAGAAGCATAACGGACCTAGAGTGGTCCGCCATGCGGGCATAACGCGCCTAGTAAGGTGCGTTAAACACATGACGGCCACGGGGGTGACCGCCATGCGATCTGGGCGACGAGTGGGTACGAGTTGAACCCGAGCCACACCCCGGTTGATGGAAATCGACAGGTTTAATTACAAAAATCTGTAAAAGCTCAAAACATGCTATGCCATGCATCCAACCATGCCCATACAAGCTAGAAATGCCCATGAAGCCCATGCAATACGTGTTCTACGATTTGGCATAATGATTGTCTGCGTGGAGTGTCACCCATTCCCTTTCCATGTAAGGGTGCATTGGCATCATTCCTGGAGGATGTGTGCTAGTGGGCTACGTTGCGAGAATTCATGGCTGGTATTGTGAGTTTCTATACATCGTGAATTAGAGCCTGCGGAGTTGCATGACGATTGCCAGACTAAGAGAGAGAGTCTGTGCTCTGGGTTCAAGGTAAATGAGCTTTCCTCACCCTGTCTTTTGAAGTTATCCAGCCGAGTTGAGGGTTATCGAGATGGTGGATCTCGAGTTATCTGTGATGATTGTACACATGGTGCAGAGTGCGTATTGGAAGCCTGGTGGGCCCATAGCCCACTGGTTCAGGATCGTAGTAATGGTTACTATGGTCAGATTTCAGCAGATGAGTAGAGCATTGGAACATTGGTTCCTTGGTGTAAGAGTGTCTTTGGATGTGTGAGCCATGTTGATTGTCATGCCATTGCTTGAGGCATTATTGTTTGTGGCATCGGCAAGATAGAGAGTTGGGGAAATATGACGGCAAGTGTGCCAGATGAGTACCCTGTTCCCTGGTTGGAAGCAATGTCAGGTGTTTGGTGCTAGACCCAAATGGGGGTTGCAAGGTATAGCCTGGCAGAGGACGAGGACGTGATGGTCGGAGTCGGTAGCTGTGTGCTCGACTTGTGTTGGAAGTTGTGTCCTCGGGTTAGAATCGTGGTCCTAGAGATGTGTAACACCTGTGTTTTAACGGATTCTTAGCGTTGAGGATCTGAAAAAAAAAAACTCTTCTTTCCCAAGATGCTTTCTGGGGGGCCCCATCATATTGATATCAGGGCCATGCCTCCCATGTCATTCTGTAACACCGAACCCCATCGGGGCATCCTGACATCGTTGCACTCCGGCCCACCGGGACTATCAACACTGTCATTTACAATGGATTTGACTCTTATGCCCCTTCGGGCTGTCAAGTTTATCCATTTCTTTTCAAGAGTTGACTCATACGCCCCTCGGCATGTCAGCCCCACTCATCTTTTGGGTCTCCCCGGGATTCGGGCAGTATGCCTTGCCGGGCTATCCAATCGGCCCCTCTAGTCCCACTAGGTCTGGCCTCTGCACGTCCCTCTCGGGCTGCCAACCCATCCCTTGCTTATCGGCTGTCGGGTTTGACTCTCACATCCGACTAGGGCTGTCAAATCCACTCTCTAGTCCCACTGGGTCTGGCCTATGCACGTCCCTCTCGGGCTGTCAACCCATCCCTTGTCTATCGGCTTTCGGGTTTGACTCTCACTTCCCACTAGGGCTGTCAAATCCACCATTTCTTTCCTTCGGGTCTGACCTATGTACGTTCCTCTCGGGCTGCCAACCCATCTCTTGCCTATCAGCTTTCGAGTTTGACTGTCACGTCCCATTAGGGCTGTCAAATCCCCATCCTTTCTTTCCTTTGGGTTCATCATGCCCTTCGGCTCATTTTACCTTCTAGGGATTGGCCTCAGTATGCTCTCTCGAGCTACCAACCCATCTCCTGCCTATCGGCTTTTGGGTTTTACTTTCACGTCCCACTAGGACTGTCAAATCCACCCTTTCTTTCCTTTGGGTCTGGCCTATGTACATCTCTCTCGGGTTGCCAACCCATCCCTGGCCTATCGGCATTCGGGTTTGACTCTCACGCCCCACTAGGGTGCTCAAATCCATCGTTTCCTTCCTGTTGGGTCTGGCCTATGCACGCCCCTTTCGGGCTGTCAACCCATCTTGCCTCTTGGCTTCAGACTTGACTCATCTGTCCCACCGAGATTGTCAAGTTCACTCTTTTACCTCCACGGGCTTGGCCTATGTATGCTTTCTCAGGTTGCCAACCCTATTTGCCTATCGGCTTACGGATTTGATTCATATGTCCCACCCGGACTGTCAAATCCCCTCTTTCATCCTACCGGGCTTGGCCTACACATGTCTCTTTCGGGCTGCCAACCCATCTCGCCTTTCGACTTCCAGGTTTAACACGCATGTCCCTTTCGGACTGTTAAACCTACTCCTTTGCTGTCCTTAGCGATTTAAATATGGGGGTTTTGTCTAATTAGGTAAATTTAGCATCAATTGAAGCTCATTTAAGTTTCATTGAATGCTTTAGGGCGGGAGCATGTTGCTAATTGCATTTAAGGAAGGGTAATTATGCAAAATCTCCAAATGTGACCCTAATTAGCATTAGAAATTGGGACTTTTGTCTAATTATCTCAATTCAGTGTAATTTGAAGCTCAATTATGTTTCATTACATTTTTTTCATTGTACTTACAATCATTTGTCTTTGAATGTCTTAATGCATCATCATTGGTAGTCGTGAACAAGGTCAAGAGCAGCATGGGCAAGCCAATTCGGGATGGGCCCACCTCACCTTAGTTGATGCTGGGAGAAGAAAAGTCAAATATAATTATTGTGGTAAAGAGATACATGACGGAATTACTAGAAGAAAGCAGCATTTGGCAGCGATAAGAGGAGAAGTCAAGCAATGCGACATATGTCTCCGACGAGTGGCAGAGAAAATGCGCCAGTGCCTTCTGGGCAAAAAAGGCAGGATGCAACGAAGGGTTGAGGATTAGGCTGAAATTTGTGAGGAGATTTCAGGCTGAGTAAGCGGAAGGGAAAGGTGGGAGGATGATGATGATGAGGATGACACTAAGGATTCAGATCCAGAGCTGATCGAAACAGTAGAGCGTGAGCGTACGACTCGAAGGAAGTGAAAGGCATTGATAGGATTAGAGACCTACTCCAGTACAACTGGTGTAGCATGACGTCTTGACACTCATGTGGCCCTGCAGAGAGTAGGCCCCATGGACAGTTATGTGCACAGAAGATAAAATGCTGCATAGCCAAAAATGAAGCAGACATTGAGAGGGGTCAAAAAATTAGCTGAAGCTGTAGGGCATGCATTTAAAAGTATTTGGAAATAGTTTTTCCATGCAGGTGTGCCTGCACATGTTGCTGAATCAGAATATTGGTAGCCTATGCTTGATGCCATAGCAAATGCTAGCCCTAACTTCAAGGCTCCGTCATGTTGAGACATATACGGGCATGGCCTTAAGGGAGAGGTTGAGGAGCTTCATCAGTGGATTAAAAGTTTCAAGCATATCTAGATGGAAAGATGATGCACCATTATGTGTGATGGTTGGACTGGTACCACGAAGAAGTGCGTGATCAACTTTCTGGTTTATTACATCGAAGGTACAGTCTTTGTGAAATCAGTTGATGCATCAAATTATGAAAAGAATGCAAATTATTTGGTTCATTTAATGGATGAGATGGTAGAACAAATTGGATATTTAATGTTCACAGTTTTGTTCCTCCTCCTTTACTATTCGTCCTGCTTTACTGTTCTGCATGCTTTTCTCTTTACTACTCTGTTTATTAGGTTTTGTTGTGAGGGGAGCCGCGGGACCCCTACTGAGCCAATGAGATGAAGCTCACCCCTTTTCTTTTCAGGTTCGGTGCGCCTCCACGTTGTCCAGAGGCCTAGAGCAGCGTCTGCAGGGTTCTAGCGTCGCCAGCTTTTACCAGACGGGATATACCCAAAGGCTTTGTACTTTTCTTTTGTTGAGCTGTACTTTTCTTTTGTTGAGTTGCGGGGCAGCCAATAGACTGACCACCTTGGCCACAGGGTGGCAGCCACAGATGTGGCCGCACAAGGGAGTAGGGTGGCCTGTGGGTTAGCCGCCCAGGAGCCAGTTTGCCCTTAGCCAATTTTCCGTAATTCCGCGCGATTAGTGATTCCGGCCCACGTCGTATGCATCGATAGTCGATAGATTAGCCATCCAGTCAGATGTTCTTGGGTTTTCGTGATATGAAGCCGCTCCGTGATGTGTTATATGTGTGTAATTGGATTAGTATGAACTGGTGGTACTCCGGTGGTTTTCACTTCTACGACAAGTTCTTACCTCGAGTGACCCCGTAACTTTCTTTACGACTTGCGGGTGTCGACCCACCTAGGAGTGGTGAAACGAGCGGTTGTCCCGAAAAGATGGTTTTTAGGCTGGTTACCATAGGGCCCTTGCCTTTACAGCCTGAATCCGGCCTGGGGGGAAAACCCACTAGAGGACCTGACTTACAGCAGTTGGTCTGTATGTGTTAGGGGCGTCGGACTCGTGCTGACAAGTGCGACCCCAACTAGTCCTTGTTCTGTCGTTACTTGGTTACAGGGTTTCAGTTTCTGCCTGGGACGAGTAGGGAGACACCTGGGGCATAGATTAAGACGTCAGTAGACGCATCCGACCTCGCTTCTGGTGGGTAGTGCTCCTATAACTTGAGAGGTAGCGACTCTAGTTTCCTACTGACGAGATTGTGTTCTGGCGGCTCAGTGACCCCATAATATGTGATCGAGACGCGGTTCCCTTCTACCCTCGAGAGTCCCGTTCCGACAGCGTATCCGTGTTCCTCCATTGACTAACTGAGGGTCCACTTGGTAGCTTAGATTCTAGCCCTTAGTGTACTACAGGGGAGTTACTCCGAGACAAGTTACTATGGTTGAACTTTCTATAACCCGGCTTATGAGAATTCGATTTAACGTGGCTTATAATTAATACTCGAGGTATATCTACTGAGAGTCTTGTAGTTTTGTCTATTTTCCTAGTCCATTGTGTAATTTTATTTTCTTGAGTCAGAGATTGTAATTTTCTTCTCATTTAGTCTTCATACTATTTGAGAGAAATATGGTTATAAATAAAGATTTGGGTTATTTCTATCTTGCGCACTCTGTTTGTATGTGTTGAATGCACTACGCTCTGATTGACATGACCATTATAGACATCGTCACGTCGCTTCCGAGTAATCTTCCGCGCTCGGGGCGTGACAGATGAGCTCATCTACAGATGTTGTGGCTAGGTTCCTAGACTCCTCCGTTACCGTGGCCATGGTGTGCCACACACGTGTTAAGGACCTAAGGATTTTTCTTACAAGCTCATACTCACTATAGACTTTTTCAAGACTTCTTAGACCATTAGTGAGCAACATCAACCGGGCATACATTTCTGATATGGACTCGTCAGGCTTCATTTTAAAGGCCTCATACTCAGAGACTAACATGTTATCCTTAGTCTCCCTAACCTGAGACGTCCCCTCATAAATGACTTCAAGCCTATCCCACATCTCCTTAGCAGTGGAGTAGCAGGAAATTCTGGAGAATTTCGTGGGATGGAGAGCACACTGCATAGTGTTTACAGTGCTCTAATTGAGGGTGGACTTACTGATTTGCTCTCTAGCCCAGACTTCTTTGTCCTCAAGAAGTTCAAAGGTACCCTTACTGACTACCCTCCATATCTCATAATCTTTTACCCTCAGAAAAACATGCATGCGACTCTTCCAGTACGCATAGTTGGAGCCATTGAAGTAAGGTGGCTTGCTGGTAGAGTGGCCCTTAGCAGTCAATCCTCTAGCATCCATTACAGCTAACCTCACCAGGATGTAAAGCCCTAAGGGAGAGTTAGGCTCTGATACTACTTGTTGGAACGGATGACTATAGATCTAGAGGGGGGGTGAATAGATCTACTCCAATTCAAATAACTACAGCAGTTAAATCAGTGCGGAATTAAAAAAATTACTACAGGTCTATCAGAGGCAGCAAATATTTGAACAGATTCTCACGCCAACAAGAAGCAGATAAAGCAGTTCACAAAACTAGCCAAAGAATTACTTTAAAACTACATATCGTAAGGAAAGAATTTCCAAATGCAGTAGGAGATTGATGGGGGCATCTCTCGCCCTTCATATTTTTTCCACAGCTCCGTTACTCTTCGACATGATTCCATTGTGTCCGTCATATTTTTCTGAGTCGAGTCATGTAATTTTCATATTTTATTTGAGTCCTGTTGGGTGGTTCCCACTGTGGTGTTGCCTCCTATATCCGATGGGAGTGATATACTGGACCGGGTATAGGGTGGGGTGCTATAAAGCAGGTGTTGAATGTTTGTGTTTATGTTTCGAACCAGAAAGTACACTGTGTGTGTGTGACCGTCTGCGTACGGTTGTGGATTGATTGTCCTACGGTGGTTGGAGCATGTGTGTGTGTGTTTTGATCCGTGGTCAAACGTGTGGGAGACTGCGTCTCCACGTATGTGTTTGTTGGGGCAAGTCCCCGTATGTGTTTGGAGCATCGCCTCTATGTTGGGGATTTAACCTCGAGTGAAACCTTACTAGTTTGGTAAGGGGTGGACGTAGGGAGCCCGCCGTGATCCCGAACCATGTTAAAAATTGTCGTGTCCATGTATTATGTGTGATTGTATGGTTTGCTTATTAACGTTGTTTATCTTGATCGTTTGCGAACAAAGAGATATAGAGAATTTAGTTACCTTGGTTAGTTAATTTCTTCAATCTCATTAAAAGTTGTTAATTCCACTGCGTAGTGATTTTAATTTGGCATCTTGTGTGGGTGACAATTCAACCCCCCTTCTTGTCCGCTTGCCTACCTCGGGACTAACAAGGTCCCTTGGGTGCAATAGGATCTAGAAGGGGGGTTGAGTTGATCTAGTGACTAATTATGCCTGATTAAAATCTTAGCTAGATAAAACACAAACTACTACTATGATGCAAATAAAACCCTTAAACATGAAGCATAATGGATTTAGCATGAGTGGCTCAAGGGCTGGAGTAAAATACCAGACCCAGACTGCTCAGGTCGACGCACTAGAGTGCTGAGTCGACTCAGTCTCTATGGTTACAGTACAGTTCAGTGCTCCAGTGGGAAGCTATGTTGACGTAGCAAATTGGTGCGGTTGACCCACCCACGTAACCCGTTCTGTACTACAAGTAAAATAGCTGCTCAACACATTCCCAATGTCTGTGGATTGTAAACTAATGTGTGTTCATTGAAAAGCAACTAAGATAGCATGCGTTTAAGCTAACCTGCGAACCTGTGAATGGGGATAGAGAATAGGGATCAAACACACAAGGCACAACCCATTGCACAAGGATTTTTAAGGTGGTTTAGTTGCAAACCCACAGCCTACGTCTACATCTCACCAAACCCGATGAGGCTTTACCACACACTGTAAACACAGCAACAAATGGGGACGCCCCTCCCCCAACACACACATGAGGTGCAAGCTCCTCATGAGAATGAAGTCCTCAACACGCATAGGATTCAATGTCATGTTGACCTTTGACTCAGTGGATGCCTTGGGTGTTCTGTGAGAGTCATATATATGTGTCAAGGGAGCTCGAAAGAGTCGCTTCATCCCGATCTATGTTCGGTATTTCTTTCGTGTTCATTGGCTTGGCTTCGACCCCTTGGTTAGCTATTGTACGTGGATGTCTTGGATGTCCTATGAGGGCGGTGACCGTGTTATAGGGTGTTCGAAAGTGCCATGATATGGAGTAGTGTTTTGTGTATTTCGAGGGTCATTATGGTTTCTGGTCAACCCAGTTGTGACCCAACGGTTGACACATGATCTCGTGAGTGTCTCGATTATCCTGTATGGATCGAGACTCTGGTTTTGGATGCTTGGAGGTATCATCTTATCTCGATTTACTTGCCTATGTGGTTTGAGGGCTTTGATGTTCCCTCATGGTCTGTGATTTGTGTTATGTGGAATCGAGAGTCCTATGTGCAGCCTAGGGGCTGAGGACTTGTGTTTCTTCGTGATTTTGGCTTAGGGACTAGGCTGATTAATGATATGTTGCCATGATGTGCGACGATCTTGACCCGAGCCGTGTGACTCAAGGATCATTGTGTGTAGGTCTAGTTGACTATCTTGAGTCTGGCAATAGTTCTGTATACTACTTTGTGCTTCGTAGCACGTGCGACAGGTGAGTGCTTACCCTGTCTATACTTTGATGTTTCTATTTTAAGTCTCTGTGTCTAGTGAGCCTCCACTAGTTGTAGCCTGATGACACTGCGGCATGTCGGCCCACCTGGGAATGGTGGCGGGGTGAGTTTCCGAGAGACGATTTTTAGGCTAATTTTCGTGGGCCCCCTTGCTTTGCAGTGACATCCTACTGGGGGGGGACACTAGTTAGAGGCCTAGCTCAAGACATTGGGCTTGTGTGTGCACACGTGGTCAGGGGAGTTTGGACGAACGCCGACGGGCGTGACCTTGACTAGTCACTCGTTACTGTTGTTCCTTGTACTTGGTATAATGTCTCAGTCACTATGTTCAAGGCGAGTGTGAGACGCGTGAGGCATAGTGTAAGACGTTAGTGGATGCATCTGGCTTTGTTTCTAGTGAGGAGATGCTTCTGTCACATGACACGTAACTTGTGATTTTGTGACCGGTTCTCCATTGTTGTTGACGTAGTGCTTCGGGTGGCCTGTGTTTGGCCTTACCCGTAGTCGATGTAGCGTACATGATGGTGAGGTCGTGTGTGCGCCGGTGTTTTGGGTAGTGTTTCCCAACGTCCGAGAGGTCGCCATTCTATTCTTAATCCATTATAATACAAGGGTAGGGTCTATGAGATCCTTTTGTAAGGCCCAAATAGAGGATCATGGGGTTGTATACAAGGTTTGGGCCTTGTTTATTTATTAGTTTTAATTTATTTAGACTTTCTAGTCTTTTAATTTACTAGGGTTGCTACACCCTCCCCCACTTAAAAGAATTGGTCCCCAAATTCAATCGTATATAGATGTGGAGAGTAGAGTACATATCATTTAGAGTAAGTCTGGGAATCATTTCTTCATAGACTCCTCGGTCTCCCATGTGGCTTCGTGTTCTGAGTATTTACTCCATTGTACCTTGACCATGGGAATGGTTTTGTTCCTTACTATACGTACCTCATGATCGAGGATCTTCATGGACTTTTGCTCATAAGTGAGATCCTTTTGAATCACTAGATCTCCATGATCGATGATATGCGACGGATCATGCACATACTTCTTCAACATGGATATGTGAAATACGTTATGAATTTTGGACAATTGAGGAGGTAAAGCGACGTGGTAAGCCACCTTGCCAACTCTTTCTAGTATCTTAAAAAGTCTGATAAACCTTGGTGTAAGCTTGCCCTTAACACCAAATCTCCTTATTCCACGTCCAGGTCATATCTTGAGAAATACGTGATCTCCGACTTAGAATTCGAGATCTATTCTTCTTGTAACAGCATAAGCCTTCTGTCTAGATTGAGCCACTTGAAGTCTTTCTCTAATGAGCTGAATCTTATCGGTGGTATCCTTTACCATGTCTGGACTTAATAGTTATTTCCCTCCAACTTCATCCCAGCACAAGGGTGATCGGCAACTCCTTCCGTATAAGGCTTCGAAAGGTGCAATTTGTATGCTTGCTTGATAACTGTTGTTGTATGCAAACTCGACCAAAGGTAAGTGATCATGCCAGCTTCCATCAAAATTAATAATACAAGCTCTGAGTATGTCTTCTACCACCTGATTGGTTCTTTCGGTCTGACCATCCATTTGGGGATGAAAAATAGTACTAAAGTTTAATTTTGTCCCCAACGAATGTTGTAGACCCTTCCAAAAGTGTGAAGTAAAGCGCGAGTCTCGGTCAGACACGATTGAGACAGGAACACCATGTGGTCTGACTATCTCTTTCATGTACAAAGCAGCAAGAACATCAACTGACCATCGGCTCTTGATTGTCATGAAATATGCCAACTTGGTCAAACAGTCGATGATGACCCATATTTCATCATGTCCTCCTTTAGATTTAGACAGACCCATAATGAAGTCCATACTGATATCTTCCCACTTTCACTTGGGAATATCAAGAGGATGTAGCTTACCGACAGGCTTTTGGTGTTCTACCTTGACTTGTTGGCATGTGAGACACCGAGACACGAAGTCTACTACTTCTCTTTTCATGTTGAGCCACCAAAAGGTCCTTTTCAAATCTTGGTACATCTTGGTAGATCTTAGATGAATGGTGTATCTTGATCTGTGAGCATCATCTAATATCTTCTTCTTTAGTTCTGGACAATCTGGTATGCAAGTTCTATCTTTGAATAACTACCTTCCATCTGATGCTATCTTGAAATCAGATTGCTCTTCAATTTTGTCCTTGATTTCTACTAATATCGAGTCATTATCTTGATGTCCTTATATTTCAGAGAGTAGTTCTGGTTGTATGCTCATGTGTGATAATATAACATATCTGCTCTCCCTGTCCATGCTTATATTAAGCCTAGAAAACTGTTCTAGCAACTTCCACCCCTGAATCATACAATTGGCTAGTATCGCTCTTGGCTTCCGACTGAGGGCATCAGCTACAGGATTACCCTTTCCAGGATGATATTATATTGTGAAGTCAAAGTCCTTGAGATATTCTAGTCAACGTCTCTGTCTCATATTCAATTCCTTCTGCGAGAAAAGAAACTTGAGACTCTTATGATCGGAGTATACGGTGAACTACACTCCGTATAGATAATGTCTCTAAATTTTTAATGCAAATACTACCGTAGCTAATTCTAGGTCATAGACAGGGTAGTTCTCCTCATGCTTCTTCAATTATCTAGAGGAGTAAGTTACAACTTTCCCTTATTGCATCAAGACACATCCAAGACCAATGCCAGACGCATCGGTGTATACCTCGAACTCTTCTCCTTCTACTGGTAGGGCTAAGAGTGGGGCAGTAGTTAGGTGATCCTTGAGAGCTTGAAAGCTTCTTTCACAATCCTCACTCCATTCATAACGGATCACCTTACAAGTGAGCCTAGTAAGTGGCATGGCGATCTTAGAGAAATCCTTAATGAATCGCTTGTAATAACCTGTAAGACTTAAGAAACTCCGGATCTCGCTAGCATTGGTCGGTCTTTCCCAATTCCTTACTGCTTCCACTTTTGATGGATCAACTGATAAACCATTGTTTCGCCCCGAAGGGGGTGTCCACCGGGGTAGTGTAGGCGGTGACCGGAGTGAGGGGTAGGATATAGCTACGGGACAGATGTCAAAAGTTAATGGACCTCGGGCACCCCCTCTCTTGAGCATATCTATCTCAAAGCAGCACCATGCACTCGCCTTTTACGAAGAGTCAAGGGGAGGCCGAGTGACATGAGAGGTTTTCTGGGTTAACGGGAAACGTGGCTGGGGTGCGGGCGTGCCAGTCGATTTCTCAACAATCACCCGTGGAACTGAACATTTAACTAGGGATGTGCCGCCAGGGCGCGGCACGTGGACTCGGGGGATGAGCGACACGTGGAGGGAAGAACGGTTCTGTGGGTGTGAGTGTGCAGGTGACTGTGGGGAGTCATGTACAAGACGTCTTTCTCCACCGACCGCAAGCAATCGATGTTTATTTACATCGGATTGAATCCAAAGACCTCCATTCCGTGCCGAAGAGAAGTCTGTATGTTCCTGAAGCCCGGGGTGAAGAGCCGAGAGCACTTTGCAGCTATAGGTTCGTCTCGGACTGGGTAGCGTTGGTTGAGGGTAAAGGGTGTTAGAGGCTCACGCTAGGCGACACAAAGGGTAACTGGAGGCCCGAACGTGGATGCGAGAGCATACGTCCAATTGGCGGTGTAACGCTGATATGTATATATTTTTACAGGTGGGCCGTGACAGCCCGGGTACAACAGGGGCATGCCTCGGGACAATTCTGACGTGCTAATCGATCCCCGAGTCGATGCGTGATATGTGAGTACATGTGTGTTTTACAGAAGGTTCCTCCCGTGGTGTGGGCCATAGCCATAGTGCCGAATGGGGGCTTGTGGTTGGCTGGGCGACTGAGGGGATACATCAATCTGGTGTCTAGGCGAGGGTCGATCATGGCTCAAGTTGAGCGGTCGACATGACCTCGTTACTAGGAGGGAGCAAGACGTCATGACATGTGCATGGTCACGGCTGACGGGCACATGAGGGGTGATCCCGGCATGAGGGGATGCCCATCCTTGTCATTGCATCTCACATATGGCACGCGTGGGCTTGTGTGTTTATGGCTAGTTAACACGTGAGGGAAGTGCGAAGGACATACCCTCGGCGTGCTAAGCCGATTGACAAGTCACACACTTTATGGTGGGAGGGGGTCGGATCTGGAGGACAGTGGACAGACAGAAATTTGGGAGTTGCAGGAATTTTAGAAATTCATGGGGTGATTGGATGCTGCTGAAAATTTTATGGGATGGAGGACGTGGTGGACAAAACCTCCAGTAAAATTTTCACTGGGGTTGGAGGCGATGAAGGGGGGTTTAAAAATTCGGTGATGGCATTCTAGGCGACCCCCAGGAGTGGCGGTCACTGGATCTGCACTGGCGTGTTTTCTGAGGATTTAATTGGTGACCTCCTTCTGCTAGCCTATCTCGGGACAAAACTACGCGCTCCGGCGAAAACGGTCACCACTCCCAGATCCGGTGTCAGATCGGGACAAAACTAGCGCCGCTGCAAAGGGCACTCAGAGACCTTCAACATATGTGAATTTAAGATCATTCCAATGGTCGGAGTTGAAATGAAAACCTCTTCAACTCTGTGGTTATTTCTGACTCAGGTTATAGAACAGGCAGGATAGAGTGAGAACTGCATGAGAATGAATTTTAACTAAAGGGAAGTGAGCAGATCTGGACTTTGGAAATTTTATGGGTGAGAGGGGGGAAGAGGATCACGCACAAATATTTTTGTAATTTTATGAGATGGTTTAAGGGGTGATAAAATTCATGGAACAGGTTGCTGTCTCACTGATCTGTAGAAAGGCAGACTGCAAGGGGTGGAAAGAATTAACTGAGAGGAGGAGCAAACGGCGTCTGATCGACGTGAAAATTAAACTGGAAGAAGCGAGAAACATGGGGAACAAACTCTCAAAACCTCAGCTCAATCAGATGGTTGGATCTAGAGATACAAGCTCTTATTTAAGCTTCTAGTCTGCAAGTCATAGTTCTGGATAGCAGGATGTAGAACAGGTTGTGGCGGCTTGTTGGCGGCTCCAATGGTGACAGCAGCAGCGGTGGCTGAGAATCACACTCATAGGAGAAGATAGAACTTAGAATCACTCCAAGATTTAGGGCATCTCACTCAGAAATCACAGTAATCTCTGCTGCAAGAAGAAAGAGAGGGAAGAGAGAGGGGCGCCCTTGGGCTCTTGGAGAATTTCTAACTTTTTCTTCAATAATTCTATGTTAAAATGATTACAAGAGACATTAAGTAGTAAACCCTAGACCTAGGACAACTGACCACAGATGCCCTTGGTCAAGGGGGCATATTGGGGAAGGGAGACAAAAGGAGAATAAAAAAATCCCACAAGGGGACAAAGGAGGGGGCCCCCTCTTTAAAGAAGGGAATTTTGATCTTCAGTTAATCAAGCAGCTGATATGCATAGGCTAAGCAGCTGATATGCTCACAGATTTTAATCACATATCAATCATACAATCTTATGTGGTGACTCATTATGTTGCTATCATTAAAACAACACATCATCATCAAAGCACAAGGGGAACAACATTAAATGCCCTTTAAATGTGTGGTCTTCTCTTTGGATGGAGTTAACTTTCTATCCTGTAATTGGTCCAGGAGGGTCAAGGACAGAGCTTTAGACTCCATCCTTTTGACACTTCATAGAAAGTGCTTGACAAGGGCCATTCTTGATCTCCAAAATCTGAGCATTTAATGATCCTTAGAAAGGGATAACTTTCTATCTGCATTCCTATCTGCTCTGGTTGACTTTCTACTCACAATACTATTCTAGGATCACATCCCATTTAATGACAGCAGAAAGTGATCCTGACAGGAGTCATGTCCCAGTTATGGATTCTGACAAAATTACCACCAAACATGTGTTTTGGTAAGGTAATGATGACCAGAACAAAAGTCAACCATTGAAGCATCTGTCAGACCTCGAATTCTGTGTACTTAGATATTTACGGTACCTATTTTCTCTCTCTAGAACACCCAAATTATTTGACAGAAAATTGGCTTGAAGGCTTCTGGGAGAGCAGATAGGTTATGCCGGGTTGCATGCTCCTATTTCACCAAGGATGCTCTTCTGAGGCCTTGAATGCTCTCTTGAGATCTTGAATGCTCTCCTGAGGTCCTGAATGCTCTCTTGAGATCCTGAATGCTCTCCTTAGATCTTGAATGCGCTCCTGAGATTGCATGTGCTTCGACCTTATTCTATCTTGAGAACTCATGATGCATCGACCTTAGTTGACCTGACTGCATATGTGCATCGACCTTAGTGTGAGCCTTCATCATGTGCACTGACCTTAGTGTTCAAGTCTTCATCATGTGCATCGACCTTAGTCCAGTCTTCAGTGTGTGCATCGACCTTAGTGGACTAGACTGTATATGTGCATCGACCTTAGTTGCAAGTCTTTGGCATGTCCATTGACCTCAGTTGCATTGATAACTTGAGGTGCATCGACCTTCATTCTATTCTAACTTGATGTGCATCGACCTTAGACTTGAACAACATATGTGCATTGACCTCACTTCAGTTGATAGCTTGAGGTAGCATCGACCTTTGTTCTGTGCTTAACTTGAAGTGCATCGACCTTACTTCAGTTGATAGCTTGAGGTAGCATCGACCTTACTTCTTCAGTACAAGAATGTGCATCGACCGCCGCGTCCCCTACTCCTCCGGTTGCCAAACCGCAAGACAGCCATGCCGAGCATGACTACCTTGCTATGTCGATTCAGTTCGGCAGCTTCCCACCTGTTGTTGGCTTCCCCAACTTTTTGGGGGTGGCCTTCGTGGATCTCCTGGATGTCCAGGAGAACAACTCCATCGCCATTGCAATGACGACACCGAAGACGATTGAAGTGGGGGGAAACTACGTCCACCACACTTACCACCTCGCCTCGAGTGATGGGAGGCGCACCCCGACTGCCAGGAGGGCGGCCAAGCAGAACGCTGACACACTAGGAAGTCGGCTCTCTACCTCGGGCAAATCCATACTCATCGGAGGCGTCCGGGTATTCCTAAATGGCCGACGGGCCAAGATCATGCCCGATAGGGCAATTCCAACTGTGCTAGTGCATAACTCTTTTCAAGCACTAGCCCGAGAGAAGCGAGACCACTGCAGGTCCAAATCAACGGTGGGGTCGGCCCCAAAGCCAACCAAATTCAAGCATATTCGGGTGCCAGAGCAAATTCTGCCCAGGGCTCCAGCTTAGCGAGGCGAGGCGCCGCAGACCCTCACTGGAGAAGCCAGCCTAAATAAGGCTATAACGCTCACCACCGTCAATGTAATCACAGTCGAAGATGATGGTGGGAGGCCATCCTCATCATCTAAAGAAGCCCCAACTGAAGAAAGGGGTATCACCCTCCATCTGTCTATACATGACCCTACGGTACTAATGTTATTGCAAGAATACTGACAAGAGATTGAAATATTGAAGAAGCAATTGAATGAAAAGAATGCACAGGCGTCTACTTCCAGGCAGGCCAACGTCCCTCCCAAGACACTGGGAAACAATGGCCAAATCCTCGAAGATTCGCCACAAGCAGCCACATCTCAACCGGTGCCTAGCTACACAAGAGGCACTCCCTTCTTGTAGCAACATACAACTTCAACGCAACCCATAGTTATTCCATACCAGGGGATTGCCCACTTCGGCCCAGGCCCAGTAATCTGGGTGATGGTGAATAAGATAATCATAGAATAGGTGATTGAAAAGAAGCTAGCTGACAAAGGCAACGATGATTATGCCCCTTTCGATGTGTACAAGGTACCTGTAACATAGAAAATCGATCATCAAAGATCAAGGTGTTATAACAATTGCTATAGGGTAATATACATCTCCTCTTTCAAATTGATTGAAAATATAGGGAAAATATGAAAGGAGATGATATATAATGAAACCGTGATCGCCACCGAAGCCAATAACAAGATTTGATTTTATCCATTTGTTGTTCGTACTCATCATCTGAGTCTCTTGATCGACCCGCTTGTATAACTGTTCACACCTTGATATTTCCGCCTTGTTCGGGGCGTGACACCGAGCATTATCCATTCGCTTGGTGGGGAATCGACATCCTAGGCTCCTTTCCCGTGGCGCAAGCTTAGAAGAAGTTCATCATCGTTGTCATCAACTATTTCTCCAAATGGATTGAGGCAGAATCCACCGCCAGAATAATCGAGACAGTGGTTTGGAGTTTTGTTTGGAAGTCGATCATGTGCTGCTTTGGCATCCCCCAAGTGATTGTGAGCAATAACGACTGATAATTTGACTCCATTTATTTTAAGAATAAGTACACTGACCTCCATATCCGCAACCACTTCACTTCGGTAGCCCACCCCCAGGCTAACTGACTAGTCGAGAATGCCAACAAGATTATCCTTAAAGGCATCGAGACCAGGCTCAAGAAGGCTAGGAGTAACTGGCTCGAGGAACTGCCTAGCGTACTATAGTCATACCAGACTACTCCTAGAACTGCCACTCGTGAATCTCCATTTCAACTAGTGTATGGCACTGAGGCTGTGATTCCTCTAGAGATAGGTAACCCATCTTTTCGAGTTATTAACTTCTCGCCGGTGCTAAATGAGCAGAAGCTGCCAGAAAACATGGACTTGATAGAAGAGATACGCGAGGTCACCGGGATCCGAGCTATGGAATACTAATGGCGCATGACTCTCTATTACAACAACAAAGTTTGAGACAGACACTTCCAGTCAGGAAATTTTGTCCTACGGAATGTAGAAGCATCTCGACCACTAGAGGCGATAGGGAAGCTGGCCCCCACCTGGGAAGGCCCCTACCGAGTGGTTGAGAAGCTCTAAAAATGAGCATACTGGTTATCTACCATGGAAGGAGCACCCATTCCTCAAACATGAAACATGACAACATTGCGAAACTTTTATTATTGAGCTCCATCCCATACATATAAGCACTAGATTGCGATAATATCTCTCCTTTTTATTGCATTACACATTTTTGTACATCACACAGGTCGTGGCCAGTACAATATGTGTGAAAGAGAAAAACTGGTGCAACGCGAACTGATCGCTCGATGTGGATGAGGTCGGCGGTCCCCAAGCCAAGCCACTGACTCCAACTCGTGTGGAAACTAGCTGATGCTGGACGACGGTGAGACTAGACAGGTGGACACGAACCTAAGATCTAGACGACCGGACACGACTCACTGACGACGCGACCATGCATTCACCATTAGAGTTAATTTTTCCTCCAACTAAGTGACAAGAGAAAGAACAACCACTAGAAGAAAGACCAGACGCGTCCACTGATGACTTACACTGTGCCTCAGATGTCTCTCACTCGCCTCGAACACGGTAACTAAGACACTGTAATAGTAACCAAAGACAAGAACTAGTCAGGGTTATGCTCATCAGCGCAAGTCCACGCCCCTGACCACGTGTGCACACACAAGCTCAATGCCTTGAGCCAGGCCTCTAGCTAGTCCCCCCCCAATTGGACACTACTGCAAAGTAAGGGGGCCCACGGGAACTAGTCTAAAAATCGTACATCGAGATTGCCCCGCCACCTCTCTTTAGTGGGCCGACTCTAAGGGTCGTCGGGCTACGACTAGTGGATCAGTCACTAAGAAAGGGAGAACCTCAAAATGGGAAATTAAACATGTTTTAAAGTAGCAAACAATGCAAACTATAACCATAAATGCATGACTAATCGATACAAAAGGCATAAATAGGTCTACTGAGAATGCGCAGGACCCTTCGGGCATGTTTATCGTGAACGCGACGGGTGTATATAGCGCGTAAATCATTGACGCGATGGTCCTCATGACCGCGTCATCTACTGCCTTCAAAAAATCATGAAAGCACGGATCGTGGTGCCACGACACGCTGCGATATTGACATCGCGGTGCCTACCTATAGTGCATTCTACTGAGAATGCAGTGCTTCTTTGTACTACATTCTACTCAAAATTTCGGGCCTATGCTAACCAGTTTTAGGTCCCTCCCAATCGATTCTAATCGATGGGAATACAATAGTAGAACCTGTTTTCACCTGTCCTCTAACAATTTTATGCATTAAACACCTCAAAAACATAATAGACAATGGCAATGATGAATTATATCACAAAGGTCTAAAATGCAAAACCATTCCCATGCATTCAAATAACCATTCTATTATGCATTTCATCGTGCTAATGCGTGGAAAAACACGGAAAAATGAAGTAGGATCTATCCCCCTACTTGGAAACTCGAGAGGATGCTGTTCTTTGTGCTAGAACCACCTCCCACAATGGCTACAACGCCACCCACCTCACGAGCTCACCTCCACAATTGCACCAACGCTCCACCATCGCCTCGTGCTTGCCGGAGCCTTCTCCTCCAAGCCACCCGCGGTCGAGGGGAGTTGCACACCGAGAGAACAAGAGGAAGAGGGGGAGAGGAGTGTGAAGGGAGAGAGAGAACCATGGGGTTCTCTTCCAACGTTGGTGAAAAACCCTAGCCACCAGCCTCCCACGCCCCAGCCATCTCTCCCACTGCAACCAGGTCTGCCGTCTCCTGCCCCGTGCATCCACGACATTCCCAGAGTCGCCCGTTGCTGCTATGACCTCCCGTGGATTAGGAAGATCTCTCCGCTGCTCCCTGCAACAAGCCTACAGCTGAGGTCACACTTGCAGAGACTACCCTGGTGTCCACTGCATGAACCAGCCAGAGTTGTCTTTTGTGGGATCGTGCGTTGTCGAGCTAGCTTCACTCCAGAAGTGGTCTTGCGGCGATCCGACTTCGGCACCGTTCGCGTCGTCCATTCTCGTGTGACTGCGTCAGACTCGGGTCTGAACCTGAGTCCTGTCTAGTAGCTGCTCCACCACCTGCCCCTGTGCGATTCAGCCAGAGCTCCCTTCATGAGAGTTCTAATCCTCCGAGGCACCGACGCAGCAGAGGTGGTCCCGCGTGGTTTCAACATCCTCTCCATGCAGGGCGGCCGTTCTCCCTCAGTCGCGCCAGACCCGGAGGCCCCTATTCACCCAGGATAGGCTGCTGTCAAGTCAGCCCCGACACCCCATCTTCCTCTTTGTTTCAGGTCGGATGGTCTTCACAAAAGTTAAGATTTTGATGATACGGAACTAACACAAGTGGTCTTGTCCCGATCCGACGTCAGCACTGGGTGTTCCACCACAGCTACCTGCGACTGGTCCAACTATGTGCCCAGAAACCTGACGCCAGCCGTTCCTACTACCACGTCCAGCGAGGTGATCAGACGGCCACCATCTTCTGAGGGTTCATAGCCCTCCCTGTCAGAAACGTCCATGACTTGGTCCCATCGTGATTGGAGTTCCACAGCGCCCGTACCGGCCAACGCACCGCGACTGCACCAATCTGTCCTGCGTGGCAGAACTACACAGGCCCACAGCCTCGACCGCTGTCTCCATCCAACGACAGCAGCTCAGCGCCAGACCTTCAGGCATCCTTCGGCGTCCCTCTATCATCATCCAGGAGCTGGCTACACCTCGATCGGATGACCGAGCTTGGCATACGGCTGTTAACTAGTTTCCCCTCTCCGTGATCCCCCCTCCTGCGCGAGGGTAGTACGTGTAAACGATTGTTTTCCCCTCCCCGTGAACCCCCTCCCTACGTGGAGCGTAGTGCATGTGTTAGCAGGAATGACATCAAGCCTCATCGACGCAGCGTGTCTGTCGGGTGCACACGCTCCCCGGCTCCCCATCGTCTCTGATCGGCGCCGGCCTTTTCAGGCTTGGCAAGGTGTCCTCTGATACAGACCAGGAGAACTACGAGGCTCAAATCCATGCTGATGCAAGGGACCCTACTGTTGGACAAACTCAAACTCTGACTCGAACTGCTCGAGCTCGAGAGCAACCTGATAGGCATTTTCCAAAGTGGTCACATTGCGGCGAAATAGCTCATATTGGTATGGCATCCGCAACCCTCTTTGAAAATGTGAGATGGTCATAGTACTCTCTTCCGTGACTCCACACCGCAAATAATATTCATCAAACTGGGCGATGTATTCGGACACGGGTCAGTTACCCTGAGTAAGACTCTGCCAGGTATCAATAAGACATGGATGATACGTGACAGGAAGGTACTTTTCCCTCAACTTGACCTTCATCCCATCCCAGGTCTTGACTTGAGGCTGATGTCGCTACATCAATAGGCTCTCCACATTCGTCCAGTAAGTTTGAGCCTTCCCTAGCAGCTTCATCTTCGTGAAACGGACTCTCTGGTGGTCCGTCATCTCAAACCACTCGAAATATCGATCCATAACGGCCTCCCAATCTAACTAATCCTTCGGGTTCAAAGACCCGTCAAAAGTGGGAGGGTCCGCACGCATGGTCCGTAGAACGTAGTTGTCCTCATCGAGATCATGATGTCGTCGTTGGGCACGACGGTCACGACCATAACCCCCATAGTCATTATCAGACTCTTCATCAAGATCGGGGACTTTTTGCCGTCTTACATCAACCCCTTGAGCCCTAGGAACCGCGGGTAGCGGAACTATCTCTGGTTGTCCCAATGCCGATGCAGGTTGCACCCCTAGGGGGACTCGCTCTAGGGTGGCTATTCTCCCAATCAGACCTTGAATGGATTGGTCTGATGCTTCGGCGTTGTCCTCTAGGGCCTTCATCCTACTCTCTAGACACATGCCTAAGCCATCCATTCGTTCCATGAGGGTTATGACCATCTCTGCCACTGAGGGCTCTCCAGGTGCACAGGCCTGGGGGTCTGCCATGGGTTGTGGTAGTGGTGAGTATTTGGTACCCCTACGAGTAGGCATGCAATGATGCAGAGGTTGGAATGCACTGACTAATGGGAGAGAGAAAACCTAAACTCAAACCAATATCTAGTACTTGGCGGAGATATCAATCCGAGGACCAATCTCACGCAAGGAGGCTATCTTCCAAATAGGCTTAACCTATCTTTCCAATAATGCCTTTTGATAGACTAGATAAAGGAATGAAATGCAACACAGGAATGAAATGCAACACCTTAGACAAACGACCCTAGACTTAAACGGTGTTAGGTGTTAGGTGTTGACATTTTTTATGAGTTGTCTTGGTGATGAGTCTATAAAAGAGTCTGTAATCCCATGTTAAGGGGAGTAATGAAGTTGAATGAGGAATTTTGAAAAGCAACTCATGTGAGGTGTAAAGCCTTGTCTTGTTTGTTCTTCTCCGAGAAGGAGATGGGGTGAGATACCCCCGGGGTTGCGATGCCCTTTTCTCTATCCACCGAACCACACCCGCACCCCACCTGTGCTCCCTTGCCCCCCACTACACAAGCTGTAGGCAGCAGCCCCACCTACACAGTAGAAGACCACCCTCCCTCTTTCTCTCTCACCATCATCGCTATCGGGAGGCACAACCAACCCCACCACCCCACCACTACAGTGCCAATAAACATGCCCTCCTTGTCCACTACACAGTACCCTTGCCGGCCTCACCCCATCCTGCACCCCTCTTCCCCATCCCCACACCGTGTGAGAAACCAACCCCACTTCCCAACCGCACCTGTGAACGCAAACAGGGCCTCCGGCCCCTCGCTGTATGTCGCCCGCCCATGCCCCATGCACGTGAACCCCGCCTGCCCTCCTCTCCCGCGTGGACCATACACCCCTCGCCCTCTCCCTTCCCAGTTCTCCCGCCTCTCCCCTGACTACCTTGAGCGTGCCGTGGCTAATGCCCAAGTCCCACTGAGCCCCGATGTAGAGCATGCTGCTCCCTCTATAGTAACAACCTGCACCAAAGCCACTTCTGCCACCCTCACTACTGCCGAGATTGTCTGTGACAGCGACAGCCTCCGTCGGCACTGCAAACCCCTGCCACTCACCGTCGTGACTCCTCCCCATCCCCACCACCCCACACCCTGTCGCGCCATCCACCCTCCACTACCACAGCCTTCACAACCGGTTGTCCATGTGCATTTGCACCCGCGTCCCCCCTCACCATGTGACTACACGATGACCCCTCCATCGCCATGTTCGAGTGCCAGCTACAGCTGGAGTACGGTGACAAAGTGGTGCATGCCACAGAGACCGACTTCATGGACGCCAACAACGCCACCGCTGAGGACATCACTGGCGATGGTCCCCCTCCAGGCATGGCAACACTGACGCCAGCGGGCTATCACCGCTACTGTTGTCCTCAGCCCCATAAACCTATCGTCACCATCCAACTCCCCAGCATGCCGGCGAGCCCCCCAGCACACTCCAACGGTGCCCACGTCCTTCCCACTGTTACTGTCGTCCCCCCCCCTCTCGTGTTCTCTCTCTCTCTCTCTCTCTCGATCACCCTGGTGGAGCAAAGGGCTTCACACGGGAGCTTCACTGGGAGCTGGATAACTATCGAACCCAATCAAGTGGGCTTTGATTATGTCCTTCATAGATTTCACTGAGAGACCACGAGATGGTCTGTCTCGGGTTCCCACTGTGATTGTGAAGTTCTGAGCAACAACCAGGAATATAAAATGATGCAACTAGTGCTAACTTTGAAGCAGTCAACAGAGAGATTCACATATTCGTGCTCATAACATAAGAGAGAGAGGAGAAATCACACGATAAAATGAACTCCATGAAAACCTCAGATAAGCATGATTTCCAGGGATAGAGGGGGAAGAAGAGCGGTGAGAGGGAGAAGCATCCTGCTGCCACATTTCAAACAACCATAACATACACAGTGAACATAAGATTCGAAATGGCTCATACTGGCTAAAAGCACTTCGAAAATTAACAAAATTACATCAACGCCTAGTGTAGAGGATGGGAGTAGTACACAGAGGAGAGGAGAAAAAAATAATTGGATTGAAAGAGAGAGGAACAACAAGAAACATATAGCCCTCTCGGGGCATTTACAAATTGCCGCCTACCTTCCGATCTCCAGGCTACCTCTCTCTCTCTTCTCAGCAGGCTCTCAATGCCACAGTAGCATAGACTCTGCTCTTTGGATCTATTTTTTTTATCTCTCTCACCCCCTTTTTGTGTTGAGTATTGGGCTTTATATAAAGGAGGGAGACCCCCCCTTCATTCAGTGCGATGCTTCCCGGGGCAGCGTGGCCTCGGTGCGCCATTTGGAAGCAAGCTTCTCTGCGTGATGTTCCTCCACGCGCCTGCAGCGTTGGGCCTGGGCCAAATGGGCCTCTTTCAGCATCTCAGCACGGCTTGTGGTTTTGGGCTTGGGCCCAATCGGCGCCAAGACAAACGCGCTTTATTCTTTGGTTTCATCTCTCTTATTATTCTTTAATTTTATATATTATTTACTTGTTTATTATTTGTTAGTTAGGCATGCCAGTCACATATGTGACGATTTTATTATGCGCTCGATCTGATTTCGTCAGTCGATTGTGAAGTTTGAGTCTGGACCGGAAGTCCACCATACCATAAAGGTTATGGCGTTAATTACGTCCTTCCAAGGAAGGACAACCCTTGATTAATCGCCAAAGTAGGAGGGCCCGAGGGACGGATCAGAATTATGACCACTACTGGTGAGGACACCAGGGCTCGAGACCAGAGGGACACAGCTGAGAGACGATACCGGACGCGCAGCACTACACGGGACTCCTCACTAACCCTTCAGGGGCCTCATCAGCCTCTTGGGTGGCGTCCCCAGTTCTTGGTGGCAGTAATTCGATACTTATATCGGGTTGTCGGTACCCTGAGCTCTGGGATGTTACAATGTTTAAGTGTTCCACTAGCATGTTAGCAGAAGTTTGTGTGTTTATTAGTTAAGTTTTTAATTGGGCAAAGCTTGTACTGGATCTATTCAACCCCCCTCCCCCTTCAAGATCCAGTTGCTCCCAAGGGACCTAACAAACTCCACCTCGGCCATCGGCATAATATGAGGTAGCTCTGGGTCCACACACTAAGCCTCTGTCACCTGACGACAGATAGCTGGCGTGACGGTCAAACTCGCTCGAATGGTCGACCCCTAGTTCTGTGGGACCTTGAGACTAAAAGTCACAGTTGGCACCTGCTCCCACAACTTCCATTTCCTTAACATCATCTAACTGACCACCACTTTCCTGTTTAGAGCATTAGCCACTACATTCATCCTGCTTGGCTGATAAGATAGGGTGAAATCGTAGTCCTTCATGTACTCAATCCACCTCCTCTGCCTAAGGTTAAGATCCTTCTAAGTAAACACATACCTTAAACTCTGGTGGTCAGTGAAAATCTTGAATTTCTCCCCATACAGATAGTGCCCCCAAGTCTTCAAAGAAAAGATGACCGCTGCCAGCTCAAGATCATGAGTAGGGTAGTTCTCATCATGCGACTTCAATTGACGGGATAAATACGCCACAACTCTGCCATTCTACATCAGTACAGCACTCAATCCTACCCTGGAAGCATCTGTACATGCCACAAAACCTCCTAATCCAGAAGGTAACAATAGCACTAGAGTGATAGTGAGCAATCTCTTCAGCTCCGTGAAGCTCTACTCACACTCATCCGTCTAGACAAAAGGCACATCCTTTCACGTGAGCCTAGTCATTGGGGCTGTAATATGAGTAAAATACTGAATGAACCTCCTGTAATAGCCTACCAACCCCAAGAAGCTCATGATCTCTGTCACCGACCTCAGCCTCGGACACTGCACCACAGCTTCCACCTTGGCCAGATCCATAGAAATGCCATCACTAGAGATCTCGTGCCTAAGAAAATGCACCTCCCTTAGTCAAAACTCACATTTGTTAAGCTTGTCATATACTTGGTGATCCCGTAAAGTCTGCGACACGATCCTCAGATAGTACGCATACTCCTCCTCAGACTGTGAATAAATAAGAATGCCATCCATAAACACCACCATGAACTGATGTAGGTAAGGAAGAGGCAACCTTTTGACGAGAGCTGGTTTCACTCTTCCTGGCGTTGATGTGGATGAATTTACTGTCAGATATGAGAGTGGTAAGCACATTCCATGCTTGATGAATGGACTGGTAGACTTGACATACAAGCAATGTACTTGATAAGTCCACAACACCCCCCGCTCTTCTCACTTGATGCTTTTAGAAATCAGCACGATACATGTCTGTTCGATGCCATATGAAAAAAGTGCAATAAAATATGCCCTAAATGAGATCAATTGAGGAAGCATGATAAAATGCATGTTGATTAGTAGACCATGTACCTTGGATGCTGAAGTTAAGTGCCTTCTTCTGGTTGGATCTCTCAGATCCATCTGCATTCTTCCACTCCTGCCTGCCTTTCCATTTCACTGAATAGGCTGTTTTATGGGGCTCGCACAAAAATAAATATGAAACATGCAAGTAGTGAAGTGGCCGTAGCCTGAAAAGCAATATAATTAAGAGGTTCCTTGACTAGTTTAATTGGTTGAACAGCTGTATTATTGCATGTAACTTGCAGCCCCACATTTGAGCTTTATCTGTGACATTGATATTTTTGGCAATAGCTTGTTAGTGTTATAGAAAGGATGATTTAGTGCAATTGTTGATCTTCAAATGGACTTTCTCATGTTCAAGATCTTCCCAACTTTGTTCAACCTGTATTTTTCAACACACATATGGTGCAAATACTATTTTGGAGCATAACTTCGTTTACAATATGGGGGGAATTACTCAGCAACTGAATTATTTCAAGTCAGGTTGAGGACTTGATAGTTAATCATGTGACATCTGCTAAAAAAACTTTTAAGCATCTCCATCAAATATTTCTTCACGAAATGATTAAATATATTTTCTACCTTCACATGATAGCTTTGGAACTAATTGAGCATCTACGGGCAATGGGAGAAACTAATGCTCTTCTGCAAAGAAACGAGGTGACATTTTTCTAATATGGTAGTATTGCATTCTATAAATCTCTAAATTCACAGGTTTTAAGTTATATTATGCACACATTGATGGCTGCTTCTTTGAACCGAGACAGATTCTTAGAAAAGAGACAGCCATAGCTACCGCTGCTGTGTGTATGACTCAATGTTTGCTGCAGAAGGTGGAACAATGCCAGCAACCTTTCAGGTATCAACAATCATTTGTAGGAAAGGCGATATTCTGCATTTTAGATGCCAGGTTGATGCAGATTTCTCCTCTGACGTTGAAGTTGGATGCATGAGGCAACAATACATGGCCGTTTGTAACATGTATAGAGGGGCGTCATACAATGCACGACGCAAAGGACAGGGCCGTTAAAGGCAACGGACCTTTAACTCAAAACAAAGGACTATAACGCACCGGGACAGGCTCGTTAAAGCCACCCGAACATCAGAATTCACAGAAAACTCAGGACACTATTCACGTAACGCACTGCAAGGGATGCGTTAAAGGGGTATAACGCACCGAGGCAGGCGCGTTATATCACCTGGGTTTCGTGACTCCGGAATTTGGAATCGGAAATCCCTCCCGACCGATTGAAATCGACGGGGGACGTGACGGATTACAAAACCTGTTAAACCTAACAAGCCAGACCAACATTCAAGCCTAAGCATGCCACTAGAAATGAAATGCCATGCCCATGGAATTTATTTTAACAATTAAATGGTAAATTCAACATTATATAAACTAAAATGCATTAAACAGGAAAATGTCTGAAATTCGATGCAACAGGTGTCGGACCACAGCACAAGTGATACCGACGGTGTCCTAGCGAGATAGAGAATCCATCCCCCTACCTGGACGATGGCGAAAGCGATGAATCGACCGCGAATCAGCGTGAGGGAGAAACGGCACCTCACGACCCGGCTCGACTCCACGTTATGCGAATCGAGGAACGGAAGGCGTCAGCACGATCCTCACGACGCGACCATTCCAACTGTACCTCTCTGGCCTCGATCAGTAGTCATCTGGACCATGAAATGAGAGAGACACGTAAATCGAGAATAAATCCTAAAATCTCTCAAAAGAAGAATTACATAAAAAATGAGAAAAATGACGGCGGATGGCGACGCAGAGGGCGTCAATGGATTCCTGGCGAGATGAGGAGTCCGATCCCCTACCTCTTGCGCAGCGAAGATCGCGAATCGGTGCCGAATGGGCTACGGGGGCCACATCATCTTCAAGCTCACACGCGTCTCCACACTCCACGATCCGAGAGAAGAAGGGTATCGGCGTGATCCTCGCATCGAGCCCTTTCCGTCGGTACCTCCCACGCGTCGATCGGCATCCGTTTGGACAGTGAACCGAGCAAATGGGAGTGGAGGAGAGAGAATGTGTGAATGTGAGAGAGAGAGCCGATGGAGAGAGAGAGAGATCGACGAGTGAGGAGAGAGAGGGTGGGTGGGTGAAGATATTTATAAAATTTGATTTTTTTATTTTTTGAAAAATAACCTTAACCTACATATAAACCTTTTTAAAATTGAAATTGCTAAAATGCCCAAATTAATTACTTTTATACTTTAACTAATTCATTTCACATATTTCCTTCGCCCACACGTCCTCACAGACCGACGGGCGTCCCAGCATGCATACGCAAGAACGAGCACGAAGGCGTGGGCTAGGGTCGTCGTCCTCCCTGGACTCCAAGGCCTCAAGTCCAACCCTAAAGAACCGATGCACCCACGGTCACTGCCCAGCTCATCCTACGCCCGTGCTACCTGTGGGTGGGGGGCATTTGTGGACGTGTAAAATTACACGTCCGCGTGTCCCGACCAGTCCAGCATCGACGAATAACTTTAACCGAAGGAACTGCGGAAAGGATGAGCCAGCCAGACTCTCTGAATGAATAGTACACTATCGTGAAACCGTCCCCAGAGTCACGACAGTGAATAGAAATCAACCCTCGGGGATCTCACAACCTGCGGGCCCCGAAGAAAATCAAATAGACCTCAACTAGCCCTCACAACGGGCTCAGGCATGCCCTCAGCGGCATACTCCTATCGTTTCCCTGGCACACCCTGTGCTCCCCTTCTCCGGCACACTCGTGCCCCCCTCCAACGGCACACCCGTGGCGTCGCTTCTCGGGCACACCCGTGGTGTCGCTTCCTCGGCACACCCACGGTGTCGTTTCCCCGGTACACCCCGACGGGTCTTCCCCGACACACCACGGGGGGTACCGTCAGCGGCACACTCCCAATGTGCCCCCCTTCGTCGGCACACCCTTGAAGCCTGCTGAGTGGCACGCTTCGTGCTACCTTCAGTGGCACACTCACCAAGTGCCCTTCATCGACACGCTTCCAACGCTCATCAATGGCACGCTGCAAATGCCTTCAGCGGCATGCCTCTTCAACGACACGTCCGGTAGGGAAGATCTTACGCCATTCTCCTATGAATTGTTGGCGTGCAGTGATTGTGCTGAGGTGTCGAATGGAGGAAGTGGCATGCTGGCTACCCTCCTACCACCGAGGATGACCAACGTAAAATCCTCATTAATGCTGACCACGTTCCCGCCTCTGCCATCTTGCGTTCGAAAGCCCCTGCCATTGGAGTTTAAGATGCTCCTCTTCCTCGGCGAATGAACACAGAAGAGAGAGGGACCGCGAAGATAGATAGATAGACACAGAGACAAGCAACACAGAGAGACAGAGTGCAAAGGCAGACAGAGAGGAAGAGAAGAAGAAGAAGAAGAAGAAGAGAAGAAGAGAGCTCTGCCGTGAGGTTCCTCTCCGATGACCACCCAAAGAGAGAGTAAGAGAGAGGGAGAGAGGGAGTGAGAGTATGTAACGTGGGAGGGGGAAGAGTACGTCACATACATAATGTGTGTCAACGAAATAACAAAGTCAAAACACAAAAACCAAAAAAAGTGTCACTCGGCCGGTCTATCTCCCAGGCCGCTACTATCCCTGATACCCTCATGCCACTTTGGCGGTGGCTCCATGGTGCTATATTCCTCCTCCTCCCAGGGGCATCTCCGCTCTGCCTCCTCATTCCTCCGGCGGATGGAGGAGCTAGCCAAAACATCTCCCACCGATGCGCTCGGTTCCACGCTCCGTGAGCCTCTTGCTGCGTCACTCCGAGACGCAATCCGCTCAGGTGCTCGGCCCATCAATCGGACGGTCCACTCCATGGTTCGGAGCTCGATCCTCAAGTTGTGGACCTGAAGTCATGGCTCGCGAGCCTCGGTCCGGTACCGCTCTATGGCCACTACCTCTCCACTCAGCCGGGTCACCTTCCCCCGGAGTCGGTCAACCTCTTCCCAGAGACGAGGCACCTCTGTCGCTTCTGATTGGGCTCGCTCCGCCGCAACCAATACTACTGTCAGTTCTCTCGCCTACACATTGCATTTGCATATTCAGTTTAGGCATACGCATAGGTCATAAAGTATTTTAGGAAAGTTTGTTTCTTACTCGCTCCACAAGGGTAGCTTCGGCCTCCTCGGCTCGAGCTATGGCTCGGGTAAAATCTGCATCTCGCTCAGCCCATCCCCTGGCTGGCTGTGTAGAGGAGTACGGTGCATTCGGTCCGGTCCTCTGGGCTCCCTCGGCTCGCTGCATTTTCCAAAGGTCAGTCCAATTTGCATAAGTATTTCAGTTTTAAGTCTAAGAAAGCTCACTAGAAGCTCCAGAGCCGCTCGGTACTCATCCCGCTGCTGCACAGTAACGTGGAGAAGTCCCTCGAGCTCGGTGATGCATCCTTGCGGGTCTAGCTGCATTTAGAAACCAAGGTCATGCATATAGGGTTCATTCATATAGTACAAAAGGTTAAGTTTAGCATTCATACTGGTCATCGGGTACCGCGGTAGACCTGGCTACCGTACCGACGGATGAAGGCTTTTAGATAGGCCTCATCACTATCAGCCCATTCCTTCACAGCCTTGCCCTTGTGTTTCCAGTCTTGGATATATTTTCTAGCTCTACCGCTCCAATTAATATCGCTGCCAATCCCTTTGGCAGATTTGCTCGGGCGCTCATCATGTCGGTGCGGGAATCTCACCACGGGCTGATGTACTCCCCGCGTCCTCATGATCAGACAATGGTGAAGAGGCTCAATCACGTTGATGTATTGAAGCCAGAGCACATAAGCCCCTCGAACTATCTAATTTACACATTGACGAAAAGAAAATAAAATACGTTACACACAAATAAAAATCTCCAAAATTATGATAAATACTATGACTCAGTGGGGAACCTCCAGACTGTCTCCAAGTCATAGGGAGGCTGAAGTGGCTTGGGTCGTGCTCCTCGTGTGGTACCGGTGGCTCACCGGCTCGTGTCTCGCATGGGCTCGGGTGTCCGCACCAGCGGTGATCGATGTCAAATCTCAGTCACAAAGCAGATGTCTGTAACGATGGGTATGGGTGGCCGTATGTGACTAAACAACAGTACACCACCCCCTCCCACCGGGGCAAACAGTAGTGACATCTGGTTATCAGCTGATCATCTCCCGTCATGATAGACGACCACCTGTCGGGCTAGGGAATCGCATGGACACTATGCATGGATGCCCAGACAACTCATGCAATAGGACAGGACAATGGAGGGCTTTCCCGGACTGCATCTACGACATCACAGCTATATAGGGCGGGCCATATATGAACATATCGCCTATTAATTAATGTCAGAGTGAACACCCAAGGTGTTAGCGCACTTCTGCCGACTAAGTCGTCTATATATAGGCCGACTCATGGAGATAAAAGGTTAATTAAGGAGGCTTTTTAGCTGTCATATATTGGTTGTTGTACTGTCCCCTTGGATGTCTCTACTGGGACTCTTTGGTGGTTTCCATCCTTGATCTCTCTGTTGTAATTGAAACATGTGGGGTTCCAGTAGAGATCGGATTCAAGTCCATGTGTAAAATTAACATTGTACCAGAGATACATAGATGAAAGGGCACTCATCTGCAAAGAGAGTGAGTGTGCATTCGTGAATTCCCCTGTGGATGACTGCATACATCTTTTTCACGGGGCAACGTACGTTGGCAGCTGGTAGGTCAATCTTTGATGATCTGTACGTATACCCTCTCGTTTGCCTCCCACAGTTCTGTCGTGCCCATCGGCTCCGGATGCATGGTTGACAGGCTGGAAGCAAACCAGGGAGAGAAAAAAGAGAAGAGAATGACAGAATTTGCATGTTCCCGATCAAGGGAGCTAGTCAGACGTGCAACTTCATCTTCATAGAGATTTTCTGAAATAAAAAGAGGAGCAACACAATCGTAGGCCATCTGATCACATAGAACAAGCTAATTAAGAAACGTGCCGGATCTCCACTTTCAAAGTCATATAATTAAGGCTGCTCATTTCAATCTTTTGATCTTGAGAATGGATTATTGAGATGACATTTTGAGAGGAGCCGTATCCGCACGTGGAGCCGCGTCCTCGTTTCAGGGACACTATTCGACAGATCCCCGGGCTGATCTCGGGCCACCGCGCGTACGCTCGCTACCTGGTCGCGCGCTGCGCGCTCGCCCTCTCGACGCTCGGAGTTGGTTTCGTGGTCGTCGACGGGCTGCATTCCGTACTCACCCCGTCGGACGCCGCCCTGCTCGCTGCCGTGTTCATCCTGTCGCAGGCGGTGCTCGGATTCGTGCTCTCGCTGGTCGGAAGCCGTTTCGGCTGGCGGATCGTCATCATCACTGGTGGCGTGCTGATCGCCGCCGGAATGCTGGGGGCGGTGATCGGCGGCTCGCTCTACGTCTACATGGCCGTATTCGTGCTGCTCGGCGGTGCGAACGCGGTCACCATCGTCGGCGACACCAACATGTCCATCGAGTTCGCGCCAACGGCGCAGACCAGCCTGTACATCGGAACCACCTCGACGCTGCTCGCTCCGTTCTTCATTTTCGGCCCGCTGATCGCCGGTGGACTGATCGGGGCGATCAGTTACGTTCCCGTGTTCGTCATCGCGGGCGTGCTCGCAGTGATCGGCATCCTGCTTGCGCTGCGGATTCGCGAACCGCGCAGGGCCCTGCCCGCCGAGGTCGTCGGGCAACCGGGAACCCTGCTCTAGCACCCACCGGAAACCAGGAGACACCAGCATGACCAGACGGATGATCATCGACACCGACACCGCGGCTGACGACAGCTTCGCGCTGTTGGTCGGCCTGCTGCATCCGGAGGCGCAGCTCGAGGCGATCACGATAGTCGCCGGCAATGTGAACTTCGACCAGGAGGTCGAGAACGCCCTGATTACGATCGCGGCGGCGGGTCGAGGCGGCGAAGTGCCGGTGCACCTTGGCGCGAGGGTGCCGCTGAAGCGGAAATGGCGTGAGGCGTCGGCGCACGGCGACGGCAAGGGCAATCACGAATGGCCGAAGCCCGCGCAGGTGCCGAGCACCGAGCGCGCGGCCGACGCCCTGGTGCGCATCGTCGACGAAAACCCCGGGGAGATCGACATTGTCGCAATCGGCCCGCTCACCAATCTCGCGACCGCGATCGCGCTCGACCGCGAATTCCCCAAGAAGGTGCGCGAACTCTGGATCATGGGCGGCTGCAACAATTCGGTCGGCAACATCACTGCGGCCGCCGAATACAACTTCTACGTCGACCCTGAGGCGGCGGACATGGTGCTGAGCGCCGGGTTCGAAACCACCATCGTCACGTGGTCGTTGACGCTGTGGTTCCTGAATTCGATTTCTCCACCGCCGAACATGCCCCTGCGGCTCTGTGGGCTACAGAAGCTATCCCTTTCCCGGGGTTTTCCTTCTAATGACACATGCCATGTTATCCTTTTCACTGGTTCTGTGGGTTTGGTGATTGGGGGCGTACCGGTGTACGTACCCTTGACCATCTACATCCGAGGTCCATACCCCATTCACCTCTTCGCATCGTCTGATTGTTTAGAGGGGGTTGCGATCGTCACCTTCAGAATATAGATGTTTACCTTGTTAAGATCATGAGACCCCTATGGGACTTGCATCCGGGTCCACGACCCTTCTCTATGAACGGTGAAACCTACCATCCTATGGCACGCAGCATGTGTGCTTCATGAGTGTTAACGCGCCGTTTAACCAAGTGCATCCTGAGCCAAATGGTTCCTTCACTTTGCTCATAAATCAAAGCCTGGGGCTCAATCAATGGCATCAATCCTGCTCCAACACCCGGGACGGGGAACATTCCCCCAATCATCCACTCTGATCACTCGGTCCGTAGGAACTCCTCTGTTAGTGATGAGTTTCCTAGAGACCCAAGAGTGCACAGTAGTGTGGCTTAATTCCAACATATTTAAATCCAAAGTCCTTAATGGGCCTTGTGGTGGCCGTGAGATGCGTACCCCTCATAGCCTAGTCCACGGGGTTCCTTCTCTACGGGTCATCCTGATGTGGATGCGATGTTGACTCGGGTCGCGTCCCCTTGCAGGCTAGCCCTCGTGGTTTTTGCTCCCATTATGAGTCACCTCGTCCGTTCACTCACACCCACACACTTGGTGCCCCTAGTAGGCTAGCCCTCGGGGTTCTTCCTATCCGTTCGGGTTTTGTCGACTGTCGTTATGTCACCCGGCTCTTTAGGGGTTGCTCCGTTATGTGAGTACTCCCTATTTCTCCCCGACACACCCTCCGAGATGGGGAGATGCTGCCAAATTTTTTACTCAAATAAGTATAAAGGCCACCAAATAAGTTAGCATAATGGACCGACACGAGTCGGAACAATCGTCGCGCTGGAGTACGAACCTCGCGTAAGCCTATGATCTGACTTTCGAGCTATCTGGGACCGACCTGATGCATAATTAATTCAATAAAAACTTAAAAGTTTCTGAAACACATGAATAAACCTGAAAATAAATCAATCGAAACTTAATTTTTATGAAACAGAGTCGAATCGGCACCATAGTTCACTGGCGCACCCTTGAAACGGCACGCCTTGAACCGACGTGCCCTTGAAATGGTACACTACGCTTTCCCCATTGATTATGCTTATATTTAAATGCAATTGACTAACCATGATGCATGCATGCAAATGACTGAGCTGACAACTGCCTTGGGTGAGAGTACCCGACTATGAGAGGAGCTCGAGCATAGCTGAGCCACGACGTGAGAGGAGATGACTCACCTCCAGGAGGAGCTGGCACGGAGCTGACCAGTAGAAGCAGTCGAGACAGCACTCCTACGAGCAGATCTTGTGCGACTTTGGGCGGGGGCGGAGGAGCTAGTCTGAGTCCGAGCCGAGGCCAAGCGTGCTCGTATCGAGGCGTCAGAGCTGAGAGGAGAGTTACGGGCTTACAAGGAGATGAGCCAGGAGCGGAGCAGAGCGGCACCTAGCGGTGGAACCTACGGCACCCACGACTCCTTCCACAGCTACTTCACGGGTTCCTCCAATTGCTAAAGGAATGAGGAGGAGGAGTGTCGCCGATGGCAGTGCGAGGAGGATACGAGCTCTGCGATGGCCCTGCCATCGAAGAGACAGGAGGGAGGAGGAGACAGTGATAGGCCAGAGGGAGCGGCCTGACTTTGCACCCCGACATGACTTTGTACATGGATATTATATGATAGTGACATGATTTATTTTTCAGTTGATTTTCTTTTGTTATGAATGAATGTGAATGAATGAATGTGCAAAGGTGTGAATGTGAATGCTAACCAACTCACGACTGACCCTAGGGAGACACGGGAGAGCAGTGTACCGACTGAGAGCAAAGTGACATGGGAGAGCAAAGAGGAGAGAGACGTGCCGACTGAGAGCAGAGAGACCCGGGAGAGCGGAGAGGAGAGAGATGTGCCGACTGAGAGCAGAGAGACTCGCGAGAACGGAGAGGAGAAAGACATACTGACTGAGAGTAGAGAGACCTGGGAGAGCGGAGAGGAGAGAGACGTACCAATTTAGTGTAGCAGAGACATGAACGGTCATATGAGCGGCCGCTCCAAGCTCTACACGGTCCAGAAAGGACCACTGAAGGGACCAAAAGAGGCAGATGAACGGTTCATGTTTGACCATTCAGATGTAAGAGCGGCCTTAAGAAGACCGTTCAAAAGACAATTGATCAAACTGTGTAGAAAGCTCAAAACAGTCATAATCAGACCGTGCTACTCTCAGAGCGGTCTATTGATAGACTGCCCAATGGGACTCCCTGGCAACCCGATTGGGACTCTCTTGAAGAGTCCTAATTTGAGGGAGGGGAACTCTAAATCAACTCAAACTCTATCCTAACCTGATCTAGTCTCAACCTTCTCCACACACCCTGCTCCACCCCCCTGGTCCTCCACCAGCCACCATCACCTCCTCCTCTCCCTCCATTCATCTTCCACAACCTCCATTGCCCCCCCTGCAAGCTTCATCTCCTTCTTCATCCCACACACACTGTCCTCCAACACACAGTTTTTGGATTGCTGGGAGCTGAAGATCCGCTGGTATCAGAGCCTGCCCCGATGCCACATCCAAGTTCCAGGAGGCCCACCTTACCTTTCTAGAAAGTTGTTCCAGTCAGATTCATCGCCGAGGTGATCCCGCCTCGATCTGAGTCCGGAGCTTTCCTGGAGGATTGTTCTCGTCAGATCGCACAATCAGCGTCCGAGTGGAAGATAGAACTACAGTGCAGAAGATACTGCAACCTCATCCCTGCTCTCCTGGGTGTGCCGTTTGACCGGGATGAGATACTTCTAGTCCTCTTTCCAACATGGCAAGCGGGGCCCCGATTGGAGTCCGGAGCCTCCCGTTCCAATTTTCTCCCCCCAGGTGTGTAGATCAGTCCAGTCAGGACCTAAACTGACACCCCTTCACTCAACGAGCTCTATCTCTCTTCCCCGACCTCCTCTGGTGTTCTTCCTAGTTGCTGCTCGAAGAGGATTTGACCACATTCGCACTCGTTTTGGTCCCGCCTAGTTTGGACATTGGGAGTGGTCGTGGCGACTTCATCTTCCTACTGCAGTACTCTAGGACTAGTCTGAGCTAGAACACAGAGGTCCAGCTCCAGAGCATTCCCCGGCCTTTGACGACGTTGGGACCTCCCACAAAAATTTAGGAGCCTACCTGGGTCCATCAGCGACGTTTTGGCACCGGTTTCGGTGACTTCCAAGTTCAGCAGAGCATGTGGCAGCATCTATAAAGGCTACATGTCCAACTGTTCCAGAAGTGTACAGAACCGGAGGAGTACCCATTCAGCACTAGTTTAGCTAAATTTTCTCCTTCCCCGCCTGGCCGACTTAGCGCCCCTCCCTGCGTGGAGGTAGTGTTTGAATGTAATCTTTATTTCCCCACCCCTAGTCCATCCCTCCTGCGTGGGGAGTAGTTCATGTAATCTTTAAATAGGGAGAAGCTTCACCAACGTAGTGTGCGGAGAACCCACACTTCCCCGCTCGCCCACGTGTCCGAACGGGGTCGGTGTCCTCACACCGACCGGGTAAGCTCCAACTCTTTGCTCTCATTTTAGTTCTTTTTCATTAAATATCCGTAGAATTACTCCACTGGTGGTGAGAGAGCGCCTGACCCTAATGCAATAAGAGAGGTCATTCAAAAGGGGAGGAAGAAAGGAAAAGTAATGTAAGAGGGCTTGTATCTACAAGCGCATGGGACCCCCTAGCATAGCACTGCGGGACTTGAGGGGACAAACGCAATCTAGCTAAAGGAGATACAAGACCTAAAACAAGAGTAAGTAGTAAAATCAGGATGGGGGAAAATGACCTTCAGTTCTCAATATACTTATGACGGTCGCATGCAAAACATACTCTCGACTTGTCAAATCGGAGTGGAATAAGGGAGCCAACAAAAAAGTGATGGAATTGAATTGAACTTGGATGATTGACAAAAGAGGGACAGAGTCCAAGGCAGGTTGATGGCAAACCCTTCTCTCAACCCTTGTTCCCTTCTTGCTGCATGAATGCGTGCCATGCTTGTTGAATGTAATTTTTTGTTTGGTTTTATTTTGTTGTTTTTTTTTGGTTTTGTTAGGTGGGACTAGAAGTGATGTGACGCAACCTAGGATAGTGGTGGTGACCCCGATCACCAAGTGGGACGTGGCGAAGGATGGACCCGAAGGTCTCCTCGATGCTAGAAAGGTCACGTTCCGGACCAGCGTGACCAGGACCTTCCTGCAACGTCTTTTGATATACCACTTGATGAAGGGGACCACAATGGGTATGACACAACTTAGGGAATGTAACAACTAACTCAAAGACCAATTGGACCTAACTAGGCAAGCACAATTAGCAAGATTAACGGATCGACGTCAGCGGCTACTCACTTGACACTCACCCAAAATCCGGCAGTAACTCGGTGATGTCAAGCTGAGGATGTGGGGCTGGACCCTTGCTGGTGGAGGGCCAGCAAGGCCAAGGGTGCTTTCCCAAGGATACGAATGCCTAACTCAAGGGGCAGACCATGTTTCAAGGGCACATGTCTCACTCTCTTCCCAACGGCGGTCTCTCGAAGGCAAGGGTGCTTTCGGGACCAAGTGCTCACTCTCTAACCAGCAGAGGTATGAAATTATATTGAATAAATAAGCACTGAGATGGAGCAAGAGATGAGTGCTTACTCGGCCGGTTTGAAGAAATCATCCCCGATCGGGGACGAGGGCGAGCGAGGAAGCATAGATTCCCCCCATGCTGCGCCGGTGTCACTTCAACCTGTATTAACAGATTACAATCACTACTCCCCTTGCAAGGGTGTTGAACTAGGGGTCGGGGTCTGTAGGATTACAATCAAACACTACCTCCCGTAGGGAGGGGCTTTAAGCCAGCCAGGCGGGGGTGGGGGAGAACTAAGTAAGATAAATTGCCGATTGTGGCTGGTTCTAACCGCTTCTGGAACAGATTGATAGGGAGTCACTAACGGTGCCGCCACGGACTCCACCAAGCTCTGATGATGATGAAACTAGTGCCCAAACTTCCTGGGTGGGCCCAGGAGGACGTCCAAATTCTTTGAGAATTTTCTAACATCGACGGTGGTCGGGGTAGGGTCTGGACCAGGACTGATCTGCTCTTGTTCTGACTATCCCCAGACTGCTGCTGCAGGAAGAAGAGGCCGCCACGAACACTCACGTGGTCCGATGAAGGTTGGACCAAAACCATTGTGATCGTGGGTGAGCTTTGTTCGAGCCGAGATCAATGGGGTAATCGGAAGAGGTCAGAGTAGACCGTGAGGACCAGAATAGTGGGAGGGGGTCGAAGCAGACTCAGGTGAAATGAACCTGTGCACTTTGGGCAGAAAAATTAGAAATCTGTGCTCCGCTCTCCAAATGACTCCCTTCTTGGTGGTGCTGACAGAGGGCTTGGAGGAGAAGGCCTCAGCCAAATATCTAGTCCAAAGTCACCCAGGAGTAGTCATAGATGCTTCTTCTCTTGGCCTCTAGTTCCCTCGCAAGAGTAGTTCTGCGTAGTAGGGGGAGATTGGCTCCTCTAGACAGCAGAGGCATCGAATGATGGTGAAATCACCTTGCCGTCAAAGAAGCCTTGACGAGATTTCCAGAAATATAGACCTTGCCACCAGGCACTTCGTGGAGATGACGAGACAAGTTCTGGAAATCAGGGGATGATCCTGCTCCTGCTGCCTCTAGGTGAAGCGATGAAAGGCATGGGTGTGCCTCCCTCCAAACTACTGCTACTGCTACCTATAGTGCAAAGGTTAGAAAAATGAAAATAATGTGATCGCCAGATACCTATACCTGGGCCTCATAGGAGTGATGATCGTGAACGCCTTCGGAACGGGAGATGGTGGTTTCTTCTGTCCTCGCTCTCGACCGGCCAAGAACAAGGAGCTCTGTGAGTCGATGACGAGGTTCCTACAAATCCACCAGCAAATAGATAATGGACCATTAGACTACAGACATGTAGTATATGCTTAGAAAAGTAAAGGAATTATGCAAATGGGGTCTCTCGTACTGGGAAGGGGGGGCGAGAAGGGAGATGGCCGAGACTTGTGACCATCCACCTTCCCTATGTTTTGGGATTAAAAAACCTTTTTAAAAAGTAGGATCTAGGAAAGCTAATATGCATGGAATGCTGTAGAATAAACTAGAAATCAGCAAAATGGAAGGCAGGGGAGAGGAAATATGGGGTTGCCCATCAACCAATAGGAGGCGGCCAGCATTGTGGCCGCTTAAGGAGGTTGGGCAGCCATGTCGATGGCCGCCCCCTGCAATTAGGGCTCATCTGTGATGGAGCTCTCCAACTTCCGGTTCTGCTGCTAGGGGAATGGTTGGGGAAGGTGTCCTAGTGCTCACAGCTCTCTCTCTGAGCTCTAAGGAACTAGCATCCTCTCTGTAGGCGCCGGAAAGGTGCCAGTTCACGTGATGCTGTGAATGGGATTCCCTCCGAACTTGTGCTACTGCTACCTACAGTGCACAGGTTAGAAATGAAGAAATGATGTGATCGCTAGAGACCTATACCTGGGCCTCACAAGGGTAGGATGATCGTGAATGTCTTAGGAATGAGAGATGGTGGGTTCTACTGTCCTCCCTCTCGGTCGGCCAAGAACAAGGAGCCCTGCGAGTCTATGATGAAGTTCCTGCAAGTTAATCAGCAAACAGAGAAAGACCATTAGACTATGGACATGTAGTATATGCTCAGAAAAGTAATGGAATTATGCAAAATGGGGTCTCTCGTACCGGGGAGGGGGGTGAGAAGGGGGATGGCCGAGACTTTCGACCATCCGCCTTCCCTATGTTTTGGGATTGGAAAACCTCTTTAAAAAAAGGGATCTAGGCAAGATCTAGTATGCATGGAATGCAGTAAAACAGAAAGAAATGTAACAATAGGGAGAACAAAGTGAGAAGGATGGGGTTTTCCTGTCGAACATGCAGAGGGCAGCCAACATGGCGGCCGTTCAAGGGTGGTGGGCAGCCATGTCGATGGCCGCCCCCTGCGACTGGGGCTCGTCTGTGGCGAAGCTCTCCAATGACGGATTCTGCTACTAGGGGAAGGTCAATAAGGTTGTTCTCATCCTCATAGCTCTCTGTCTCTGGGCCCCAGACTGGTAGCCTCTCCTCTGATGTGGCACAACCCAAGGGTGATAAGGTATGACTTATTGAACCTAAGACCTATAAAATCAAAAATTTTTATAAAACTCGTGTTTTCTCTCTCTCTCTCCCCTCACTCTCTCGATCACACTATCTCTCCTCTCTCTCTCCCTCACACGTTCTCTCTCCTTCTCTCCCCCTCTCACTCAGTTTCGGTCCAAATGGACCCCAATCGACGCGTGGGAGGTACTGACAGGACGGGCTCGACGCGAGGATCACACTGATACCCTTCTTCCCTTGGATCGCGGAGCGTGGAGGCGCATCGGAGCCAGAGAACGACATGGCCCTCATCGCCCGATCTGCACTGATTCGCGGTCTTCGCAGTGCAATACGTAGGGGAATGGATTCCTCTTCTCGCCAGGAACCCATTGATGCCACATGCATCGCCATCCATCATTATTTTCATCGATTTCTATGCAAAACCCCATTTTGTGAAATTTTAGGCTAATTTCTCAGGAATCGTTCTTCTCTCTCAGTTTCGGTCCAGACGGCCGCTGATCGAGGCAAGGGAGATACTATTGGAAAGGTCGTGTCGCGTAGGTCACAGTGACGCCCTTCTTCCCTCGATTCGCGGAGCGTGGAGGCGGGTCAGGCCGAGTGGAGCCGCGGTGCCCCTTCGTCCGTTCGTGCCTCGAATGACGTGTCGGTCGTGTAAGAGGTTGGGGGATGGAATCTTCTCCTCGCTAGGAACCCGCCGGTACCACATGACCTTGGTCCGATGCCAGTTTTCTCGATTTGTGTACAATCTTCCGTGCTAGTGTAAATTAGCTGTAAAATCATGAAATTGTCTCCATGAGCATTGTCTTTTGATTTTAATGGCATGTTTGGTTATGGAATGTTGCTATGGCTTGGTTGGATAGCTTGAAAACTAGTTTCCCCGTGCTTCCCATCGATTTCAGTCGACCGAGAGGGAGTTCGGTTTCGAACTCCGCAAGTTCGCAACCCAATCGGTTTAACGCACCACCCCAGGTGCATTACAGTCCCATGACGCACCTACCCTGTTGCGTTACCTGAATGGAAACGGGCCAACCCTGGTCCGTTACTTGACCATTGACCATTCCTTTGACCGTCGACTAAGATAGGTAGTTAGTTTGATGGCCCATCCCTGGTCTGTCATGGTCGTGTAATGCGCCATCCTTAGTGCGTTACATTCTGTTCAAAAACTGTGGATTTTAGATGTTCGGGTGCCCTTAACGGACCTGACTTCGTGCGTTAGAGTCATGTAACGCACCAGCCCTAGTGCGTTACATGTTCTGTATATAATCCATGGATTTCTGTCATTCTGGTGAGTGAGATTTATTCCGCGTTTGGATCCATTCACCCCCCTTTGGATCCACTCTCTATATTGTAGTTCACGTTCCCCAGGCCAGTCCAACACTGGTCACCGAACACACACCTCCGGGCCCAGGGTAGCCGATCCCGAGGGCATTTCCCCTGAGGGTTCCAGACCCGCGGCCCGACACGCGTGAACAAAAAGGATGGCACTCCTGGTGGGACATCTCCCGCCTTCCTTCTTTTTGCTGAAGAGAAAGCCTGTGCCACCCTTGAAGTCCTGGTGCCCTTTTCCTGTCCTTGCAGGAGAGGCAGAGGAGACCACTTGCTCGCACTTTCCAACAGCTTCCAGTTCGCGTTCCGACTGCTGGACCGCACTCGATGATCACCGACGGTCGTCGCCTCCGCAGCATCCAGTATTCCAACAACTATGGCCGCCGTCACCTACGGTCCCATCATCATTGCCACCCAAACGCGGGTGGGCTACTTGGCGGTGTCGATCGCCTTTGACAACTTTGCCCCAGTTGTCGGATCACCCTACTTCTTTGGCGTGGTCCCCATGGCTGCTCTGCAGCTACCCCCGTGCTCGCCGACGCAATGGACGCGCAACACCAGCTCCCAGCCTCAACAACCTGCTCGAGTGTCAGGCTCAGATCTTCCACCACCGGCCCCTGTAGAGGCCCCGGACCTGTCCCTACCTGGGCAAGCGTCAGCCCCCAGGCCCAATTTTGACCAACTTCTAGTGTGGGCCTCGCGCCCTGAGCGTTGGTCTCCACTACAACAACTCGCTCAGATTTCCAACCCCGAGCTCCAGTTAAGCCGACATCTGGCACGGGTTTCTACCCTAGGATGCCCAGCTCCTCAGCATTTCACTCGAGTGCCCAGTCCCGAGCTCCAGCCGAGCCAACTCCCCACACGGGTTTCTCAACCCAGGGTCAAGGCTCCCTAACACTCCATTCGGGCCTCTCGACCCAAACCTCTGAAGAGCCGTCGTCCAACCCGAGTCTTCAACACTCGGTTCGAGGCTCCCCAGTATCCAGACTAGGCATACAACCCTAAGATTTATCAAGGTCGGTCCCCGGTGTAGGCTCTACACATTGGGCCTCGGGCCTCTCAGCTTCATTATGGGACTCTGTCCCCTACCCTCACTGGTGCCGACCCCCAGTACGGGTCTTCCTCTATGGGATGTGGTGTCACGCTCCAACGCGGAACATCGGGACGTACAGTTAGAAACTAGCTAGAAATAACATTAATATGCTCAACTAAACAATTACATAGGTGCTATGGAATGACTTCTCTTCGCCATTGTGATTCCGGGGATGGTTTCACGTCGGCATGGTGTCTGTTCGGAGGGTCCGGACGGGACATGTCCTCCAGGGCTTCTTCGGTTGAAGTTGTCGTCGTCGCTGGACTGGCGGGGACATACAGGCGTGCAATTTTGCGCGTCCACAACAGCTCAACGAACTGGGGTGGCATCGCCAAATGTGAAAGAAACTGGCGATAGGCGCTTGTCGTGTGGCCAGAAGGAAACTCTACACATGGACATGTGTTAAAAAGAAAAAGAAAAGACAAAAAGGGGAGGCGACGGGGGACGCTGCCCTTGTGGGACTGCGAGAGAAGGATGTCATACCTGGAGGGCCATTGTACAAGCGGGACAACAGCCAGTATGATAATGACTGCTCCTTGTCCCTTCGGGCTACTTCCTTCACCAACCAACACACATCGCCGACCCTGACGCAACGGTCTGTAAGAACGGCCAAGTCTGAATGATTTCGGGAGGCTAGAAAATAGTACAAGTTGAGCTAGTCCACGCCCTATCTGTCATCATATTGGAATGACACGTTTAACTTCTTGTCTAAAATTATGTTCAGAGGGTCTACTGTCGTCAGCCCATGCACCCGCAATAGAATAAATAGCCAGGTGGTTTGCCAATACCTCTCTAGCCTACGGTCCTCCTTCAGCACAAAGGCCCGGTAGGGGCAAGTAGAATCCATTTCCAGGTAGGCCCCTTGTGAGAGGGTGATCTTCTCCTCAATCGGGAAGGGATAGTTGATTAGATCCAACATGTTCGTCCTGATCCGGCAGGAGGCATGAAGGGACGCCCGAAAGTCATCTACCTCAACCTTCAGTGGCTCAATCGAGGGTGTTGGTTTAAGATGCTAGGCCGCTTTCCGAGCAGCCAGATAATTCTCCACCTCTTTCGTCTTCTTGGACATTAGCCAGAGTAGGTGGGCTGGGTCGATATCGAGCACTGGGACCTCCTACTTGTCAGAAATTTATGTTCAGTGCCATCCCAGCAATCAGTCTTGCACAGCTGGTAGAACCCCATCTGAGCATTCCACCACTTGACGTAGTTGACGGTGACGCATGGAAGCCGTCCCGGTGTCGGCACCCGAAAGATGGAGGCGTCTGATCGGTGGAAGAAATCCCACCACGAGCGAGCATGGTCAACAGCCAAACCGCCTTGAAGCATCCTCACCACGAGAGGGAACTTGGCACTGTGAGTGGGTATGTGTTGATCGTACCCAAAGTTACGCCCGAACCAAAAGGGATAGTATGTTTCTTTCCTTTACCAAAACTTCACAATTTTGGTAATGATGAGTAATATTGGCTTCGTTTCCGGGAGGAGTCGAAATAACTAATTTTATCCATTCTGGTTCCATAGGTAATGGACCAGCAAACTTCTTGGAAATAAAAGAATGCGATGCACCAGTATCAAATAAGACGTGTTCCAGCTTGGAACAAACTTTTAGTGTACCTTCCACTAGTCCGCCTTCATCTTGATCTGCCTCCTTAATAGCTTGGAGACATTTACTCTTCGTCACCAGGCGCTTCTCGTCACCGGCTTGATCATTGATAAAGGGATAGTCGGGAATCCGATGATCACAGCTCCCACAATGGAGACAAGCTCCAAGTTTTCTTCAGCATTCGTCGGCCTTGTGTCTGGCCTTATCACAATGTTTACACACCACTTTGGAAGGTGTGGTAGTGATGGAGAATGGCTTGCTGTTCTTTTTAACTTTCTTCACCTGAGAGGACTCTCCTCCATTACTTGGCCTTTTCTTGTTGAAATTGGGTTTGAATGAACCGGAGCAAGTGACAGGCTCCTTCTTATCTTTCCCACGAATCCTATCAGATAGCTCCGTGGCATCTTCTAGTAACTGGGCCCGCCTCATGATCTCCGAGTAGACTTGTATGTCCATCGGGGCTAGTTGTGTGATATATTGAGACCTGAGACCATTTTGAAATCTTCTAGCTTTCATCTTCTTAGTACTAACTAGGTGTTTAGCATACCGAGATAGTCTCGAGAATTGTGTCTCATACTCAGCCACCGATAATGATTGTTGCTTGAGTGTGGCGAATTCGGCGGCCTTTTTCTCCCAGACTCGATCTGAGAAATACTTATTGTTGAAATATTTTACAAATTCCTCCCATGTAACCTGAGCCTGGTCTAATGTGGCTTCTACTGACTCCCACCAATATCGGGCGTCTCTTTCTAGCTAAAATGTTGCTAACAAGACCTTCTCTTGGTCCGTGCATTACATAACCCAGAATATACGTTCGGTCTCTCTGATCCAGTGCTCGGCGTCATCTGGATCGGTAGATCCCATGAACTTGGAAGGGTTCATGTTACGGAAACTTTTATGGAGATTTCTGGCTCCATGGTGTGCACCTCCTTGTGCTACCTGTTGAAGTGCTTGAGTAAGACCTTGGACGGTCCTCTGCATGTCGCGCCACAGAGCACGTTCTATGGCCATGGTCTTACAATTATGATAACGATATTAATATGTGATTATGTTCAAAGGTTTTGGTTTTTAATTTAACTCATAAAATAGGAGTTATCTCTGAGATAAGTGGGGGATAACCCCCTATCAAAGTATCGCGAAAGGCTCACATTGTTTGAACCGGATGCTTAGACTATTTCTTCACATTCCCTTCTTTTCTTTTGATCAGTGAGTAGTGAAAAACCATGTTTAAGAACAGACACGAGCTGGTTTGCTGATACCATTTTTTAACACAATGCTTCAACATAATATAAGTTCTTTGGCGCTAATTCAGTAAAGAAGTATCATATTTTCTTTTCTTTTGTTATCTTATGGTTCTTATATTATGTGTAGACAAAGAAGACTAGAGCTATCCCCATGTTCTGTTTAGAGATAATATATACTAATGCATGGAAAATGCCGGGTGCAAGCGACGTGCGCCAAACAGATGCGCCGTGATTTGTCGCAGCTTGGATCAGATCTTTGGCAACAGTCAATTCTGTCGCTAATAGGGAATGTGATATGGGTGCTTCCGGATCATGGCCGGTATCCATTTAGCATCCCCCTAACTTATCTCATAAGAGAGGATTAATTTCTTAGGAAGGGGAGGAAAAATGTAGCTGTTTGCCCGCACATGTATATTTCAGCCATGTTACACAATCTGATCATGGTTTGTCCAAGTGCATGTTCGTCGGGATCATCAATATAGCCTGCATGTGACCAGAGTCTGCTGTGCCTGCATTGCTGGTACATCCATCTATCTCCAATGTGCAGAAACTTCTACCTCGCCTTGCAAGGGTTCCATGGTGTGCACACTGCATGCCCTCAGGCTGCATGGGTCGATATGGGCGTGTGGAGTGCAATGCATTTATTTCATCGTAGAGTTAATAACTTAAAAAACATATCTTAACTCATTTCACCAGCAAAACTCATGAGAAACTACTTGAACTGCTGATGCAGACAGCCATGACGATAAATGAGTCAGCCGACTTAAAAGCTAGCGTGGGCTGCCAGGGGTTGACGCCATTGGTGGCAAATTGGGCGGTCATCCTAGGGCTAACTAACTCGGATTGCCATAACTATGGGTCTCCCTCTCTCATTGATGTCGATCAATTAGTGGGGGTCAGGTCAAGCTGGAAGGCTACTTACTTTCCCATCCATGCTTATTTAATTGGGGCTACCTTTGGAATCTAAAATGCCTGTATTGTGATTGTTTCGTTCAAATCCAGGTTGGATCGGATGAGCATGTTGGATAAGCTGAAACATGGCCTTTGACAAATTATTAAAGAAGTGGGACTGACCCTTTTATTCTTTGTTTTTTCTTTAATGCTTTTGCCTTGTCTCGTGCACGTGCTGGTCGCACCCATTAGCGTCCTAGGTTAGCTAGCGAGTCAGTCGGTCCCGCATCATGATTGTGGCCTAGTTGGGGGCTGAGATGGCCAATTTGTATGCTCATATCAACTCCTAGAGGGATTCTCTGGCCTGGGCCAGTGGTGCAACAGACCAGAAGATCGAGCACTTGACTCACGATCTTGAAGGCCTTCAGTGGGGGGTGGCTTCGCTCAGAGTGCAGGTCGAGTCGAGATAGAAAGAGGCTCGGGAGTCAATCGAGTAGCTGGGGCAGGCCCACTATACGCTCGAGCTGAAAAATAGAGTCTTAGACGCGGACCGAATAGCGCAGGCCGAGCGCGCCGAGCAGTGGAAGGCCGAGTGTAAGGAGCTCGAGGGTTGAATTTGAGAGGCCGAGCGGCAACAGGCGGAGGCGAAGGCTATGCAAGCTGAAGCCGAACAGAGGCAGTCTGACATGGAGCGAAAGGTGACCGAGCTTGAGGAGAGGGCAAAGCTGGCTAGATCGGAGGCACTCGAGCAATACAAATGCTCAGAGAGTTACCAAGCAGCGATCCAGTAGGCTGGCTTCGCCTACTACGAGCCTGGTTATCATCGGGGCCTACGAAAGGGGTTTTCCTAAGGCTACCGCCGAGCGACCACTCTGGCCCATGAGTAGGCACACGGAGAGCTCGATTTTCCTTTTGGGTAGTATTGGACGAAGATAACACGGATTCTTCCATTTAGATGCCGAGCGAAGGCGAAAGTCAGGGGACCTCTGTGTTGTCCGAGCGATCGCCAACTCTGACAGTCTCGGGAGGGCGCGCAGCCGAGATAGTTCCCACGCAGGTGGGGTCAGTGTTAGGACCTGTCGTCACCGATGGTGCAGGGGGCAGATCGCCTGGCGCCGACGGTTCTTCATCTGCTGAACTTTGTAGTGGGCCCGAGGCCTGATGTAAACTTTTTCTTTTTCCCTTCCTTTTCTTGAACATGGCCGTGTAAAAACTTTTCGTGCCTGTGCAAGTTTTGGTAATAGTAAATGCTGACTGGACAATTTCTTACCGCTTTTGGCCCTATTTGTCCCCTGTACTTGTAGTTGTTGAAAAGGCAGTGATTTTTTCCTGTGGATATCTTGCGTGTCAATTGGTTGGCATGGCGCTGGCGCCTGTCGACCTTCCCATGCTTTAATGACTTGCAACTTCACGTGTTTCCATCGAAGGGGTGTTGGTGGAAAACGAGTTAACCGCCTTGGGGAAAGGGTGTCTGCCTTTCGCGACGCCCGATTAATTTACACATATACTTTAACTCAATCAAATAAATACCTAAAAATAGCCTAAAAATCTATAAAAATAGGACGAATCCACGGAATAAAGACTAGATCCAAACCACTAAGGATCCGCTAAGGCACGGACCTTACACCATGTGTGTGTAGCCTTGGACTGTGAGTCCAGTTAACCAGCCTGGGGCTGGATATTTTTCGTGTGTCCTGTGGATGAGAGATTGACTCGGCGGCTTGTAAGCTACCTTAGGAATCGTGTCACTGTAGTTTCAGACCTAGGGATTAGGCTAGATTGACGGCGTTATGTCGTCACGTACGATGGTCTTGACCCGATTCTCGTGACTCAAGGGCCGTTGGGTTTAGTGGGTCTAGTGGGCTGTCCAGAGTCAGTTGGCTTTGAGCCACCTGTTTCTCTGCGTTACTCGCAATGGGTGCGTGCGGGTTTTCAGTGTTCACATTCTGTGAGCCCCCCCACTAGTCGTAGCTTTCCTACGCATGCGGGTGCGGACCCACTTGGGAGTGGTGGAGAGCGTGACTCGAGTGAGACGATTTTTAGGCTAGTTACCGTAGGGCCTCCACGTGCAGCCTGAGTCTGGGGTTTGAGGGAAGAGCTAGATAGAGGATCTGACCTAGGGCGTATGGTCAGTGTGTGCACATGTGGCTGAGGGCGGTAGACCCGCGCTGATGAGTGTGACCTCAGCTAGTCCTTGTTCTGTGTTCCTGGTTACTGTACGGTGTCTCAGTCTCCGCCTGGGGCATCGAAGAGAGACACCTAAGGCTACGGACTAAGTTGTTAGTGGACACATCTAGCCCTACTTCTAGTGGGTGGTACTCCCGTCATTTGACATGAGTTATCATGCCACGGGTTTCTATTTCCCGTCTACGAGACTAGGCTTCGTGTGTAGCTCAAGCGTTTTCTAGGAGCCTAGGTCTAGGGTTTTCGGTGAGCGTCACCGAGGGTTTCCCTAGCCAGCGTAGAGTCTACGACAGCGAGGTCATGATCGTGTTTCTTGATCATGTGGTCTCAGAGTGGGCCTTCGTGTATGAGGACAGGCCTCTACGACAGAGGTGTCGTGGCATTTTCTGAGTGGAATGACTAGGGCGGTCCGTGTTCTGGTAGTCCCCCGACTGTGGGATCAGGGCATTGAGTTTCGATACTGTAGGAGTAGCTGTAGAGCCCAGGTTTTATCAGTCACCATGTTTACTGTTCCTGCTGTTACTGTTGTTCTTGCTGTAGTTACTGCTTTCCGTAGCGCCGTCGTTTTCTCTCCCAGGTGGGTCGACAACGATGAAGTCTAGGGCTACGTCTAGTGGTTCCATCACATGAAAAGTCCAAGCACTCTATTGGGATACTAGGAGCGAGCTAATAATCACAAAATAACACAATTATAATAAGGACATAGCGTGGCATGCATAAGACGGAAGTTAAACATGCATCCTATAATTACCAAAGCAGTAGAGTGTAACGGACTGGGTTGGGGGCGTTATGCGACTATAATGCGCCTCCCCAGGGCCATTATGCTCACCCGTGCACGAATTAAAACTTAGGCATGCAGACCATGACGCATCTCCGATGGGGCGTCATCTAATGTATGACGCACCTCAGCCTGCGCATTATACTCTCCAGAGAAACAACTAAAATCACATAGACCATAACGCACCAGGACGAGTGCGCCATGTGGATATAACGCACCAGGAGTGGTCCGTTAAAGATGCCCAAACATTGAAAACTCAGAAAAACTCCATAGTTAAATCACATAGTATAACGCACCAGGAGTGAGGCGTCATACTGGCCATGGCGGACTGGGACTGGTCCGTAATGCCCCGCAACCTACAGACCTACAAAAAATCCCGGTTACATAGCGATCCTCGAGTGGTCTGCCATGCAATGCATAATGCACCCCCTAGGGTCCGTTAAGCGTATAACGGCCTCTGGCAGGTGCGTTATACCTACTGGGAAACGAGAGGGACGAGTTCGGACTGAACTCCCCTCCGGTCAAGTCGGATCGACGTGAAATAAAAAGAAAAGCGGAAGAAGAAGTTGAATAGCATGATTTCTACAACTACGGCATACATCAAAATGTAAATCTACCACCCCTAATCAATTTTTAAAGTATTTTTAACCTAAAAATCCCCAAAATGTAACTTGCATAAAAAATGATGCAAACGGCTATGGATGTGCATGCATGTGGTACCAAAATGTTCCTAATGAAGTAAGGAGTCCATCCCCCTACCTCGATCGCGATGAAAATCTCGATAAGCACGCATGCAGACGATGAAGCTCCAGGACACCTCACGACCCGACTTGTTCCCACGGTTCACGAACCGCAGAATGAATGGCACTGGCGCGATCCTCGCGACGAGTCGGTTCCAACGATACCTCCTGCGCCTCGATCCGGGGTCGACACAGCCCAGAACGGATGAAAGAGGGGCGGAGGAGAGAGAAAGAGTGGGAGGGTGAGAGAAACGAGATGGAGAGAGAGAGAACCGAGTGGAGAGAGAGAGCGCGCGGGTTTTGTAAAAAATCTGGTTATATCACTTATGTCCCAAGAAAAGTAATCAAGGGGCAGGGCATGGCTGAATTCTTAGCAGCCCACCCAGTACCAGATGATTCTCCCTTCAACATGGAGCTTCCAGATGAGGATTCTCTCGCTCTTCAACACCAGCAACTGGCTAAACAGATCGGAGATGTCTTGCATTACTGGCAGCAAGATGCTTTCACAGCCAGCCTACCCTGTTGGGAGTTGTACTTTAATGACGCTTCTCGAGGTACTACCCGAAGTAACCTCAGTTCAGGCATTATGGCAGGCGCCAGAATCGTCTTCCTGACCCCTCAGGGCGGAGTTCTGTACAACTCTTGCGCCCTCATGAAGGCTCTAACTAACAACGAAGCCGAGTACAAAGTCCTAATCATCGAACTCCAGATGGCTCTCGACATGGGCGTCTTCCCAACTGATAGTCCGACAGGTGCTTGGCATCTATGACGTGTGGAAATTAGAGCTGGTCCCGTACCACGCCATTGTCACCTGGCTAACCCAGAAGTTCTATTTCTTCGAAATAGACCACGTTCCCAAAAGTGGCAATGCCTTGGCTGATGCCCTGGCAAAACTGGCTGCGGCCATCAAGCTACCACCGGAGGGTGAAGTGGACATTACAGTCAAGCATCGAAGGCTAATGCCCAGCTCACTCGAAAGCGACTCCAGTCTTATAGTTTATAAGGTCCAAGGCTTCGACCAGGACACTCCTCCAGAAGAAGAAGATTGGCACGAGCCCATCATCCAATTCAAGAAGGGATGGCTCCCCTCTGACTGGGCTCAAAGGCTCCAACTACTTCGCCAGGCAACATCATATGAGGTGATCGGCGACTCCCTGTATCGACTCGTCCACGAGAAGGACAAGTCCGTTCTCTTGAGATGCGTCTCCCCAGTCGAGGCTCGAGCTATCATGCGCTAGGTTCATTCCAGGCTATCCGATGCTGATGAAAATGAATACTAGAGAAGGCTAGAAGAGCTTGCCGATCTAGAAGGCAAAAGGCTTGAAGCCTACAAACACCTACAGATATATCAGGCACGCATGACGCGAGCCTATGATAGGCTCGTCAGGCAGTGAACCTTCAAGCAAGGCGACTTCATCATGATCAAGGAAAGAGAAGTCATGGCAGGCCATTCCAGTGGCAAGCTTTAGCCGAATTGGTGAGGCCCCTACATCATCTGCGGCGGCTACGACGGTGGGGCCTACACGGTCATAGACCACAAGGGCCACCGACCCTTCCCGCCTCTCAATGGCAAGCACATAAAGCTGTACGCCCCCAGTTCTTGGTGGCAGTAATTCGATACTTGTATCGGGTTATCGGTACCCTGAGCTCTGGGACGTTACACCTTCCATGTCTGTCATGTTTTCGTTCCACTATGTTTTCGTCCCATTGTGTCGACATGCCATGTGTTGTTATTGTCATCCCACACATGTGTTGTCTGCATCTCTTATCCCCCGTGGTTGTTATCCCACGTATCTTTGTCCCACCACGTATGCCCCGTGGTTGATATGTTATGTTTCGTTCATATTTATCTTGTTATGTTGCGTTCATCTTCGTTATGCTGCTATGCTTGTTTATTCATGTTGTTGGTTGTCTTATTTGAAAAATCCATAAAAATTTAAAAATCAAAAAATCCAAAATAATAAAATGCTGTTTCGCTTGGCAGGTAAGTCAGGTATGGCTCTCTATCCCTGCTTATTGTTGCATTACTATATGATATCTACATTACTATAGCCTCTCAAGGATCGACTGGTTGCCCGTAAGCTTTGGGATCTGATGTTTCCCTTTAACAAAAACAATGATGATCTAGGAGCATACAGTTAATTGTTGGATAGGCTGCTTGTTTGAGTCAGGTGGGGGACGATAGACTCTATCTCGCATGCCGTGGTTGCAAGAAGACTCTTGACCCCATCTTGCTTAGTCTAGCAATAGTATCCTTGAGTACTTTTTATTTAGCTTTCTTTGCATTCATTTTGATGATTTCTTTATTTTAGCCCAGTATGCATCATGTTATTTTGAGCACTCATGTCTCGTGATCCGTTCAAAGTTTCTCCTCAGCAATGGTTGATTGCACCTTAGTTCTCTTGGATAAGAGATTCTCATTTCACTCCAAATTTGATCGTCTTCTCTGATCTGCCTGCTTGGTATGGTTGGCCGGCGTGATTCCTGTCTGGATTTTATCTCAGTTTTACTTTCTCCTTTTCCAACTTTTCAGCTGTGTCTCTTTCCGATCCCCTCATTGTCCGTGGATTGTGTCCCTAATGAGATTGGCCGTGTTTCCTTTCCTTCCTTAGTCAGCTCTCTAGGCATGTCTCATTCTTGTCATCCATTTCGGGTGGTTAGTTCAGTATTTTCGGGAGAATTCCTATTGCTTGTTGGTTGTGACAGGTGTCTTTTACCTTGATGCCTACATTTCAGTTCTCTCTGCTTCTTCTCTGCATCATCTCCATTCCTCGTCATTATCGCTTTCGCTCCATCTCCTTTCCATTTCCCCTCCACGTCACTTTCGCTCGTTCCCTTGCAAAGTAAACATCTAGGAGGGGAATTTGCTGACACTCATTTTTAGCCTGCAAGTCGAGTTATTTCTCTTGTTCATCTTTCATGATGTCTTGAATTACCCATTATTTTGGAGCATTTCTTGACCTGATTGTGAGCCCATTTCTTGATCATTTCCCTAGCCCTCTGAGCTTGAAAGTCATTTTCTATCAGTTCCTAGCTATTTCCCAAGTTTCCCCAAGTTTTGGAATCATTTCCCATCATCCCTGACGGTCAGTGTGCATTGAACCTGCAGTGGGAGGGTGGCGGTCACCCACTGGACCGCCAAGCCCAATGGGACGATCCTCTATTTGACCTCGAAGCTCGTGAAGAAGGTCCTCTGTTGGACTGCCAAGCTCTAGAAGGAGGTTGCCCATTAGACCGCCAAGCTCATTGGAGTGATCCTTTGTTGGACTACCAGGCACTGGGTGGAGGTCATCTGCCTGGCCACTGTCACTGGGGTAGCAGCCATGGATGGGCCGCTACTGACAATGGCGGCCCACTGCTAGACTGCCTCTATCCTATCTTCCTCCGAGTGTAGCGTTTGCCAACAGCTCTATTCTATGATTATCCTATGGTCTAGTAGCGGTCTAGGCATGATCGTTTCTTCTTAGTAGCTGTCTCGCGATAGACCGTCTCTATAACAGAGAGTCCAGATGATCCTAAACTATGATTTCTTCATCGTAAGACTCTCTGGTCAATTTCTGCTTATCGGGGTTGTTGGGTTCTGTGTGCCCCCTCTTTGTCTTTGACAATGGTTTTGATGATTCTAATATATTGTGTGTTTTACGTATGCTTTATAGTGAAAACATTCTGTGTAAGTTTTGTGGAAATATGCTTTACAGTGAAAACATTCTATGTAAGGTTTGTGGAAATATGCTTTGACCATCTTAATCTTGATGCTCACATGTTGCATCTTCTTATGTAGGTTGTCTTACTTATTCTTCACATGCACGGACCTGCCTCTGGGCTTGCATCGATCTCTTCTGAATTGCTTTCATTATGATACTTCTCATTGACATCACAATGGTTATTTCTTGATGCTTTTCTGGATTGGCTTTGACTGCATTTGCTTTTTTGGTTAATCAGATTGAGCTCAACGTACCTTGACTAAATCTGAAATCCTTGAGCGAGAAATGGGTAAAGATTTACTTTGATGTTCTTATTTGCACGGACTGTGTTCGTGTTTGCACAGACCTTATTCATCATTGCACTAACCTTGCTGCTCATTGCATAGACTTTGTTGTTCATTGCACAAACATGGTTGAACCTCTGCACCGACCTGGTTGATCTTTTCACCGACCCTAATTGAGGGTTTTACACTGCTTGCACCGACCTTGTTTGTCATTGCACGGACTTGGGTTACCTTTGCACTGACCTTGCTTAATGTGCACCGACCCTATCTTGAGTGTTTTACAATCGTGCACATGGTGTTTTCATGATTGGTTTGCATGAACAATATTGATATATGTGAAACATGGACTGACATGATCTTGTGTTTCAAGATATTACAGATTCTATATGCAGATTGCTCTCATCAATGGTAAGAATGAGTATGTTGAATTTTGGTTGTTGGTGGATTTTTGGTATGCATTGAATAGAACTATTGGTTATATGCTCATTGCTTGTTCAGAGTAGTTGGGTTTGCATGTGTCTCATGCATGCCCGTTCTCAATTGTCTTGAGGTTGATTTTGCTCATTTAGCTTTCTATGTTCTTTAACAAAATCATGTTTCAATGGTGATTTTAAGTACCTCATTGCAAATGATTTTGATAGTTTTCACATCTTCACTGCATGCTATTCTATTGGCTAAGTCATGCCTTCAATTGGATTGAAAATGGTTTCTTGAATCACCTTGGCTTAATTCTCATGAGTTTGAATTGCTTGAAAGTGCAGGTGTAAATATCCCCACAAATCTTTGTGATCATGGTAAGAATTCAATTTTGAATGTATTTCCATGTGGGTAAGTTGGGTTTAGTTTATACTTCATGGCCTTGGGGCTTATTTGGCTACTCAATTGTCATTTGTTAATTGAGATTCATGTTGCATCGTGCTCATTTTGATTCCTAATCTTCCTTGCTAAATCTGGTTTTATTTGATGTTTCAAAGACCCCTCATGCATCTCATTTCATTGCTTTTGAATGGGGTTTAATGGTGTTTTATTGGTGTTTAATGTTTTGGTGGTTTCAATTGAGTTTTATAATGTTTTCTACACTGTTAGTAAAAGTGTCGACTCATAGAGTCGACACTTGTGTGAGTGTGTTCTGTCTGCATGTTGTTTTCCTTATATAGATCCTTGTTCTAGAGGTCTAAACCCACTAGGATTGAGTTGAGATAATCTTAGAATAGGTTTGGATAGGATTTGGGTCAAGTTGAGGTAGAACACCTCAGATTGGGACTCTCCAAGAGAGTCCCGATTGGGTTTGCTGCAAAATGAGTTGGGCGATCTAGCGATAGACCACCCTTCCCGATTGAGCGGCTCTATGTTGGCCGTATATGTGTGAATTCATATCGAAGGATCATTACATCCTACAGCCGGTTACGGGCCGTCCAACCTCTATATATGGTCTAGACATAGCCACATAAACCTTGTATGGCCCAAGAGCGGCCGCCCATTCCTTTGCTGTGTTACTTGAAGCTCACCCTCGTTCCTCGAGACAAATACCTTTCTCCTCTCGCGTCGTCTCTCTCGTAGAGTCAGTGTACCTTTCTCCTCTCGCATCGTCTCTCTCGTAGACTCGGCGTACCTCTCTCCTCTCGCGTCATCTCTCTCGTAGAGTCGACGTACCCCTCTCTTCTCGTGTCGTCTCTCTCGTAGGGTCGGCATACCTCTCTCCTCTCACGTCGTCTCTCTCGTAAAGTTGACATACCTCTCTCTTCTCGCGTCGTCTCTCTCGTAAAGTTGGCGTACCTCTCTCTTCTCATGTCGTCTCTCTCGTAGAGTCGGCGTGTCTCTCTCCTCTCACGTTGTCTCTCTCGCAGAGTCGGCGTGCCTTTCTCCTCTCGCGTCATCTCTCTCGTAGAGTCGACGTGCCTCACCCCTCCCATGTGTCTCACCCGTAAGTCATCCACGGTCCATACATACACATGCATCACATAAGAAAATCAGCAAAAAAGAAAAAAAAAAGACAAGCTAGGTCACTATCATGTCACATCATCTACAGGTATAGGAGTACAAAGTAAAATCAGGACGCCCCCTCTGGCCTATCACTGTCACCACCTCCCTCCTGCCTCTTCAATGGCGGGCCCATCGTAGAGGTCACTCCCTTCTCCCTCTCTCGCCGCCGGCGCTGGTCCTCCTCCTCATTCCTCTGCCGCTGAGAGGAAGTCGCAAGAAAATGCCCGACAGAGCCATGAGTAGCCTGACTCCCGCTCGGGGCCGCACGGCTACCGCTCATCCCATTGCGGGAGCGGCTCATCTCTCTGTAGGCCGGCACCTCACCACGCAGCTCGAACGCCTCCTGGTGGTAATGCTCCAGCTCCGAGGTCGCGGTCCGAAGTCGCTCCACCTCCGCTTAGAGGACCGCCATCTCCACCGAGTCCGACGATTTGCAAATATACATTGCATTTTACCCCACTAGTCCTCTTTCTCTCCTCTCCCTATCTTCTAATCACCCAGGGCTCTTAGAAGTCTGCCTCTCTGTGGCATGGACTTTGAGGGAACCTGTCTGAAGGGTGCATATTCATAGCCTTTCATGGCCAACATCTGTCCCTATAGAACTCCTAAGGAGCTACGGCCCGCGTGAGCTGTTAGAACCCCTTGAAGGCTAGTCCTCGGGCTTCTGCACTCACCTTTGGGACTTTAGACAGTAGTCTCTAGCTCCTCCAAATTTTGGGGGTCATCCCAGAATACTCCGTTTGACGATTCCCTATTTCACCTTGCAAACCCCCGTCCGAGGGAGGTGCTACTTAATTTTTGCCAGGAATGTGAACAATAAGAATAAGGAACATACACACAAGGGTAAATGAACGAACATAACTCTATGAGGATAAGAACTATGTGTGCTTGAACCCCTCAGAACTAAACATAAACTGAACTTCTGTTGGCACCCAAAATATGTTCAAAGGCAGTCATGCCTAAACAACAAGAAGAATATGGCCCGCCAAAGTGCAAGAGCCAAAGAAAATCAACACACAAGGGTCCTCTCGAACTGCTGAAGCCTTGGGTCACCTAACAAAAGCATTAGGGTCTCCACCTCAGGATGGTCAGAAGAAATTCGCAACAAACCGGTAGTGCCATTTGGCCTGCCTAATGAACTGGTATCGACTCGATCGTGCCGAACAAACCCCCATCCATCGTCTGATCAGGACGAGAATGTACCTAGTGGTCTGCCACCTGATAAGAAGCCCCCTGAGGTCAAGGAGCATCTCTGACTCCTCAAAACAAGGTGCCGAAGGCCGTATCAATGGAAGACCAGAGTAACCTGACACGGGTATGTCTTCTTGACAGATAGGTCCGTTAGTGATCGAATAGCTTCCCAGCCAAGGTGAAAGTACCCCGGGCAGTGACCCACTCCCTGGGAATGTTACAAATATAGGAGAAGCCGACCTAGTAGCATGAACCACAATGTTGAAGGCCATAATGGCAGAAAACCCAAATGTTTGAACTAAAGGCACAGGCAACACCAGAATTGGCCGTTTTGTGGCCTGAAGATCCTCTCGATACCTCTCATGTCGATTCCATTGGGACACGATGAGATGAAAGTTCAAGTTGAATCTCGGAGTCAGTCTTAATTTCACGAGCCCAAGCCTGGCTTGAACAAGCACAACAAGGGGATCAACCCGACGTGCTCCTAATCCGGCGCGCATAAATCGACCAACCACGGTGACATGCAAAAAATCCCCAGTCCCAGGCTGGTTAACAGGACTCGCAGTCTAAGGCCAGACACACGGCCCGTACGGATACTCGGAGCACATGCATGTGGTTACCCAGACCCCAAAACTCACGAGCACGCCAATCGACATAACGCGGCACCTACGGACACCCCCAAAATACAAACACAGGTCTCACGGTGTCCGGGACATTCACGAGGCTGAAGGTCAACCACTGGATCACAACCAGGTCAACCGGAGACCAACACAACGCGCAACAACATGGTAAACATAGAGAATATCCTGGCGGTCCAACCATGGGCCGCCACAATCTCTAGCGGCCCAACTCTGGTCTGCCACAAGGACTCTAGCGGTTCAACCTTGGTCCGCTAGAAGATGAGTCATGTTGGGTCTGGCGGTCCTATATAGGGCCACCAAGTTGCTCTAGCGGTCTAACCCTGGTCTGCTAAGATCCCTCTAGCACGAGTACCTACGGCCACTAGAGGGCACGTGACCCCAACGGTCAAAAACCAACGGTCAGAAATCAACGATCAACTCAACCCTCTGGCGGTCAGACCATGGAGAGTTACACACTCTGGCAGTTTATCGTACGGCCTCCAGACCAACGGATGCCCTGCCGATAAAATAGTACCCTGTGGCACATCCTCCTTGGGCTGCCACAACCTCCGGCGTGCCTACCCTGGGCCGCCAGTGAGTGTGGCGGTCTCTGGAAGGACCGCTACACTCACCCGAGAACGGGACGGTGGGAACATTCCCAAAAACCCATTCTATGCCCCGATCATCCATAGATGATCGGGAAAACAAGGGGGAAGCTCCCCCGACACCCCTAGCATGCATCTAAAGCCCCAAATCAGTCTGAAACCTCGTAAAATGGTGGATCGACGCTCAAGCCCTAAAACATGGATTTTGCCAGAATGCCTCGAATAGCTCGCTCGGCTCACCACGGCCTATGAAACTCGCGGGAAATGAAATACACGAGGTAGGGAACCGTCCCCCTACCTCCACCGAAGATTTGACGCGTCGTGGACGCCGATCCACGAAGAAAATGCCGTTGAAACCCTCACCGGCTCCCGAACTCGTGGCCGAGCTCGTCGCGCCTCCGTCGCCTCGATCCTCGTCCCATCCTCGCGCGCCTCGCCCTCACGCCGTCTCTGCCTCACCCGCCTTCACTCCCGTCGGTTGCCCGGAGGAGAGGGGGAGAGAAAGAGAAGAGAGAGAGTGGGAAAGAGAGAATGAGAGAAAAAGAGGGGGTGGCTCTCTCTCTCTCTCTCTCTCTCTCTCTCTCTCTCTCTCTCTCTCTCTCTCTCTCTCTCTCTCTCTATTTAACAGTGAACTATTGAAACTTTTATCATCTTTAAATTTTTGTTAGTGAGGAGGGTAAAATCAGCATGGCCCATGAAAGGCCCATCGACGCCAGGCCCGCGTCGACTTGAGGTCTGCATCACACATGACGGACCTCTGACGGCCTCGGCCCATGATAGGCGGCTCAAGAAGGCCACCCATCATATTCGCTAGCCTACGATGGGCATCGACCCAGGCATATCGGACGCCGAACGACCCCTCTAGCAACCGAATGTTACTCTCGTCATTATCAGCCTCAACTCCACTAAAGGCCAGCATGCCTTACGGGCGCTGTAAGACTTGCCTAAAGGTCGCCCGACTTCAGAAGAACAGACCCCCAACAGAAAACTCTCCATGATCACGGGGAGACATTACCCCACAACTCATGCCCTTCCCTACTAAGGGATAGACCTCCACCGTCAGGACAACCCCTATAAATAGACCTCTCGTCATACCCACAAGGGGGAGAGAGAGACGGGCATACACAAACAGACACACCAAGTGAGAGACACAGTGAGTCAGGTTACTCCACGCTTTGCTACTATCAGAAAGCCCCCTCACCGTTTAGGGGGGGAACTCCGGCCTACTTATGAGCATTCCTCCGACTTCGTGGACGTCTTTCGAACATCTGCCATACGTGGCAAGCACTCCTCTGGAGGCCCGACCACCGCTCTAGGCTCGACCAATCGACTCTCATCTCTCTCTCTTCTCTAATTTCTATTATTTCCCCCACAGTGAGGTTCTGACTTAAGCATCAGAGGGTTGTCCCCTGAGGTAACGCCCAGAGCTCCTTCCGACACCGTTTCTCTGGTGTTTGTAGACTTTCACGGGTGGCCAAATGATCTTCCCCACCAAATAAATATTAAAAGTGTGGTACGAGATTCGAGAGATCATTTTCTTACCTCTACACTTTTTGGCGCTGTCTATGAAAATCTGATCAAAAAGTCATGGCACTGCGTGAGAGCTTCTGCAACACCAGCAACAGCAGCCGAGGGTCTCACCAGGGCCCTAGTTCCCGTTGGGAATCGCAAGAGGCATCTTCTTCTACCTGACCACGTCAAGAGGTCACCATCGATGAACTGGCAGAGATGCGCCATCAACTCCAGGTCTTGACGGATCTTTGCCAAGGCCTCCTCAACATGTCAACAGGACAAGAGTGCACCCCAACAGAGCAACCCCCGACAATGTCGAAGGCCCACATCGAGAACGGCCAAGGTGAAGACAGGGGATGGAGGGAAGAAGCAGGAGCATGAATCTTGTCAGCGTGAAGCTGACACTGGAGACACCTACGGACATAAGTAGAGCAATCCTCTTCTAGGGTGGGCCAGTAATAGCCCTGCCTAAGGATCTTCTTTACCAGCGCTTGCCCGTTAACATGTCCTCCACATTCACTAGTGTGGGCTGATTCCACTACCTTCCATGCTTCATCATCGTCCAGACATTTCATAAGAACTCCATTAAGAGCCCGCCTATACAGTTCTCCAGCGATGATTGTGTATCTTGAGGCGACTCTCCTAATAGCTTTTCGCTGCTCGGCTTTTGTTGTCTCCGGGAATGTTCCATCCTTGCAATATCGTTCAATTTCATAGTACCATGGCAGTTCTTCTTCTTCGAGAATTTCCTCGAGCTCCAATAACGAAACTTCTTTTAGCTCCTCCTTTTCTACTTTCCTTTCCACAGATTTCCTAAGGCTATCGAACCAAGGATCCTGCAGAGAGGGCGCATCCATCCTTTGGACCAAGATGGTCTCGGTGGAGCGGCTAAGCGGGAAAGAGAGAGACGAAGCTAGTGAAGCCAGGGCATCAGCGAGGATGTTCTGAGATCGAGGGGTGTGAATGTAGACCAACTTGGAAAACTGCCTAGCCAACAACGTGACCAGATCTTGATAGGGCTTAAGTTTGGGATCACGAGTGCGATAAGTGGAAAGAACTTGACGAAGCACTAATTGGGAATCTCCTATGATGTTAAGATGGCGCGCACCTAGGAGGTATGCGTGCTTAAGCCCAGCAAGGAGAGCCTCATATTCGGCTATATTGTTGGTAGCAGGAAATGAGAGCTGGTAAGCAACAGGGATGGTTACTCCTTCGGGAGTAAGGAGGACAGTGCCAACTCCGCGGCCCTGGGAATTAAGTGCACCATCGAAGTGCAGAGACCAAAAGGGGTGATGCGAAATGCTGGCAAGGTGTTCATCGGGAAATTCATCCCGAATTGAATCAGTACAAGGAATTGGAGAGTGAGCCAAATGCTCGGCAATGGCATATCCCTTGATTGCCTTTTGGGCGACGAAGGTGATGTCAAACTGAGATAAGAAACTCTGCCAGCAAGCCAGTTGGCCCGAAAGGACCGGCTTCTCCAGGAGATAGCGGATGGGGTCCATTCTAGAGATTAACCTAACCTCATGGGCCAGAAAGTAGTGTTTGAGTTTCTGAGCTACCCATACCAATGCGGCACTTGAGCGTTGTTTATTCATATCCAAACTCTTCACCCAGAATTTTCTCACCACTTAGGGAGCCTCTCTTTCCCACTTGCCCACCCGTACTTCCTCTCCACAATTCTGACTGCACTGGGCAGCAGAACTGGACCGCCAACTATTTACACCTCCCATGCCCAAAATCCTCACTGCATGCCACCGCGCCACTGCTACCCAACCACCCCACGACCCTCTCCCTCTAGAGAAAACCCCACCCCATTTAAATCCAGAAGCCCTGGTTCCAATCCAATCTTTGACCCACTATCCTGCTGCCCGAGGACAGGCCAGATTGCGTAGGATCTGCTAAGAAATTCACCACGACTTCCTCGGAGCTCAGTTGCAGTCGCCATTCGACCGACGTCCATGGGACATCCCCAGAAGCGTCCCCACCAAGTTTCGTGACCAGCGGACAAGCAGAAGGTGGCGTACCGTGCTAATCATCCTTCTGTTTCCCAGCATAGTGCAGATTGACTAGCAGTCTGCCCACCCATTCGAGAGCGCGCCGGAGCTTCCCTCCCACGCCGTCGGCGTCCAGCGTCTTCCCGAGTGATCTTCATCCCTTGCTGCCCTCCTAGGCAACGAGGCTCACCTTCCTTGCTTCTGGGCCCTGTCTAGTTTGTGGGTGTGGCGCAGTTTGCTTCGGTTGCAGCTACATGTGGATGACGAGCATCACCGACCCAGCGCTCGTCACCCCACCTCGCACGATCCTTGGATTTCTCTGTGTAGCCTTTTACCTCCCTGTGAGGAGTGGGCATTTGTTTGGATTGTACTCTCTTAGACTTGTCCCGAGGATCTTGTGATTTGGCCGGGCTTCTTCCCTACGCCCCGAGTGTGGAGGTATGCGTCTATTCCTCCTTTGCATTACTTGCTCATTTAGTATAGCTCTTGATGCCGCTGCTTGTGAGATATTAGGCACCTAGCTCTATATTGATACATCACTACCATGGTGAGAGAGCATGACCTTCCCGTGCTCGACCTGACCACGAGTGTGTGAATTGCCCACCCTAGACTCTGCTGGTTCCTCAACCATGTGGATCGACTTGCTTCCCTCTCTTGGGGACGATTGCGAGCTTGAGTTACTTGTTTTAGGCGTGATCCCTCTCTTCGGAGTCTTAGGTGTCAAGTTACACTACTCAACCTATCGTCTTGTTGCTGGTCTAGTTGTCCACGTAGTCGCGTCCTCACGAGTTCGTATAGCGTCCCGCATCACCAACTATCAATACTACTTTCCCCTCCAAGTTTGGGAATGTATTAACCCAAACTTCATTTAATGGCCTATTCAGCCTAATTAAATACTTAAAAATTTCATTTAATTCCCCAAATATCCTAAATAACTCTATAAAATTTTAGGGTTGTTACACCCTCTCTCACTTGAGGGAAATTTGGTCCCTAAATTCATTACATTTTATGGAGAGTGTGTTTTACATGTAGTTAATCAGTTGCACTAATAATTAAGATAATGATGAATGCGAATAGGTCAAGATGGTACCTTCAATCGCTTTCCCTTCTCCATTCTAGACGACATTCAGTCAGCCATGTCGCCTTGGTCCATTATTATCCCTTGAAGATTGTTCCTTTATGAGGGGACACATGGACATGTGATACTCCCGGCTCCCACATCGTAAATAAGCGCCAAGATGCTTCCAACATTCCACGGCCGTATGCCCGAACTTCTCACAAAAGGAGCAAGCCTCCGTGACCTACTTTTCTTCATCCTCCTTGATTCTTTTGTTCTTTCCATTACCATTACCATTCCCATTGCAGGACCTCTTCTTATTGTTGTGGGATTTATAATCTTCCGTGATACTAGCCTTTTCTTCTTTCTCCTCTCGCCTATCTTGTTTTCGGCTTGACTTTTCATCCTTCCCCCTAACTTTCTCTACCTTTTCCAAGGTCCTCTCACATAAATGAGCCCTGTGGACCATCTCCGTATATGCACGGATATTTTGATGTCCAAGTTGATTTATGAAGACCGGCCTTAGGCCGTCCATGAAGTGATTACCTTTAAGAACCTTCGTAGTCACCAAGTGAGGAGCATAGGGTGCCAGCCTTGAGAATTGCAGTTCGTACTCTGCTACGGACATCATGCCTTGGCGAAGGGAGGCGAATTCCGCAGCCTTCCTCTCCTTCACATGCTCGGAGAAATATTTGGCACGGAAGAGTTTGAGAAATTCTGCCCAAGTGATTTTCTCATTTTGAAGATGGACTGAAGTAGCCTTCCACCATACACGTGCATCTTTGTTGAGTTAGAATGTAGCCAATAGGACCTTCTCCTGGTCCGAGCATTACATAACATTAAATATTCGCTCCATTTCATCGATCCAGTTTTCAGCTTCAACGGGATTAGAGGAACCTGAGAATCATGAAGGGTTTATACTTCAGAAGTTGCGATGTTGGTCCCTAGTGCCTACCCTCGCGCCAGCTTGAGCAATGGTTTGGAGGGCCTGGGTTAGAACCGCAATAGTTTGTTGCATCACATCCCAATTTGCACAGTTAGCAGCCATGATGAGAATGAGGTGCTCCTACCCCTTTTCTTTTGTTTCGCGCTGATCCGGCTTGACCAGATGGGAGTTCGGTTCCGAACTTGTCCCTCTCATTTCCCAGTCGATATAACGCGCCTGTCAGAGGCCGTTATATGCTTAACGGACCCTAGGGGGTGCGTTATGCAATGTATGGTGGACCACTCGTGGACCGTCATGTAACCGTGGTTTTCAGTAGGTCGGTAGGTTGTGGGGCATGACGGACTAGTCCCAGTCCGCCGTGGCCTATATAACGCCCCTATCGTGGTGCATTATATGGTGGATTAAATTGTGGATTTTTTTCTGAGTTTCTAGCGTTTGGGTGACTTTAACGGACCACCCTTGGTGCGTTAGAGTCACATGGCGCACCTGTCGTGGCGCGCCATGGTCTGTGTAATTTTTGTGGTTCTCTGGTGAGTATAACGCACGGGATGAGGTGCGTCATACATTGCATGACGTCCCAGAGGTGGTGCGTTACGGTCTGCTCGTCTGGGTTTTGGCATGTGCACGGGTGAGCATAACAGCCTAGGGAAGGCATGTTATAGTCGCATAACGCCCCGACCTCGGTCCGTTACACTCTGCAAGTTTGGGAATGTTAGAAGAGCATGTTTAATTCTCGCCTATTGCATTCTATGCTGCGTCTATGTTGTAATCTAGTTGTTTTATGATTATTGGCTCACTCCTAGAATCCCAATGGAGTGCTTGGACTTTCCATGTGATGGAACTACTAGACATAGCCCTAGACTTCACGGATGGTCGACCCACCTGGGAGAGGTGGAGGGGCAGACCCGACAAACGGTTTAAGTTAGTACCGTAGGCCCTCGGCTTGACCGTAGCGCTCTACGGGGAGGGAAATCTAGCTGGAGGCCTGGGCCTAGGCAGGGGTCGGTGTGTGCACACATGGTCAGAGGCGAGAGCTAACACTGACGAGTGTTACTCTGAGTAGCTCTCAGTTGGTACAGTTCGATTACTCTTCTTGCTGAGCACGTTCAGACTCGTGAGTTGCTTGAGATGCAATGTAAGTCGTCAGGGGACGCATCTGGTCTCTCTCTTCTGGTGGAGTTCACTGTCCTTCTCCTGTCACTGGAGTGATCGAGTTTATTCTGTTGGTAGATGTAGTTTTTACCGATAGTTCCGTTGCTAGCTGTTGTCCCAGTTATTTGGTTAATTAGTTATTTATTTACTTTGGCGTCTCGTTAGTCAATTTAATTACCTAGTTAGACTCTCCTATTCTAGTCTAGTAGCATGTTGAGATAGTGCATCTGCTTGCAGCCCTCTCCGTCGGTCTCATCCTTAACAAAGTCATACTGGCAGACTTTTTCATAAGGTTCTCCGTCGATCGGCAAACCTGAGAGCTGTGATAGACTCCAAAGGTCCAAAGAAGTTTCACCTTCTGCTATGTAGAATGTGTTGAACTGTGGGCAGAAAACTTTGAACAGATCGTAGCACAGGCCTTTGGCGATGGGGTATCGGAAGCGTGATTCATATACGCTATGATATACTCTGGCTCTGATAAGTAAAGGGGCATACTCTTTTAGCACAAATTCTGTAAATTCTACTGCCCCACACGGAAAAGATGAGCATCGGTCACTTTAGTGTCTGTAAACCATACAGCAGTCAGCTGAAATTTGAATTGGACAGCCAAGCAGTTCTGAACAAATGGCTCATCTCTGTAGCCCCACTTTATGGGTGCCAGGAACAATCCATAGTCGGGTTTCTCTTTGTTAACCCGACCCGCAGCAGTATCCCACTTGGTCGGGGTGAATTTAGGAGATCGTGTCAGCATCTTCTGCTCCGACTCCAGTTCAGTTACTCCTAGAATAACATCCCATTTGCGCTGCTCTTCGGGAAGGTAGATGGCTTGCCACGATATACTGAGCCTTTTAGGCTATCCCTCTCCAGCAACATGGCCCGTTCTACAATCCGGGCTAGCATAATGTCTCTCTTATTGGCCACAATGAAGGAGCGAATGAATGGTACTAGATGACGGTCCTTCAGAAGATCTGGACGGTAATCGTCATCGTGGTTAAAGCACAACCCATCCTCAGTAGGCAGGACACGAGATACAGATGTTGTGTCTGTCTCCGAGTCAGAGGACTCATCAACTATGGCAATCTTCCCGAGTCCTCGATCAATTTGGCCGACATTTAGTCAAGTTACCGAAGGGCCAGTAACCCTGCCCTGAGTAAAAGCACTGGCATCAACAGTTCCAGAAGCAGCATGACTAGAAGTGGTGGCCATTTCAGCAACTGCAATCAAGAAAATCAAAGAGGATAAGACAAGACTGAAGTCACAATAAAAGAAGAAGTTTTGAGAAAATTTTGACAGCATTTCCCCTTATTTGGGTATGCCCGAAAGAGTAATAGGAAGAACACCCACCAAGATGGGATGCCTCCTCAATAAAAGGGGACGTAGTCCCATTATCCCATTTAGAAACAAGGAAAGAAGAATCTAACCAAAAGAGCAATAATCGAAGGAGAAGTCTCTTCTACAGTAAACCTCACGTCGAGCGTCGTCATAGGATGAAAGTCACGTCGAGGAGAGAGGAGGCTCGGGTGAAAATGAGCCTCCCCAAAGGCCTCGGCGGCTTAAAATATGGTGAAACCCTATGGTGCGCCGAGGTCTCCACTCGCGAGTGCGTCGAGTCCGTGCCACGCCGTGCCGCTGGGCACGCCGAGACAGGCATGCCGAGACCGCTGCCCGCGCCGATGTAGGCGTGCCGAGAAGCTATTGCAATCAAGATGAAATGCTAGCCATCCATATAAAATCAAGGCTCAGCCGCTCGTATTAGCCCAAGACACTTATTTCAAGAATGAGTGATGAGATCATACAAATAGAACGAAGATATCTTGCTATAAATAGACAAAGTCAAACAGGGTCAAGTAAGAAGGTGTGCACAAAGTACATTGAAGGATACACCCGCAGGCCCCATGCTGCTCATCTTTCGCTCATGCCACCTACTGTTGGGGGGCATTTGTTGACATCAAAATTTTACAGTCAACTGAAACCACGGAAAGCTGAGGGCAGATGGCTAGTTGGCTGATAGTCAAATCGAAGATCAGGCTACAATGATGTTCCTCAAAGCTCAAACTATGATAGAAGGAGGGTCTATTATAGCTTATACATTATCTGGCTAAAGCCCTTCCCGACGAAGCTACTGTCTGAGCAATTGTTATCTTGAACGATCTAACCGATTAAACCAATTATCAAAGCTAATGAAGTTCCAGGCAATCACTAGTCTGCTAGAAAAGACCTCTAAAACATCATAGAAGGAAGAGGATGGGATTAATATCATCGGCCAGCAAAGCTAAATATAATAGAACAAAGAATTACAAAGGGTTGCATTGAAAAGGCTTGATGAGAAAGGGCTATACAGGCTTAAATCCCATGGTACATATGTACATGTGGGCTTGAAAGAAGGCCCATCAACACCAATGGAGCGACAAGCCCCGTGGTTGGACAAAGGCATGCCGTGGCCTTGGTGCCGATATGGCAAAAGGCACCCCGAAGGAGTGCCGTGCCGACTGGGGAGGGTCTCTCTCCCTTATAAAACCCCTATTCCAAATAGAGGAGATCAAGGAGGAAAAAAAAAGATAGTGAAGAAGAGAATAGACATAGAGAGAGATAGTAGAGTCTGATATAAGGTGGGACAGTGAGAGTAACAAGGGGAGATGAGAGCCAGAACCAGAGTGCTCTGGTGAGGTCTGCAAAAGAAAAGAGAGAAGGTCATCCCCGGCATCCCGTGTAAGGTGGGTGCCACCATCGGTTGAATGCCCCAATGGGGCTACAGTTTCCCCATCCTGATTCTCTAAATTTCTATCATGTTTATGGTTTCTCCCTTCATCCCTCCGATTTGTTACAAAATGTAGATATTCCTTCCTCTGTTGTATTCTCTTACCGTATGCGGTGACATGATGCAAGAAATACATATATGGTGTTGAATGATATTTGTGAGTTTCTTCATTTGCTGTTCCCTTACATCACCGTACTATTATCTATGTTACTCTTTCTCGTGGCTGGAGCTTATCATGCCGAATAGTACTCATAGTGAACCGGTGTGTATGTTTACGAATTATCGACCACTGAATTTTATTCCAGTTTGAGTGAAACATATGGATTATCTGACTGTTGAATCAACCTCCAAGGTGCGGCAGGGGCCTGAGACAGTCCATCTCGTGGCCATCTGTTCACTTGACGAGGGATAGTTTATCAAGTTACTCTGAGTCCAGCTTGACGATTGTATGCGCTCCTAGTATCCCTGTGAGAAGATCCCTTTCTCCTTGAAAGGATTCACCTAAACTAACCTTCGAAGCCCCCCATCAGTGCATTGCTTGCTATCTCGACACCCATCTTCTCAGCGCCGAGGATGCCGATCACCATCGCGTCGATACCAAATTGACCCCCATCGACCTGTGAGCTCCAGCGCACCGAAATGCAACCTAGGCTGATAACCCCAATGCAACTCCTCACGCCGACCACCTCATTCCCCCGATGCCGATTTGCCTTCGTGCCGACCACCCTCTGCGCCGAGCTCATTAACTCATTGCCCAGCCTTGCTACCCTCTGAAGTTCATCCAAGTTACCTAACCTCCCCAGCAACATGCCGACTCCCTGTCCAGGCCGATGCCCCTTTGATCGCCGATGCCATTTGGCTGGTGATCCCAATCACATTTCAAGCCCTGTGGCCATTTGAAATCACTGAAATACCCAACCTCCCAGCACCTGCCAGAAGCCCTGAAACCCAGCAACCAAAGCCTTGAACCAGCCTAAGCCTTAAAATTATAGCCCCATCGGCCTTTGTTCAAATCTTCACCCTGATGCACCTTCAGGTAGGATGTCAAGCAGCACATCCTCTTCTTCTGCCATCACTACATTGGTCGTCAGAACAATAGTTTCATCCTATTGGTGCACCAGGTTATGCTCTCCTCTAGCTGCTACTAGCTTTTCCCTTGCGGCTTCCATCCTTCGAGTGTTCGGCCCCGGCCTTTCGGCCAATCGAGCCAGCTCCTGAGGCTCCTCAGGCAACCTTCCATATTGGCTGGACACCTCAGCCATATTGCAAGTAAAAATCTGCACATTGTTCCTTTGCCTGTGAACCCTCCTCTTTGCACGCTCCGGGAAGGTGAGCCTCTTGAACACAGAGATTCTTTTTCTTTCCTTCTGGTGGAGAATAGCTTCATCGGCTCCGACATCGAAGCCATCTTCATATCCATTGTCATCGACCGACGACATCATTCTTCTTTCTTCTTCTTCTTCTTCTACTGCCACTAATGGGCAGTAATCTTCTTCAACCACGGCTGCTTGCAGTAGCCATTGTTGGCTCAATGAGGGGTTGCCTAGACCCCTAAAGTAGCTCCTGACCATATTGGCCATCTCTTCTTGCCCCCGTCCTTGGTGTAGGATTGGGGACAACTGTCAACCTCCCACTGGAGGAGTGTAAGCGAGTCAGGCTCTTCCGGCAGGCTGTTGGAATCTTCTTCTCACTGTGGGGATGTTGGCTTGTCGGGCGCAGGCCCTAAAACTTACACAGTGTGGGGGTCCATGCCCGTCTCTTCCTTTCTTGGGGGTAAACCCCTCTCATTCTTCTTCTCTGCTTCAACATGTTCGGGGCGGCGGTGGACTGGTACACCCTGGCAGGCGGGCTAGATCTTCTTAGGGACCCAAACTTGCTTAAATATCTTTGGCCTGGGGGCCAGCTCCCTTCGGCCATGATGGCCAACTTCTTCTTTCTCGGCTCTCCTTCCGGAGAGGACCTGGTAAGAGTTGTAGGTGGGTATAGCGGGGATCACCTGATCTGGAATCACTCGGGCATCGCGTCCATCCAGGAAGACGCGAACTCCCCTAATCAGTACAGATTTTTCGGATGCAGAGAGACGTCCGGTAATAGTAGTAGCAACATTCTTCCAGAAGCTCCTGTGTTGGCGTCTCCCGGAGTTCCTGGCAGGGGCAGGGCGGGCCCCATGAGTGATATGGTGCACCATGCAACTGGCGACTTGGATTGTCCCCTTGAGTGGGCCTACATAGCATCGAGCCTTCGGGGCCTCGACCCCTTTCACAGTCTTCTCCCCGGCGGGCTTCGAGGGGCACTGAATCTTGCATTCACCGAAGCCCGAGACAACTCAAATAATACCCGAAAAATCAAAACATTAACGCGCTCATTGCCTGCGTCGCGATGATTAATGCACCCACACGGAGGGTCGCGATGTCAGAAGAACATGTCCAACACCTGTAGCGCGTCAACGCATTAACGCGGCGCACGCTTGGGTCACATTAATAGGCACAGCCAAAGCCTCAAGTACGATAACACAATAGTCACATCCATAGCCTAAGTTGCGATAATAATCATGGCCAGAACCTCGAGCGCGACAACACAAGGATGCGGCCATCACCTAGGTCGTGTTCTACAGGATCACATCCAACACAAGGATCGCGTTCCTAACCGCCCAACTGTTCATCTTCTCTCGATGAACGTGACTACATGATACAACGCGTCTCTTCTGAGAACGCGCCCCCTGAGAGTTCCGTGTTAAAACGTCGAACCCAAAAAACACTAAATCCCGTGGAAAATACCGTTCCACACCCCAACCATCTCTAGAATGACGAGGAAACACTTATAGACCCAATATCAACCTTCCACAAGCCGAAAGGGATCAAACCATACACAAAATGACACGAAATGAGCAATTTTCACAAATCCACCCAAAATGACTCACAAGGGTAACCGAACTCCTATCGGCCCCAAATCACGACCAAACGCAATGAAACTGGCAGGAATGGCATCCGAATATGCCAGAGGTTCATTTGAAACCATTTAACGTCAGAAACATCGCCTGGAATGGCGATTCCATTGTACACCCCAAAACATGCTATAATTCCTCAAAAATTGGAAACCCACTCAAACACCCACTAATCGACACGAAATTCAAGGGAAAGTAGAACAAGAGGTAAGGAATCTATCCCCCTACCTCCTTCGCCGACCTCCCGAGCTAAAAATGCCAAAATCACCACATGAACCCACATCGTGACGCTTTGAATCCAAGAATGGGATCGCACCAACGCCACGCTCCATTCCTCACACCTTCACACTCCATGACACCTCCACGCCATCTCCACGTCATCCCCGGAGCCTTCTCCATCCGCAGTCGGAGCAGAGGGGGAAAGAGGAGAGAGAAAGGAGAGGGAGAGAGTGAGCACGATGAAGAGAGGAGAGAGGGTTAAAAGAAAAAAGAAACAGAAAATTATGCAAGTTTCCTTAAATCTGATTTTCGGCCCAAAATTTTATAAAATCAAAAAAATATGAAAAAATAGCCTACACAATCCTCAAAAAGAGCATAATGCATATGTAGTGTCCCATGGTTCTCTCGCAACTCGCCCGCGGTAGTCACTCAAACATTATCGAAGTCGGGATCGGGCACTCTCTCACCACCGACGGAGCAACCCAAATGCAATACTAAACTAAGCAAATAGAATCCCAGCAATGAGAAGTGTTCAAGAGCTCACCTGATCAGCGTGAATACATCGATCCCGGTTGGAGACGAGGGCAAGTGGGGAGGCGTAGGTCCGCACCCGCACGCCGTGATGGTGTAGCTTTATCTTGAAATAGAATTTGTTACAGTACTACACCTCACGTAAGAGGGGGGTTTTGGGGTGGGGGTTAAGTTGTTTACAACCAAAACTACCTCCACACAGGGAGGGGCCTTTAGCCAGCCAAGCGGGGAGGAGAAGAAGTAGACAAGAAGCTTCAAAGAATGTCGAAGTCGATTCTATCCCCTCTCAGGAATAGAGGACAGATAGTCGCTGCTAGAATTGTTGTGGTCGCTCCTGAACTTCTTTGTCAGCGGGACTAGTGCAAAAATTTCTTAGGTTGACCCAGGAAGGTGCTGAAATTTTGGTAAGAGCTTTGGAAGCCAGCACTGATTGGGGTGGGACTGGAAGCAGAGACTCTGTTCTCTGATTCTGACTGTCTTAGCACCGTAGCATCAGGAAGATGAAGCTGCCACAAGCTTTCCCAACTTCAAATTGAGCGCGGTCGATGGAGTTGGAATCGTTGATGAGTTGCCTTCGAAATGTGACCCACGGGGGTGCCAGCTGATGTCGGAATAGGTTGCAGCAGCCCAAATAGTGACAGGGTGTCAGTTCAGTCCCAGGGAAGATAGAACTACGCACCCTGGGGAGAAAATTGAGAAGAATTCGCTTGGGTTGCCGAATGGAGTGCCACTTCTTGGAGGAGTAGGGAGACTCACAGTAGAAGGTCCCGGTCAAACCCTGCCTTCAGATCTTTAGGTGATCAGGTGTGGCAGCTTCTGCAAGCTGTCTCTTAATGCTAATCAGAACCCTTCTGCGCAGTCGGAGTAGATTGCTTTCCCCGGACAGCCATGAACTCAGAATGAGACGAGACGACCGCCATTGCGAAGAAGACTCGGAGACGCTTCCACCGGTACCTCTTAAGCCTTTAGAAATGATCGGATGAAGTCACAGTTGTCTCTGCAAGCTACTAGTTCACTACTGCCTGCGACCTAGAACTATAGGTTGAAGAGCGGAGGTGGGGAATGAGGTAATGGGATGGGAATAGGGGTGGATATGTGTGGGGGAGACCCCTAGCTGTGAGGGCGTCCGGGAGGCAAATAAATTTCCCTCCAAGATCCTCCCAGTTGAATTGTTGGAAAGAAATGATGCTTCTTGGATAAGGAGCTCTACCAAATCTATATTTTGATTGGCCCAGGACAGAAGGTACAATCCTCTATCCTTGGTACCTTCCTTGAACTGGAACCTGATTAGGTGTGACCAAAAAGTAGAGTACAGAAAAAGCTGATCTTTCCCAAACTTGATGCCTGAAAAGCTTCCTCCAAAAAGGTGTGCTGACACCGTTATAATGGAAGGGTGGGATCTCTGTTCTAGGATCCACTTCCAGACCTCAAAAAGTATATTTTTGGAGGTTTACGTCGGTATTTTTTATTCCCTGGATAATCTCAGAACATGTTACAGGTTTGAGAGATAAAAGCTTGAAGAGCTACTAGTGCGTCGGTGCAGCAAGTCCATTGCGTTGACACATCTGTTGAGAACCCATCTTGAACATCTTCTGGGAGGCCCCCTTGCGTCCACGCTCTAAAAGAACAGGGTCGACGATTCCAACAGCAGACGCTCCTCTTTTCTTCCTTCTGTGCGCAACAGAGTCGATGCAGTGTGGCTACGGGGTCGACGCAGCAGGCGCCACAGAGCCTTCGCATGGAGAGGTCGACACCATGGGTTGACTCTTCTAACTTGGCTGATTCTGCGAGCTTGGTTGCGTCGACGCAGCTCGATGGTGAGGTCGACGTAGTTGGTTCTCTTCTTGAACTCCCATGAGCTTAACCCTTTATGGCGTCGACGCAGCATCCTCATGGGGTCGACGCAGCCAACCACGGGTGACTGTCTGACTACTGGTGGAGCTTGATGAGGTCGATGCAGTGGCACCATGGGGCCGACTCAGCCTATTGTTCTCTTGATTTTTTAGCTTCTTTTATCAACCCTTTCTTGATTTTTGTGCATTCAATGGTCTTAACAGTTTGCACCTTGGTCTTCACTCAGTCTTTTTCCAACTGTCTTTGATCAAGTCCATAGCTTCTTGTTCTTTGATGTTCTGCCCAAATCTTGGCACCTTAGTTGATCTCTTGGACTGAGGCTCCATTGTTTCATGCCCTTTGCTTTAAGGCATCATATCACATGACACTATTGCATAATATTTTCACACTGCTCATTTTCATGAGGCCATACACTTGCCAGTGCTGGCTTTGACTTGAACTATGCACACGTTGACATCATCAAATGCATATTACAGTCATCAATGAGATATAGTCAGACATCATCAAAATCAGAGGCACAACATTCTCCACATTTTTGATGATGACAACTTTTGTTTGCTTCTTTTTTTATTTGTTCTTTTTTTTTAGTCTCCATGGTGCAGACTCGTCTACGGTGCGGGATATTTATTCGGTGGGACTATTGGTGAGGTTGACTGTTTATTGTGCCGGTGGAACTAGGGAATAGTATCCACGGGTCCCCGCCAAAATGGGGTGCCTCAAGTCAAAAGAGGGGGGTTGATAGGCCCAGTTTCGCAAGGCTAGGAACAATCTTCGAGCTCAGTGATGGCGGAGTGCCTCAAGCCAAGAAAAGACTTTATGAACCTAGTCCAGTGGGGCAAAGGGTAATTTTGGGGCTTGACAAGGGCAAAGTGCCTCGGGCCAAAGGAAAAGGGTTTTATGAACTCTGCCAAGTGGGACAAAGGCTATTTTCAAGCTCGGCGAGGGCGGAGCACCTCAGGCCAAGGAAAAGATTTTATGGACCCAGCCTAATGGGACAGAAGGTAATTTTCGAGTTTGACTAGAGCAGAGTACCTCCAGCCAAAGAAAGGGCTTTATGGACATTGCCTGGCAGGACTGATGGTCAAAGTGTTGAGCTCAGTAAGGGTAGAGTGCCTTACGACAAGAAAAAGGAGATTTTATTAGTCTGACATTGGGCAAAGGACTTTGAATCGGTAGTGGTGGGAGAGTCCCGTAGGACAAATATGGCATTGTCGCAGCTGAATGTCGGAAGGCCATGAGACTGCATTGGCTGAGAACATAGGTCCTAGATCAATGGTGGAGGGTTAGTCCCGGTGGGACAAGTGGGGAGTACCTCCGTTGGATGGGGAGATGGCAAGGCACCATGAATTCCGGTGAGACCAAGGGGTACTGAGACAGGCAATTAGAAGTCGAAAGGGGTATATTTGTGGGCTTGATAAGGAGTTATAAGTGTAGCTGACTCAATATAGATTGTTCTTTTCATTCCCCTCAATGGGCATGGACCCGTATTTGAAACAAGAGGCCTAGTGGCCAATGAAGGCTCTTTAGTGTCGGTGGGACTATTGATTACATGGTCCCTCTGGGGATATGCAGTGATAGATATGCATCAGATTAACATCTTTCTTCTTTCATCATTGATTTCTTCAGGAGACGCTCCGAACAGCTTCGGCTCAGGCTTCCGGTGCTTACGCCAAGTGTCATCCTCTTGACGCTTGTTCTTAGAAGTTGCAGTTGCAGGGTCTTCCTACCTCCGCAGATAATATAGTCATTTTATTATCCCTTGGGCATTCACCATGCAATGCTACTAGGGAGTCCTCTGCCTACGTGGGCAGATGGGGATCTTCGAGTCTTCTTCGCAACGGCGATTGTCTCGTCTAATTATGAGTTTGTGGCTGTCCGGGGCAAGCAATCTACTCTGACTGCACAGAAGGGTTCTGATCAGCATCTAGAGGCAGCTTGCAGAAGCTGCCACGCCTGCTCACCTGAAGATCTAAAGGTGGGGTTCGACCGGCACCTTCTACTACGAGTCTCCCTCCTCCTCTAAGAAGCGACACTCCATTCGGCAACCCGAGTGAATTATTCTCCATTTTCTCCCTAGGGTGCACAGTTCTGTCTTCCCTGGGACTGAATTGACACCCTGTCATAGTTTGGGCTACTACGACCTATTCTCTCATCAGCTGGCACCACCGTGGGTCACGTTTCGAAGGCAACTCGCCAACGGTTCCAATGCCATCGACTGCGCTCAATTTGAAGTTTGGGAAAGCTCGTGGCGGCTTCATCTTCCTGATGCTGTGGTGCTGAGACAGTCTGAACCAGAGAACAGAGCCCCAGCTTCCCATCCCACCCCGACCAGCGCCGGCTTCCAAAGATACTACCAAAATTTCAACATCTTCCTGGGTCAACCTACAAAATTTTGGCACTAGTCCCGCAGGCAAAGGAGTTTGGGAGCAGCCACAACAATTTTAGCAGCGGCTATCTATCCTCTGTTCCTAAGAGGGGACAGAATCGACTCCGGTGTTCATTGAAGCTCTTTGTCTTCTTTTTCCCCTCCCCGCTTGGCCGGCTGAAGGCCCCTCCCTGCGTGGAGGTAGTTTCGGTTGTAAGAAATTAACCCCCACACCGAGATTCCTCCTCCTGCGAGAGGTGTAGTGATGTAAGATCTTGAGCAGGTTCAAGCGACACCGGCGCGGCGTGTGGGGTACCTACGCTTCCTCGCTCGCCCTCGTCTCCAAACGGGATAGGTTTCTTCAAACCGGTCGAGTAAGTGCCCCCACCTTCCTCTTTCTTTAGTGTTTTTCATCCAATTTTAGCTCTAGTCTCCACTGGCCGGTGAGAGAGTGCCCGATCTTGCAAGTCCCGGACTTCCGAGTGCCCACTGTGGGAGTGAGTTTACCCGTGCCCTCAGCACCGGGTCGGCCTCTAGAATTGGACTTGCCGTACCCATTGGGGAGACCCTCTGGTCTTGCTGGCCCTCTACCAGCAGGGTACCAGCCCTCACAACCTCCACTCGGCATCGCCGAGTCACCCCTGATTTTTGGTTGAGCGTCGAGTGAGTTGCCGCCACTATTGGTCCGATCGGGTTGCGAATTGTGCTTGCAAGATAGGTCCGATGCTGCTGCATGGGCTTCATTCAGTAATCGCTCTATGAATCTTCTGTGGGTCAAATTACTTCCCCAATGGTTCACTCAATAATCCTCCCCAGGGCCTCCAAAGTCTTCGAAACCCCACTGAAATCCTAGAGAAACTCTCAAATCCCCATCTCAGCCATCCTCGACGCATACCCAAACTGGCGCCCAAGTTTACCCTGCCCCGAACACGAACACGCTGAGATGACCCACGCCGACTTCCCAGGCCGATATCCCTCCACGCGTCGAGCCTCTTGCCATGCCGATTAGCTACCGCACCGAGCCTCACCCATGCCAGTTCTCTATGTGTGCCGAGCCCAGTTACCCGTCGGTAGTCTAGCCTGCCGAGTCCTTCTTCACCTCGCCACCTCCTATTTGAAACCTATACTATCCCAGGGAGACATCATGCCTCTCATCCTGACCTATGGGAGCTAAATTAATGGGTTTCTACCCCTATAGTCTACCTATCTTCAGGACCGTACCAACCCTAATGGTCCTCGGAGATCTGCCACTGCATGTTCTCTGATGGTTCCTTCCAAGGGATATCAATGAATACCATGATAGTTGGACACTGCTTCATAGCATCTTGACCCTTTTTGGGGATTTTGGGCTGAGGATTGCCCGTCTTTCTTTGGCTTCCATCCCAGCACTCCATGGAAGGATGTCCTATATTTCCCGGGCATGATCCAAAATAAGGGGAGATGTTGTCTAAGTGAATTCTAATCTCCGCTATATCAAACCATCCTCATTTCCAAACCCACTGGATCTAAAGAGGTATACCTCTGCATGTCCTCTATTGACTCCCTCCTGCGGATAATAATATTAAATGCTGTAGTGAACAAATGCTATCTCAGCATAGTAGTCCCACCTCACGTACCCAGACATTGATATGCTCCGATCTTTTATGGATTCTGTCCCCGCTCTACGTGGACAGTTTTCTATTCTCACTTGGCATAAGCCGAGATGAGGGGATATGCTGCCAGATTTACTCAGTGTATATGTGTATAATGATGATCAATGGTGCAAATAAAGCCGTTAGATGAGCATGTGAATTAATGCCATGTCTGTGCATACCCATCTAACTCTATAAAGAATGGTGCTTCATTTTCTTTGCCAACATCTGCATGGTAATTAAATAAACTAAAAGTTCCCTCTCATTCTGTGACGACCTAGACTTCAGATACCGGGTAAACCCGATACCACTTGGAACCTGTGAAGCCTCCCAGGAGCGGTAAAGCTCCGAAGGGATAGAGGGCTTATTCAAGCCCATTTGTGGTGTTGTTTGCTGTATTTTCCCTTCATATAGTCATTTGTGGTTAGGTTCATAGTCTGATCCCATCGTTCTAGCTCACATTTGCATTGGTCTTTGTGCATTAGTCTGTCCGTGTTTGAGTCAGGCTGCGGTTATCTCCGAGCCGCTTCTTGCTAGATGCGGTCATCGCAGAACGACCTTTTGCCATGTGGCCCCCCTTTTTCCAAGCCCTTCAAGCCCTTGCTTCCCTAGATATCCGTGTATTAAGTCTCCATTTGCCCACATGGAGCACCACTTCAATCCCTTGTATGCATCTCCTTCTTCCCAATCCTCTTATCCCTGTGTGGAATCCTCTTCCCACACGGGCCCATCTTCTCGTGGTCCCTCTGACCCATCTGAAGAACAAGCCAACCTCATGGCTCATTTATCTTGCCTTGTTAATCAAATAGACCCGGCCCAGGCCCAACATCTTATTGTAAACCATCTTAATGGGCCTTCTCATTCCAATGGCCAATCTCATCCTAATGGGCCTTCTCCTTCTTATGCTACTGGCCCAGTTCCTAAAGGCCAATTCCCTCTTAATAGGCCTTCTCCTTCCCACGCTGCTGGCCCAGTTCCTAATGGCCAATTCCCTCATAATGGGCCTTCTCCTTCCCATGTTGCTGGCCCAATTTCTAATGGCCAATTTTGTCTTAATGGGCCCCCTCCTTCGTCGCCTTATGTTGCTAGCCCAATGGGCCCCCAAGTTAATGTTTCTTCCAGGCCCACATATCCTTCTACTACCGAAAGGGGCCCATATTCCTCTCGGCCCAGATCCTCTCATCTGGCTCATTATCATTATCCTGACCCACATTCACAATCTCCTACTCAAGCTGGCCCGCATCATTCTCGATCTCTCCCTACTCAGGAGATGATTGCTCAAACTCAACACTAGCTTGATGAACTTCAATGCCAAATTGATCCCAAACCCTCCTTAAGTGTCCCATTTGCCTTTCAAAATCTCCAACTTTCACCTCTCTCACAAATTCCCACATATCGCCATTATGGCGGAGCCGTTGACCCCTTTGTGCAGTTGAAGGAGTTCATTTATGAGTCGGTCCAATTTTGACATGACCAATAATTGATCGCTTATCTATTTGGTCTGTCATTAGAAGGCCCGACTCAAGATTGGTTCTTTTTATTGTGTCTCCTCTGGATTTGATGAGGTGTTTTGATGTTGGCAAAAGTTTATGTTTTGATGTTAGTAATACTCACTTAATATCTTGTAGTAACTGCGAAATGATATTCTTCATGATAAAGGGGCATACTGTGGTAGCTTTGATTTCTGCATATGCTTCAGCTTTCGCCCACTTGGTGAAATACTCAGTTGCGGTGAGGATGAATGATTTTTGTTTAATCTGAGCATTAGGATCACCTAGTGGGCCAATAATATCAAAAGCCCACATGGAGAATGGCCAAGGAGCGGAGAGAGGATGGAGAGATGAATCGGGAGCGTGGATTTTCTCGGCATGAAGTTGGCTCTGAAGACACCTACGGACATAGGTGGAACAATCTTCTTCTAAGGTTGGCCAGTAATAGTCCTGCCTAAGAATCTTCTTCGCCAAAGCTTGACCATTAACGTGTCCTCCACACTCGCTTGCATGAGCCGCTTCAACGACTTTCCAAGCTTCATCGTCATCTAAGCACCTCATAAGAACTCTGTTAGGAGCACGCCTATACAAATCCCCTGCAATAATCGTGTATATTGCAGCGACTCTTCTGATGGCCTTTCGCTGCTCGGCGTTGGCCGTCTCTGAGAATGAACCATCCCTACAATACCGCTCTATCTCATGATACCATGGCAATTCCTCTTCATCTAAAATTTCCTCGAGATCAGTTAATAATACCTTTTTCAGATCTTCCTTCTCAGCCTTCTTCTCTATATATCTCCTAAGGTTATTGAACCACAGATCCTAAAGGGAAGGAGCATCTAACGGCTGGACCACAATGCTCTCAGTGGAGCGACTGAGGGGGAAAGAAAGGGAAGAAGCAAATGATGCCAATGCATTGGCAAGGATATTCTGAGAACAAGGGGTATGAATATAGATGAGCTTGCGAAATTGCCTAGCCAAGAGCGTAACCAAATCTTGATAGGGCTTGAGTTTAAGGTCATGGGTGCGATAAGTTGAAAGAACTTCGCGTAGTACCAGCTGAGAGTCTCCTATGATGTTCAGGTATCGGGTGCCTAGAAGCTAGGCATACTTCAGTCCAGCTAGGAGAGCTTCATACTCGGCTATGTTATTCGTGACAGGGAAAGAGAGTTGATAAGCAATGGGGATGGTTACTCCCTCTGGGGTGAGGAGAATGGCACCGATCTCACGGCCCTGAGAATTGAGTGCACCGTCAAAGTGCAAAGACCAGAAGGGGTCATGAGTAATCGTAACAAGGTGTTCGTCCGGGAACTCGTCCTGGATCAAATCGGTGCAAGGGATTGGAGAATGAGAAAGATGTTCAGCGATGGCGTATCCCTTGATTGCCTTTTGAACGATAAAGGTAATAGATCACCCGAGGACTCTTGGAACAAGGCCGCTAATGATGGCTCTTTTGGGGATGACTGGAGGACCGACCCGTCCTTGTCGGACGGCCCTACTTGTTTTGCAGGAGAGGAAGGAGATGGCACAGGGACTAGAATGCTGGCAGTGATCTCCTCCATGCCTGAAGGATCAAAGATGCTGGGTCCCCCTTAATTTTCATCTTCGAAATGGGGGTGGGTTCTTCTCCTCGAAAGAGGATAATTTGCTCCGGCTCGAAGGTGGGCGGATGGAGAGGTGGCTCGGGAATCCTTCCACAACCTCTACCACGTCCTCGGCCATGACCTCGGCCACGACTTGTGTGTTCTGGAGTCGGCTGGAGCCTGAGCGGGGCAGTAGTCCTTTGTTTGGTTCGGGAGGCCACTAGCTCACCTCGCAGAGGAGTGTTGATGTTGTCAGGGGGTGGAATGGCCACCATGTTACAGGTGCAGTCTCGAAGCATTTCTTCCAACTACTCTGTTGTGATCTCCTTGTCCTTATAGAATAAGGAGAGCTCTTCTGGGATGTGGAGCCTTTTGCCATTCTTGATCTTCTAGATCATGTCTTGGACCCAGCTTCTGAGGCGAGCCCACTTCTACATTTCTTCCCACAGGATATAGCTTTTGAGGTGACGCTTCTTTTGCAGTGCCGAGGAAGATTCCACTCCAAGGTGGTAGACTGAGAAGACCCGATCTCCCATCATTGGCGACATGAGGCCATCAGCCGAGAATGCTGGGATCAGCCCCCGGGGCATGAAGTCTATATCGGGAGCTGGTGGCTAGGTGACTCGGGTGTAGGCTCTCGCTCGAGCTGATAAAAGTGTTATCAATGCTCGAGGTGACACTCTTGCATTGAGAACTAACACCGCAGGAGATGCAGGGGTGCCAGCAACCCAAGGTTGTAAACCTGTGTCAAGCACTGGCGGAGTTGGAGTGTGGGGCAGAGGACCCACATCGGACATTGGAGTTGTCGCATCCCATAGAGGAAGACTTGTACTAGGAGTCAGCATTGATGGGTGGTAGGGGGAGGAACCCCGTAGTGAAGTTGGGAGGCCCGGGGCCCGATGAGGAGAGTCCACACCGGGGACCAACCTTGGGAAGCCCCAGGGTTGTGTGCCTGGGCTGCGTGCTAGGGAGCTTGAAACTCGCGGTTGAGAACCCACACCGAGTGACGACTCAGTTGGGACTCGAAGTTGAGAGCCTGAGTGAGATACTGGCTAGACTTGGGCCCGAGGCTGAGGACCTTGGTGAGATGATGAGGAGTTGGGTACCGAGGGGCAAAAACCTGTGTCGGGTGCCAGCTTGGCTGGAACTCGAGGTTGGAGGCCCGAGTAAAATGTTGTGGTGGTGGCCGAAACTTGGGGCATGAGGCATGCACTGAAGTTCGGCCGACGCTGGGCTTAGGGGCTGGCGCTTGCCCGGGCAAGAGCTGATCTGGGACCCCCATAGTGGCCAGTGGTGGAAGGCCCAAGCTTGATGCTCGAGTGGGCCGCTAATGCAAGAGGCTGGCACGGCATGTCTACCGCATCGACTGCTGCAGGTACTGAGAGCAGTTGCAGAGTAGCCACAGGGACCACACCCAAGAAGTAGGGTGATCCGACAACTGGGGTGAATCTGCCTAAGGTGATCGGCATCGCCAAATAGCCCACATGCACGTGGGTGGCGATGATGATGGGGCCATAGGTGACGGCCGCCATGGTGACTGGAGCGCTGGATGCCGTGGAGGCGATGGTCGTTGACGGTTGTCAGGCGCTGTCTGGCAGTTAGAACGCGGGCTGGGAGCTGTTGGGAAATGAGTGTGAATACCCCCCTTTGCCTCTCCCACAAGGATAGGAAAAGGGCACTAGGGCTTCAAGATTGGCACAGGCTTCTCTTCAATAAAAAGAAGGAAGGCGGGAGACGTCCCACCAGGTGTGCCATCCTTTTTGTTCATCGGGGGATCAGTGACTGGACTGAGGGAAGGAATAAAGTGGTTAAAGGGAAACATGGGAGCTGGATATATCTCGGGTATCCCCCTTCATGGCCATAATCTTCTCAAGGTAGTACTAGGCACTCGCCTTTTATGGAGAGCTGAAGGGGACTCGAATGGCACGAGACATTTTTGGGGTTTGAGAAAACAAAACTAGGGTGTGGGTGTGCCAGTCGATTTCTCAACAATCACCTATGGAACCAAGGGTTAACTAGGAAGCGTCGCCAGGGTGCGGCATGTGGGCTCGAGAGATTGGGCGACACGTGGAGAGAGGAGAGGTTCCATAGGTGCGAGTGCACAGGCAACTGCGGGGAATCATGCACTGACCGTCTTTCCCCACCGACCGCAAGTAGTCGGTGTTTATTTACATTGGAATGAATCTGAACACCTTCGTTCCAAGTTGAAGAGAAGTCTGTATATATCTGAAGCCATAGGTAGAGGGCAGGGGGCATTCTGCAGCTATAGGTGCGCATTCGACTGGGAGGTTTTGCTTGCTAGAGTCGGGGTACTAGACACACACTGGGTGGTGTAGAGGAGGGTTGGGACCCGAATATAGGCATATAGACATGCATTCAGGTGGTAACATATTTCATGAGAGTCATGTGGGCTTTACAAGTGGGCCGAGGAAGCCAAACTACAACTGGTGCAAGCCGCAGGATAATTTCGACGCGTGGGTCGGTCCCCGCGTCAATGCATGATAGGGTGGATATCCAAGTGTTTTTACAGAGGCTCTCCTCGAGGTGAGGGACGGGCCCGACTCACCGAGGGAGGACTAGACTAGGTGACCGGAGGGGATACTGGCTGATGACTAGGTGAAGGACAGACGTAGCTCGGGGTGAGCGATCGGGCACGGATCCCAAAGTGGCGAGTATCTCTGTACTGGGAAGTCGAGGTCAGTCCCGGGGGCGTCATTTCGGGCCAGGGTTTGGCTCGCTCGAATCAAAGGTCAGAGCGATCGACGGCCAGCTCGAGGCGAGCGATGGGCACGTGGTCCCATTACAGAGGTAGGTGCAGCATCATGGCGTATGTGTGGCCATTGTAGGTTGCCATACACGGGCAGACCCGAGATGAGGGTGTATTTGTCATTGTCATAACACCTTATGTGTAACGGGGATGGACTTGCGTGTAATGGCTAAATGCCATCTAAGGGGAGTACGAGTGACATACCCTCGACGTGTGCAAGCCGATTAACAAGCCAACCTCGCACACTTAACTCCTTATGTCTGTCCTTTTTTACTGGAGGCGAGCGTATGCCTGCGTTTGGATGATCTTGTATGCATGCCCCTGGCCCTTGAGCTTCTTAGGGGTTTTTATAGGGGAAGATGAAAGGTCAAGGAAGGGTTTAAGCGGACCAAGTTGAAGGCCAAACTTGGTCTGGATAAACACTTAGAAAATGTTATTTTTTTACTGAGTGAGGGAGGGACAGTTTAGGCGAACCAACCTAGGGGCTGGGTTTGGTCTCCCTAAACCCCTCTTCGAAGTGGTTTACATGAAGCAAAACTAGTGTTTTTGATTTTCAAAAATCTTTTTTTCTTTTTTACTAGATGGAGGTTTAGGTAGACCAAAGGAATTTGCATCCAGAATAGTGGATGCCAGTCGTGAATAGCTCCCTGATTAATGGACGCTATTTCATAATGTCTTTTAATTTATTCCCAGAATAAGCGCCCATTGCTATGGACGTGAACTCTAATCTGCGAGTCCCGCAGTGGACGCCAATTTCTCAAGATTCTCGAATTATCTCAGTTTTGCGTGCCATCTATCTCGAAACTCTATTCAATGAAATCTACCCTATTGTTCGTACATGCTTGATCCTTAGAATTCTTGACCATTAAAGTGGAGTTAGTCTAGTCAAATGTCAGGGGACATGGGTCCCAATTAAATGACATTTAAATGCTAATGTTATGGGGTCTTGATCTGATCCCATGGGCGAGGCAAAGTCTAAACATATATCGGTATTATGATGATCGTGTGCTGGCATTCACCAACTCGGTCTACGGCATCTAAGAGTGATCATAGCGCCTTGAGAACTCCTAAGTGTGTGACCAAAGTCTACCTAGTGTTAATCCATGAGGGGCAATAATAGCTTCGTGAGTACCCCTTAACGTAAGGCCAATCCTTCATAGTGCTAGTTAGCGCCGTCACAAAGAGATTATTGTGCAAGTGTCATTAACCACCCTCGTGGCAATGATCGTCATAAAGAAAAGATTGTAATCGTTACGTCGTGAATGCTATGTCATGAGTAGTACTTGATATCTCGTCATGAAAGTTCTTGTGATACTCTCTTGTTATCCTCATCTCTACACTTCATAAATATATCTAGCATCTCGCTTACTTGTCTTCATGATTTTAATTATCATCACTTTATAATTCGTGCCATTATAATGCTTGATTCACTTTACTTCTTGCATGACCTACATATGCATGATAAATTGTTAATCATTTAAAGCTAGCTTGGAGCATGAGATATTAAGCTCTACTGAGCGTTCGCTCACCCTACGTTTTCTATTATTTTTCAGGTAATGACCTTAGCGATGATGAGACCACACAAGATGGGCAAGGGCAAGAGTGAAGAGTGCCTCGGCAACCTAGATGAACCTCGTGGTCTTTATCGTTATGTTCCTGTCAAGTCTAGCGAGAGAGTCCATTGTAACTTGTCATTTATCGAGTCTTCTCTTTTATGGGTCTAATTTATAATAAACTTGTATTTGAAATAAAATTTCTATTCTATTCAAATCTATGTGTCTAATAATATTTTGCTCTGATCGACTCGACTGTTTAACTGCCACGTTTCAAGCAAACGAACACGTTCCGCTGCTATCAGTTCGGGGCGTGACATATACTCGCCCGAACTACCATTAAAACCGCAGGAAACATAATGCACCATGGCTGGTGTGTTATGTGAGTATAACGCATGGGTCTAGGCCTGTTAAAGTCACTCAAAGGAATAAAACCCCAGAAAATCTACAGTTTTAACATAATGATATAACGTACCGAATCCAGGGCATTATATGACTATAACGGATCTACCCTACACCGTTATGCTAACCGCCTTACTAGGTCAACAGTCAAACAATCGGTCAATGGTCAAATAACGGACCTAGAGGAGTCCACCACAAGGAATATAACGCACCTGGGCAGGCGCGTTAAGGGACTATAACGCACCAAGGGTGGCATGTTATATCGACTGGGTTTCGCGACTCCAGAGTTCGGAATAAAAACCCCCTCCCGATTGACCGAAATTGACGGGGGACGCGGGGAAACACATTTTAACATTACCCTACCATGCCATACGAATGCGTAATACCTAACATGCCACTAGAATTAAAATACGATGCCCATGAGAATCGATTTTATTAAAAAGGAACTAAATTACTCGAACATAGATTTATGCATGAAAAATGAGGAAGAGGGTGTCGGACCACGGCACATGTTGTATCGACGGTGTCCTAACGAGATAGGGAATCCATCCCCCTACCTGGATTGCAACGAAAACCATGGCTCGATGTCGATCCAACGAGAGGGCGACGCGTCGCCTCCCGACCCGACTCGGCTCCACGCTCCACAGATCGAGGGAAGAAGGGCGTCAATTCGATCCTCGCGACGTGACCAATCCAGCGGTACCTCCCTTGCATCCATCAGCGGTCGTCTGGACCAGAAACTGAGGAAGGAACGATAACGAAAAAATTAGGCCAAAATCTCCCCCAAACAAGACTTGCACAGAAAATGATGAAAACGTCCGCCATTAGCGGCGCATGAGGCGTCAAAATGCTCCTGGTGAAATGAGGAACTCACTCCCCTACCTCGATCGCAATGAAGCCCGCAAAATGGTGCAGATCAGACGACTGGACGTCGCGACTCCTCTCGCCCTGTCTCGCCTCCATGCTCCCCAAACCAAAAAAAGAAGGGCACCACCGTGACCTACGCATCGAGCCCGTCCCAACGGTACCTCCCACGTCTTGATCGGGCCTTGTTTGGATCGAAACTGAGAGAGATTGGGAGAGAAGGACAGAGAGTGTGAGGAAGAGAGAGGAAGATAGAGAGAGAGATCGAGAGAGAGTGAGAAGAGAGAGAGGGGAGTGTATGGGTTTTATTGAAAACTTTTGAAAACCCCAAAACAGAGCCCCGGATGACTCAGGGTTCTCGGCGCCAAAACCTCCCGGTGCGGTGAATAGCCCACGGCGCCTTCTTCATTTTGTCACGAAGGGAAGGACCTTCTTATCGATCAGCGGGCTTGGCCGAAGGGGACTCAGCTACCCCTTTGTCCTTTTCCTTCTGTTGTTCAAAGGTCTTGAAGTCAACCATGTCCACTTCTTGAGGTGCTGGCCATTTGTCAGCTGACCTGGCCTTCTGTCTTGAAGTGGCGGGAGCGACGGAGTACTTTGAGAGGAATGCCTCAACTTTCACCACAACATTATTCATTTGGTCAAATGACTTAATTTCAATGCCTATCATTCTTTACAGCACCTCCCTTTTTAGGTTCTGCTTGTATATTTGGACGGCATCTTCCTAATGTGGCGGACGTCTGCACCTCATGCTGAGGTTCCACCACCTTTTGATATATTCCAGGGCAGACTCATCGTTCCTTTGCCTAGTTTCATATAATTCAGCCACCGTCATCTCCCTCTCGATGATGTGGAACCTTTCTTTGCATGTCCGGCCAGCCAATAATGGACCCGGGCTGCAAGCTTGAGTACCACTCGAAGGCAAGCCCCGTTAGTGTGGACCCAAAGAACTTTAATAGCTACAAGTCATTTGCAGCTATGTCACCCATTACATTAGTGTAGAAGGCAATGTGCTCACGAGGAGACCCTTGCCCGTTGAACTTCTCGAACTTTGGGGCCTTAGTGATGCCAGGGGGTAGCCTCTTGGCAGCATGATGAGATGGGTATGTTACCATGTATACATCAAATGGGGTGGAGTCGCCATTGCTCCTTTTCGCCAACTTCATTTCTATCATCTCCTCGACCATGAGCTTATTCACCACCGTCGGATCAACCAGGCTTGGGTAGAAGTGAGCTTGTTGCATTTGCGGTGTTGTCAACACGGCCGCCTGGGGCATAATAGGGGCCCCTTGAAATTGGAAGATTGAAGGTTGCGGTGTAGTTGCAAGTTGTTGTTGCGGGGAAGGAATGTCCCCAGTGTAGTTATGCACTGGTTGTGAGGCAATTGCCTATGGTGAGGCTTCACATGCTTGGCTACCGCCCCCTGATGTCCCAGACGGGCCTTCAACCTGTCCGGGTGCAGAGGTGTGTGTATCCCTGGTGAGGACACGAGAGCCAGTCGTCGATATCAGACGCGCAGCACGACTCGAGCGACTTCGGCCTCTCTATGGTTGGGCGACCGCATGGAGTCCCCGCCCGAGCATTGAGTTTTGGCTATTCGGACCGCTTCAGCCTCCCCTCTGCCTTCAGTCCCTTCTTTTGCGTAGTTTGCTGTGGCTCGGACTGAACCAAGCCGTCCCACAGGTAAGATTCCTGGGGTACTGATATTCCTCTAGACTTAGTCACCTTCCAGGGTGAAATCTTCGTGCATGCATAACATGCACGTTTCTTCCTTTCAGTCAGTGCAGAGGAGGCGCATTCGAGATTGCGCGTGAAGCCTGTGAGAGTCTCCGGTGAGGTAGTCAGCCGGCAGGAGTTGGAGTAGAGGAAGGCAGAGGCTGAGAAGTTCGTGGCCACGTTTGCGGTCGCTCAGGCCGAGCCAAGCCAGCCTATAGGTTAGACTCTCCAGCCGGCGGTGCCGCTTAACACCTTTTCGCCTTGTGGGATAAGGCCTTTATGTGGGTTTCTTCTTTCAGCCCCCGCAGAGGAGCCAGCACCCGCTCCTACTCTGGATGTGGGTGAGGCTTCTACACCTGGGGTTGCACCTTCCATCGAGGAGACAATCCCTGGACCGCCTCAGGCCGTGAGGACCGAACGGGGTAATTATTTTCACTGGCGTGGCTAACATTTTCATTCGTTGGGAGCCTAAAGACTTTCATCTAATCCAGATGCTCCTTCATTTAACAGCTCCCATCGCACCCCTCCCCAGGTGGATGCGGGCCCACAAGGTCCTCGAGTTGATGAAGGTGTACTCGAGGAAGAGGCTAAAATCCAGGAAGTCACCGTCGCTGAGTCCGCACAGAGAGGAGGCTGTTGACTCCGAGACGAAAGCTCCCTCTCCGGCAAGGGCGGAGCCTACCCCGACCAAGTCTTCTTCGGGCGAGAAGGTAGACTATGACTACTCTTCCGACGAGGTGACTTCGGGAGAGGATTTTGTAAGTGTGAGCCTGTTCATATGGGCCCCCCTTTGTGGCCAGCCTCTGATCTTGTCTTTTGTTATTTGGTTAACTTGCAGGAGTAAATCCAGTCAGAGGCCATGGAGGCGCCTACCCCGGACATATCGGTAGAGCGGCCTGGGGGAGGCGACGCCGGCTTGGAGAAGCTGGTGACCTTGTTCGAGGTCCTGCGACAGGAAGCAGCCGTGTAGATCGTGATACCAGTGGGTGAGGCTCTGGAGGAGGGGGAAATAGCACCGGAAAGCAGCATAGTTCCGGTGACTGAGGTAAATATGGGGCCCCCAGGACCTCTCTTGCATCTCTTTAAGATTTGGGTAGCTCGCCTCGATCGGTGAAAGACTAACCCCAGTTTCTGTGTTTTAGAAGAACTTAATCCAATCTTCCACAAATCACCATTTTATATACCAAATTGATAGCTTGAGCACAAGCAGTAGAGAGTAGAATGACTTGACAACATGACGAAACTAGACATTTGCAGGCAGACAAGCAGGTAGATAGGCTCCCCCTAACTCAATGCACAAAAAAATGAAAAACCACACACACAAGGAACATGCACTAGAGTTTAATGACTTAGACTCATGAAATTTTGTAGATCCCAAATTCCCTTCTCAAAGTAGAGAATTTATCTTGATTCAATGGCTTTGTGAGTATGTCAACAATCTGATGCAATGTATCAACATGATGCAGTTTAAAGTTTTTCTTGAAAACTTTATCTCTTAAAAAATGATGTCTTATTTTAATGTGTTTTGATCTTGAATGCTAGATTAGATTTTTAGAAAGATTAACTGCACTAGTGTTATCACACAATATAGGTGTGCAACTAAGATCTACATTGTAGTCTTAGAGTTGGTGTTTTATCCATAGAACTGGAGTTCCATAACTCCATACAGCAACGTATTCAACCTCTGTAGTGGAGAGTGCAACAAAATGTTGTTTCTTGGAAGCCCAAGAAACTTAACACCCACCGAGAAATTGACAATATCCACTAGTACTCTTCCTATCCAATTTACAACCAGCATAATTTGCATCTGTATATGAAATCAAATTTAGTTTGCATGATGTTGGACACCATAGTCCTAAGTTGTGTGTGCCAGCAAGATATTTAAAAATTCTTTTCAAGACAGTTAAGTGTGATTCTTTAGGACTGGCTTGAAATCTAGCACATAAACATACACTAAATTGTACGTCTGGCCTAGAAGCAGTGAGGTAAAGTAAAGATCTGATCATACCTCGATAACTTTTTAGATCCACCGATTTACCTCTTTCATCTACATCTAAGGATGCATTTGTGCTCATCGGTGTAGAGATGTGCTTTACCTTCTCCATGTCGAACTTCTTCAAGATCTCCATGGTGTATTTTCTTTGATTGATGAAGCATCCTTCTTTCATCTGTTTGATCTACAATCTAAGAAAATATTATAATTCACCAGCTAGGCTCATTTCAAACTCTTTAGTCATCAAATTGGCAAATTCATCAATAGTTCTGAATTTGTTGAACCAAAAATAATATCATCCACATATACCTGAACTATGTGTTGTGTATATGTTGTTTAGCCTTGATGCTAGCAACATATATTGTTCTGTTTTGATGATAGCAACAAAGCACCTCTTGTCACCATGAGCCTGTTAACATGTAGAAAATTCTCGGGTGTTACATGGATGCTGAGGGGTATGGGATGAAAGAGGTAGAGAAGGAAGTGAAGGTTGTATAGGCGATGGAGGTTGCGTAGGAAATGGAGCGTGGTGGCTAGTGGGGCGATTCGGTGGAGACGTATGTGGAGTGGGATGGGTAGGTATGTAGTGAATGGCATCCACTTTCTCGGGGTGTAGAATTCCCTTGACTGGAGGTGGCGACACATGGGCATATGCGGGGGTGGACGGTGGACTCGTGGAGGGTGCGATTTAAGTGGAAGATTGATATGCAGAGGGTTGATACATGGAGGGCGAGTAGGTGGCAAAAGGCTAACTCATGAAGGGTGCATGATTGGTATATGTGGGTGGCGAGGTGTACATGGGTGTGGAAGGTGGAAACTCGGGGTCAAGAGAACCATGGAGTTGTTGGCGAATGAAGCGGGCTCGACTGTAAAGCTGTTGCCAGGAGGTAATATCATTAAGGGCTAAGACTAAGCGGTACTCGGGAGTTGCATTAGAAATAAGCATCTTGATTTGTTCCTATGCCAAAATGTGCCCCAGGACTTGCTCGGTGAGGCGATGCCAACGGTTGGCAAAAGCAGAGAACTCCTCATCGGACTTCATCTCCTCATGGGCCAGATCCACCATAGAATACTTGGGCCCAACCTGATCCTAGTATTGCTTAAGGAATTTCTCTTGAACAATCTGAAAATTCACAATGTGTTCTTACGACAAAGAGAAGAACCAATCCTAAGCTAGGCCTTCCAATGACAGACCAAATAGATAGGCCATCAAGCGTTGGTCATGTCGAAATTGGGCTGACTCATACAATAACTCCTTTAAGTGTACATAAGGGTCACTGGCTCCACCATAATGGCGATATGTGGGAATTTGAGAAGGAGGTGGAAGTCGAAGATCTTGAAATGCAAACAGGACACTAAAAGAGGGCTTGGGATCAATTCGACGTTGGAGTTCATCAAGCTGGCATTGGGCTTGAGCAATCATCTCCTAGGTAGGGAGAGATTGAGAATGATGCAAGCCAGCTCGAGCAATAGGATGTGATCTTGAACCAGGAACATGATAATGGGTTGGATGAGAGGATCCGAGCTGAGAAGAAGAAAGGCCCATTTCGGGAGTGGAAGGGTGCATGGGCCTGGAAGAAAAATGAACATTAGGACCGATTGGGCCAACAACATGAGGGGAAAAGGGAGGAGGCCCATTAAGGTGAGATTGGACATTAGAAACTGGGCCAATAGTATGAGAAGGAGAAGGAGTGGCCCCAGTACCATAGCTCGACAACTTATGAGAGCCCTTATTAAAAAGGGGGGAAGAGCACTATTCAGTCATCTGCATGTCCCAACTTTAGGCTGTGCCCCCTGACATCAACACGCTATGGACGACACTACCCAGATTCAAAAAAAAAAGAAAAAAATATGGGGTTAAAAATAGAGATATCCCGGTGGCCTCAGGCAACTCCTTCCATGGGATTACTGAGGGCAAAAATTACCATCAACCTAGCTCAGGTGAAAACCCGAAAGGGTGTCTCAGGTAAAATCAGGTAACCCCTCGGTGTGAAAATCCACAAGGGCGCATCGGAAAAAGCAATAGGGGCCAGCTCTGGTGAAAACCCGCAAGGGCAATAGAGCTGGTAAAGAGAAAGAAAAAAAAATCCTCTTTCTCTTTACACCTTGTTGTCAGACGCCGTCAACTGCGGCATCCTGCCGACGGCAAGCTCAATGTTACCTCACAACAATAGTGGCCAACACACCCTCGAGGGTCGGCCATCGCAAATTGCAGTCCTAATATTCAACTGCACACCTCAACGGTCAGCCGACCATTCCCAGTATTTTCACTACAATGCCTTCACAGGCTAGCCACCCAGCTCCAGTTCTAGTTCCAACTCTAGTATTCCGGCTACAACACCTTCACAGGCTAGCCAGCCAGTTCCACCTCTGGTTTCCAGCCTCAGTATTCCGGCTACAACGCCGTCGTAGGCTAGTCAGCCAAGTCTAGTCCCAGTTTTCAACCCCAATATTCCAGCTACAATGCCTTCACAGGCCAGCCGCCCAGTTCCAGTCCCAGTCACCAGCCCCAGTATTTTGGCTACAATGCCTTCGCAGGCTTGCCGCCCAGCTCCGGTTCCAGTTCCAGTTTCCTGGCTACAACACCTCTGATGGCCAGCCGATTGACTCAGGTTCTAGTTTCCATCCCTGGTTGCAATCCCAGTCCCAATGACAAGTTCCAGTCCTAGACTCAGTTCCAACCTCCAGTACCAATCCCGGTCCCAGTTCTTGGCCGCAATGCCTTCCCCGGCCAGCTCGGCCCTAGTTTCCCAGGCTAGTGTGAATTACATTTCCGGCTAACAACATGACAGTAGCCAATACCCTATCACTCGATCTACAACTGACACACTCCAGAATCTCCTCAGCAGCCCTAACCACGTAGACCATCACATCCCCATAGGTCTATGCCAGCCTCATACAACACAGGCTTTTATCCTTCAAAGGACTAGCCCCCAACACCCAGCCATCTTCCCTACTTAGTAATGTGAGCTTAATTTGTAATTGTTTCAGCTATGACCCCAGCTTCCCTGCACTCTCATTTGTCATTGATTCCTACACTGAATGGATCAAATTATAGTGATTGGCATGAGTAACTTCTCGTCACTTTAGGGTGTCTAGACCTTGACTTAGCTCTTCATATTGAGAAACCTGCTGAAATAACTACTTATAGTACTGATGAACATAAGGCTCAATTTGAAAAGTGGGAGCGTTCCAACAGGCTATCATTAATGATCATCAAGAGTTCAATTGCAAAAACTATCAGAGATTCTGTCCCAGATAATAAAAGTGCTAGTGAATTTCTTGATTCCATTAAACAATAGTTTCGTGGATTTGATAAAGTCATGGCTGGAATGCTCACTAATAAATTGACTTCTATGAGATATGATGGAACCGGTGGTGTGCGAAAGCACATTATGGAAATGTCTGACATAGCCGGAAAGCTGAAAGGATTGGGGATGACAATCTCTGAGTCTTTTCTGGTTATGTTTGTGCTCAATTCTCTTCTATCACAGTTTTCTCACTTTAAGATATCTTACAACACAGATAAGGAAACGTGGAGTCTGAATGAACTGATATCCATGTGTGTGCAAGAGGAAGAGAGATTTAAGCAGGAGGGAACACTGGTCATCAATTATGCTTCAACCTCTAAACAGTACAAGTCAAGAAAGGGAAAAGGAAAGAAATTTCCATCAAAGAAAAGTCATGAGGATGAAAAGAAGAAACAAGATGACAGGTGTCACTTCTGCAAAAGGAAGGGACACTTTAAGGTAGATTGTCCTAAGCGTAAAAGTTGATTTGAAAAGAGAGGTAATCCTCATTTAATTGTTTGTTTTGGAACCAATTTTATGCAAGTTTTCTCGAATACTTGGTGGATTGACTCTGGTGCTGTTGTTCATGTTGCAAACTCATTGCAGGTATTCATTTCAAGTTGAAAACCAAACCAGAATGAGTCTTCCATCTTCATGGGCAATCTGACTAAGTCCAAGGTCAAGGCAGTAGAGACTTGTAGGCTTCGTCTTCACACTGGATATTATCTAGTTCTTCAGAATGTTCTTTATGTTCCATCAGTGTCTAGGAATTTGATTTCTTTACCAAAGCTTGATGTATCAGGTTACTCATTTAGTTTTGAAAATTTAAAGTTCAGTTTGTTTAAAGATTCCATTTTAGTTGGTATTGGAACATTATGTGATGGTCTTTATCGAATAAATGCAGATTGCTCAATTTCAGATAACTTGTCCACCTTGAGCGATGGTGAGGGCGGAGAGGCTCTCCCAAGGAGCCTCCTCCAAATTGAGGCCTCGTGGGGCTGAATCTAAATCAGTACATTGTACTTCATATGAGATATGGAAAGGAAAAAAACCTGACCTTAAGCGTGTTAAGGTTTGGGGTTGCCCTGCCCATGTTAAAAAGCACAATCTTGACAAACTGGCATCTAAGACTGAGAAGGGTAGATTTGTAGGATAGATATTATTTCTACCAGCCTAGCAATCAAAGAGTGTTTGTAGCTAAGTCTGTTGTGTTCCAAGAGAAAAAGTATATCCATGAAAAAAATAGTGAGAGCACGGTAGAATTAGAAGAAGTTCTGGAACCACAAACTAGCAATGTATCATCTTAGGAGTCAGTTCAGGTTGACACACAGATTGTTCGTAGGTCTGGCCGTGTACCCATTCAACTAGATAGACATGTGGGACATATCTCTAATAGTGGGAATAATGTACATTATAATAAGGATGATGATCCTAAGACCTATAAGAAGGTAATAAGAAGTATTGACTCCCAGAGATGGCAAGAGGCCATGAAATCAGAATTGGATTTCATATAGTCTAACCAAGTTTGGAACTTGGTAGATTCACCTAAGAGTATTATACCCATCAAATGCAAGTGGATATTTTAAAAGAAAATTAGAGTAGATGAAAAGATTGACACCTATAAGACAAGGTTGGTTGCGAAGGGATATCGTTAATGGCAAGAGATTGACTATGACGAGACCTTCTCACTAGTTGCCATGATTAAGTCCATATAGATTTTATTTGCCATCGCTGCATACCACGACTATGAGATCTGACAAATAAATGTGAAAACTACATTCCTCAATGGAAACCTTGAGGAAGAGGTGTATATCATACAACTCGAAGGATTCACGTCCAAAGAGCATCCAGATAAGGTGTGCAGGTTTCTGACATCTATTTATGGACTGAAGCAAGCATCTCGTTGTTAGAATATAAGATTTGATGAAACAATCAAATCTTATGACTTCGTTAAGAACGAAGATGAGCCATGTGCATACAAGAAAGTGTGTGGCAGTGTCATCACCTTCCTGGCACTATATATGGATGACATCCTACTCATTGAGAATGATGTCGGTATTTTATCGTCAGTTGAAGCCTGACTGTCTAAGAACTTCTCCATGAAGGATTTGGGTGAAGCATCCTATGTGTTGGGGATTAGGATCTATAGAGATAGATCAAATAGGATGCTAGGCTTGTCCCAATCTATGTACATAGATTCCATTGTAGAGTTGGGAGAGTACAAGGTTGACCCTCCACAACCCCATGAAGTGCCTCTCAGGAGAGCTGCGGCCAATATGATTTCCTTGTATCAGGCATTGCCCGAAGAAGTCGCAGAAGCCAGCACTCAGCACAGTTATGAGGCCTGCTTTCTGACACCAATGAAAGAACAACAAGGATGGCAGTAGCTCCCTGCAAAGATTAAGAAGAAAGCCACACCTCACCCGAAGGTGGGGGCACAAGTCCGTGGCATCACGCCACGACCTACTCCTCCGGCGGTAGCACCAACTTGGACCAGGTCATCTACAGTAGTCAGAATACATACCCACAATCGGAGAAGACAAACTCCATTGCCAGTGGCCAAAGAAATTAGTCTAGAGGCCTGGAGGTTGCAGGACTACATAGACGGGCTAGATGAATATGAATAGCCCAAACTGAAGCCTTTACTGATACGAGATCATGTCCTATGGCAGGAATTAGAGCAGCTCTCGCTGGAACAAGAAGGAGAAGCTGATAAAGCGACAGAAAAGGATGACAGCCTATTTTTGGGGAAAGCGCCAGCCAGAGACAAGAAGAAGAAACAGAAGAAGAAAAGGTGAGCCGACAAGGCCAAAAGGGAGACAGTGCTATCCTACAATACCTTGCCTGCCCTCTTTAATTTGCCCAATGATGAATATGGGGAGGAAATATACTTTACACCTGCTGCCGGGGCAAGCCAGGTCGAAGCCGTGACCGCTACTCATGCAATCCGGTCAGGCCAAAAATGGGGGCGCCAGTCGCCCGCCAACCACAATATCATCTTCAGGGGAGAGCAACCCTATAAGATACCCCCTCCGGAGGTCAAGGGAGTCCAAATCCCTCCTCCTTCAGGGTTATACACTCAGAGTGGGGGCAACACAGCCATCCCTTCCTTCCTCAAATTTCTGAAAATGACAAAGGGCAAGCAGCCAGGTCAGGATGCCAGCCCTGTGACCAGGGGCACTCACCCGTAGCTTCAACAACCTTCTAGTGCTCTAGATGAAGACAAGACCAGCCAAACGACAGGCAGCAAGGGATAGCAAGAGGATGACACCCAGCCAGTAGGTGCAGACTCAGAGGCCGATGAAGCAGGTCCGTCAGGGGCCACAGCACAAGGTTTTTCCAAACCTAGATGGGCAGAAGAAATGAAGTTATCCAATGTCAGAGCTGGAAGCGGGATAATAAAGCTACTTAAAAAGCTCCCGGTGAGGTTCACTATTTGGGAGATACTCTCCCTGAGTGAAGAGACCCGACAGACGATCATCACTGCTCTCCTGACACCTACCCAATATGAGGCATGTTTGGCCGAAACACTACCAGAAGCCAATGTGACTTTCACTCAGGAGGACATGTTACTCCCTGCTATTAGCCACAACAGACCGTAGTACATGAAGGGACAGTTGAATGGTCGGGAGATGAACAAAATCCTGGTAGATCCCGAGTAGTCGTCAACATCCTGCCATACAAAATGTACCAGAGGTACTATTTCAATGTGCGCCTCGATAAAGTCAGAGATATGCATATCGCCAGCTTCAACCAAAAATTTGAAGTACCATTGGGAGTGGCAGAGTTCACACTCACCATGGCAAATTTTAATACGAAGGTGTAGTTCCAAGTTATCAACTCCAGCACCTCGTACAAATCACTGCTTGGTCACCCCTGGCTACATGAAAACCTTGTGGTGCTGTCCACGCTACATCAATGTATTAAGTACAACCAAGATGGGAAGGAGGAGAGGATATTTGCTGACCTCCACCCATTTGAGGTATTTGAGTGACATCTGCTTGACACTTCTCTGTATGCGGAGTAGTCATAGAAGACCTCCAAAGCAAAGACCCCGGCCAGGGCATCAAAAAGCACCTCCGGTGATGACTAGTTCCCACCACCGCCGCCAGGGTATGTCAATCCCAACATGGTTTCACACATTGCCAGCACAAGGGATGTAGGCAGAGGTGCACCTCCTGCCACCTACCCTAAACCTAATGAAGCCAAGGTCGATCAACATCAAGACCGTATCAAGATCTCGGAAGGTCTTACCAAGCCAATACTCAGTCTCGATAACGTCACTATCGAGCCTTTCAAAATGTGAGAGGTGGCACAGTCCGAAGGTCCTGGAAGCTTGTTTTATACGACTGAAGAGCACCCCGTAGGAGAGGACACTGACTGTCATCTCCCTAAAGATATAGAGAACCCATTAGTCCCCATTCAAGGGCTAACGTTCATAACAAACCGGGTGGCTAAGATGTTCCAAAAGCAGCATATCCCCTCCAGCCAGGCTCGTAAGGAGAAAGAAGCATTCAAAGAGGTTTGGTATCCTACCAGCCTAGAAAAAGAATTGAGGAGTGTTTCCCAACATCCAGGGTTGGGCTTCACCCTTGAAGAATATTACTACACTGGATGCTATGAAGTGGACACCATTGTCACTTTCTTCCCAAGAAAGGATAGTCCACCGGGGGCAACTTATGATGAATACCCAGCTGAGGTTGAACATACTGGGCCGACTCATTTAAGAGACCTAGAATTTGAAGCCATAACTCCTTGCAGGTGGTGGGAGCAGGTCTACCCTGAAGAAATGGCTTTCCAAGCCAAATATGACACGGCCAGCAGTAGTGAAGCCAAAAATACTAAGGAAGCAGGGCTAGCCTTCTCCTATAGCCCTCCCTTGGTGGTGATATTAGCACCTCTCATACCGACCAAGGAAGTTTCTGCTGAGACTCATCGAGAAATGCTTGCTGCTAGAAAAGAACAGGCCACCTCCATTGAAGATAGGGAGATTCAAGGAGGCAAGGGGGCAGAATTTTCTTCAGCTCAGCAAGAAATAATTGTCAATCTTCCAAGGCTACCAACACACCAACAGAGGTTGAAGCTGCTAGCGTGTATTGTAAAACCGTAGCCTCAGAGGACCTACAGATAGAACAATTCATACAGCCGCCACCAGCTGAATTAGAAGCTCCTGACGAGGTCCGGGGAAATCAAGATGAAGAGACCGAGGTGCTCAAGCTCGAAGATGACATTCTGGACTTCGTTGATCTCCAGTCAGCGCCCCCCAAAAATAGAAGACAGAGGCCATGCCACAGTCGATGAGCTGATAGAAGTCAACTTAGGAAGTGAGGATGATCCCAGACCAACTTCCCTTAGTGCTCAACTGTCTTCTGAAGAGCAGAAGTGGTACGTCCAGCTGCTACAAGAATATTGAGATTGCTTTGCCTAGACTTACAAGGAGATGCCAGGACTTAGCCCCTCAGTATCACAGCATGAGCTGGCCATAAACCCCGGGCATAGCTGGTGAAGCAACCGCCACGGCTCATGAGACCAGAGCTTATTACTCAGATATGCAAAGAAGTAGACAAACTCATTTATGTGGGTTTCGTCGAAGAAAATCAATATACCACATGGCTAGCTAATATTGTGCCCGTGAAAAAGGCCGGACATCTCGGTCAGACACTATGGTTTGTGAGAGACCATGCAGACGTACGACTTCATCAAAGAATAGGTGGGCTACTCTAGATGCATCAGATGTTTTAGAACATGCAATTCAGGGGCCTCATCAGTCTCTTGGGTGGCGTCCCCAGTTCTTGGTAGTGGTAATCCGATGTTATCGGGTTATCGATACCCGTAGCTCTGGGTCGTTACAGTTGGTATTAGAGCGGCATTGAGGACTCGTAAAAGGAATTAAATTACATAGCGTTGTCCAGAGCAAGTCCACTAGAGTCGTCTACTACTGGCTTAGGATGTTTTCAGTGTTTGTTGATATGATTTCTACCGGTATGTGCTTTTTAGGTTTCGATAGTGCGTCGTCGGAAGGCACGTGTTTCCAGGGAGGGAAATGGTACTTCTCCTCCAGTGGTTGTTATGGTGGTTTATTCGCCTGCGCCAAGTCAAGTTCCAACAGCTCCCGCCCAAGTTGAGGAAGGTGTGCCTGGTGATCAGAGTAGAGTGCAGAATGAGGCCTTATTGTCTCATCTATTGCCCGGAGTAGGGCAGGTGATATCTCAGGTTTTTACCCAGGTTGAGTCTACTCAGACAGGTGTACAGCATCACCTAGTCCCTCAGCTGATCGGGTGGTTGCAACAGGTTTATCTGCCGAGCGTCCCTGGAGCTCCTTCCGTCATTCCTGCTACCGATGGTGCTTCTTCCTCCAAGTCCAAAGGCACAAAGTTCGAGAGATTCAAGAATAAGGGGCGTGAGAAGTGGCGTGCTCAATAGTCTTCTACCGGTGCTATTCCATCGTCAGTCCCATCTTCTCAGTAGCTTCGGGGACTTGCTGCCCGTCAGCTGGGATCATGTGGGAGGTGTGGTGGTAGCCACCCTGGCAGACCATGTTTCTTGCCGGTGGTTTGTTTCCGCTGTGATCAGCCAGGTCACATTGTTTGAGACTACCCGTGCAGATCGATACCGACACAGTTCTTTTCGTCGGCCTAGCCACAGCAGCCCCAGTTCCAACCTGTGTCGCTAAAACCTCAGTAGGACTCACCAGCATCTCAGCTTCCTCATGCTGAGTAGTGACATCCTATCCTTTGAAGGTGTGTTGTTGTTTTTGATCAGTTAATTTGTGTTTCATTTGTCTTAGTTATTTAGGTTTATGTGGTTCAGTTGTTTGTTAACTGTTCACTATAGTAATGTCATTTGTGTGATCGTGGTTTTCTCCTCTCTTGTCCTTGTCATTTCTCCCATTCTACTTTCTCTCTCGTTTCTCTTTTCCCTCTGCTCTTCTCGACGCGGGGTGGCCGACCGTGACGAGATGACCGAGGTAGAGATACGACGGAATGGGATAGAACGTGATGAAATGATGGATGAGGTGGAGGGGGCATGCCACCAGGGGTCCCGTCACCGTGGGACCCACCACAGTAGACCCAGAGGATACCTAAAAAAGATTGGCCGACCGATCTCATCGACCGGTCGATCGAAAACAGCGGGCGACCCATTTCTCTTAAGTCTGAAACCCATCTAAAAGAGATCCATTTGGGGTCAAACTTGACCCTAATACCCTTAGGGCATTCATACATATATTAGACTCATTTTGATGGGGTTTTAACATGGGTTTTATGGTCTTTTGCTCATTCTCTCATGGGTGTATAAATAAGCTACGTATCTGGGAGAAATTTTCTAAGTGCTAATGTTCTATTTCCCTTGCAGGAGAAGAAAGGGAAGAAGGAGAGGAGCTGGTGAAGATTTGTGGGTTTCATCTACTTCCTTACTTTTCTAGAGATCTTGAGTGAAGAAACAAAGGAGCAGATCGAGAAGAGGAATGCGTGGACGTTCTCATCGTCGGCATCCGGCTACCCTCTGACCCGAGGATTAGAGAAGATTTTCTAAAACCCTTTCTAGTCATGGGGATTTATTTCTACACCTTGTTTGCATCTATTTTGGTCATTTACTATTGGTTTATGAGCATGTATTGATCATATCTTTATTTTCAAACTTGGACTCTGTCAGTGTGTCGATCGTCTGCGAACGGTTATGGCGATATTGTGCCGCGGGTGTTGTGGTTTGTTTGTGTGTGTGTCTTGATCCTTCGTGGATGGTGTAGGAGAGACCGTCTCTGTGTCTTTGGAACCAAAGCTCTGTGCACTTCATTTGAACCGAGTGGATCCTCACCAATTCGGTGAGGGGTGGACGTAGGGAGTCCGTCGCGGTCCCGAACCACCTAAAAATCTCTCTCACATTTGTTTGCTTATGGTTTGCTTGATTATCATTATCATCTTGGTCGTGTAAGAACGGAGAGGTTGAGAGAACTAGCTTGTTAATTTCATCCGTTCATACCCCTTGGCACTGCCTCCTCCCCCTCGTACGTCTCCCTCTCACTTCTTCACTGGCTCCCCTCCTGCACTTCCACTCCCTCTTCTCTACAGGTCATGTAGATAACCCCTCTCTACATCCCCACTCTCTCCTCTACACACCACTTGCAACATCGGTGCCCCCCCCTCTGTCTCCCTCTTTAACACACCATCGTAGCTATATTTCCCTCCTCTTACTCCCTTCTCCTTGCACCTACATAGCACCTCTAGTTGCCTCTCTCTCTCTCTCTCTCTCTTTTATTCCCTGTGGAGTCTGTCTATCCGTCTCCCCCTTGGCTTGGCAGATGAAGGAATGTGATAAGTGCTCATTTGTTTATATTTATTCATATCACACACATCATTTTTTGGGCTTTAACAAAGTTAATCATGTAATTTTTACTTGATAATCTTAGTCTCACACAAAATGAAGTTTTTTCTATAATTAATGGGACTTGAGACATGTTTAAAATAAAAGAAAACTATGTAATTAAATTTTGATAAGATCATTTCATAAGAAACTTTGCTATGATTGTTTTTACATAAAATTAATTCACTTTGTGTTGAGGGGCTTAGACATAATATCATTTCATTGCTAAAAATCTTTTATTGAGGGGCTTAGGTTTAATTTTTTTCATTGTTTTTGCAAACTTTGTGAGTAGGGGCAACAGCTCACATGCCCCTCCTCCTGTGTGTGCAGGTGAGCAGCGACATGGGCGTGCGAGTAGGTGTGCAGGGACGACAAAGGGGTGAGCAATCTTGCATGGGCCTCCTCTCGTGTGTGCAGGCGTGGTGCCAGCGATAGACGATGGCAACGAGTGGCTCCGGCACGGCAGCGAAGTATGGCTCCTCATCTCGCGTGCGTGTGCGGGGAGACGTGGGCAGTAACATGGGCGAGTGGATGACGTGCTGGCAGTGGCATGGGGGTGTGGCAAGCGTCGCCTACTTCCTACGAGATTGGCCCCTCTCCCCTTCTTCTAGGTAGACCTCTCTCTTCCTCTCCTCTCTTCTCTCCCCCACCCCCCTGCAAGCTGCTTCTCCTCTCCCTCTCCTCTCTCTTCTCCCCCTCTCCCTCGCTCTTTCTTCTCCTTCTGCTCCCCCTTTTCTCTTCTCCTTCTTCTCCTTCTCTTCTCCTCTTGCTCCTCCTTCTTCCCCTTCTTCTTCTTACTCCTTCCCCTCCTCCTCCTCTTCTCCTTCCCCTTCACTCCTTCATTGGCCAGCACCCATGTTTTGAACAAGGGCTCCGCCCGCAGCAAATCTCTCCCCCTTTCTTCTCTTCTCTTCTCCCTCTCACTCTCTCTGTCTTCTCTTTACCCTCCCCCTCCGCCAGCAAACTTCCTCCCTCCTCTCTTCCTCTCTCTCCCTCTTTCTCTCTGTTTCCCATCGCAGAAGCCCCACTCTCTTTCTCTCTTCTCCCCCTCTCCCTCACTCTTTCTTCTCCTCTCTGCTCTCTTCTCTCTGCACTCCCTTTCTCTCTTCTACACCGCCAGCAGACGCCCCTCCCCCCTCCTTCTTTCTTCTCATTCCTCCTCCTTCTCCCCTTCTCCTTCTCTCCCCTTCTCTTTTCTTGCCTTCTCGGTGGCATAGTTCTGAAAAGATAACAACTATCAAGTGTGAGGGTGTCTTAAAATGGGTTCTAAACATACTCTACCTCTTTTCACTCTAGACTAACTCTCCTTCTACTACTTGGACAATTGGAATGGTTGTAACCATGGTTTGTCTCTCGTGCTCTGATACCACTTTGTAATGCCCCGAGATCCGATTCCTAATTTCTGGGTATTTTTTTCCGTTGGACCCCAAAGCATTATGTCGTACGTATCGCGAAAGTACAAATATATATCTATGTATTCGCATGAGAGAGAGAGAAACCATAATTACACGAAATGTAAATAATAACTTAACCATTCATAATCCACAAAAAAATACGCGTCCATTACCCAAATACATATTAGTCCATACAACATCACCATTCCACAACTATCCATCATATGAGAGATAAATATCCATAGCCTACCCTGATGAAAGGAGGACTAGAACTACTCCTAGGCCGCAGCCTCCTCCTCGACCTCCTTCACTGTGTCTCCTGAAAAATGTGTGTCACAAGGGGGTGAGTGTGAAGCTCAGTAGGCAGCCTAATCAAATCAGGGTGAACTCACATTCATGTATCCAATTCATATACATAATTCAAATGTTAACAATATCATAATCCAGTCAATCATATTTGCTTAAGGGTAATTGTTGTGTTCCTTTATTTGATGATGACTAACTACTAATCGTTGTAATAAACTTTTAAAATATTGATAAGGCCATTTTGTATTCAAAAATATCTCACCTTACTATTTTTTAATGGACCCCACAGGTATGTTGAAAGACCCAAGAGAACAAGCTCAAAAGTTAGTTCAACATGTTGACGCAGCCTGTTCAACACGTTGATGCGATGAGCAGAATTGAACTGCTACATCGACGCAGCCTGCCTAGTGCATCGATGTAGTGGCACATTCTAGAGGGCCAGTACGAACAGAAATGAATTGCTATGTCGACGCAACCCGACCAGTGCGTCGATGTAGTGGCTCATTCCAGAAGCCAATTTGATCAGATTTTGAATTATTGCGTCGACGTAGTCTGCCCAGTGCGTCGACGTAGCAGAAGAACACCTCAAGTTTCAAAATTTCTGCATTGAACCTAAAGTTAACTAGTTAATTTTCCTGTAGAAAAATCTTTATCCAAAATATAAAATACTTGTGCATGCACTAAATCCATAATGAATGGTTAACTGCACATTTTCACATTTTCATGAGTTTCACATCTTACGTTATTCATAAAAATGAACAGCCTCGGAGGTCCCTCGCTTCTGTGAACTCCCTATAATATTGTACACCGGGGAGCCTATCGAGGAAGATGATCAGGATTGCATGATCCCGGAGAAATCCACAAGCTGAATGGTGCCGGTTGCAGGCTTGAACTATACTACACAACAGGTCTCGTAGATGTTTTCCAAAATGCAGATGCCTTCACTGCAGCCAGTCGCTCAGAAGAAAGCATTCTAGGAGCTTTGGGATGTGCCCCGGAACAACAAAGAATTGATGAAGGTCACTCAGCACCCAAGGTTGGGTTAGACCCTTCAGGAATAGTATGAGGCCGAGGTAGATGTCATCTCCGCCTTCTTTTCACACGAAAACCCTCCTGAGGTAGGTTATGACAATTACCCCTCAGAAGATGAAGAGATCATTTACCGGTCCCTTACAGATAATGGGCCTTCAGATAACCAACCAAAAGCAGAGAAACCTGATGAAACCGCCACATGTCGGTGCTGGGAGGAGTTGTCTTGTAAAGAAGACTTGTTCCAGACTGAGGTCAAATTCGACACAAGAACGTCGAATGAGGACCAGAATTTCGATAAAGCAAGAGAAAGTTTAGAGTTCGAGCGTATCCTGGAGGAAGTCTGAGCTCTACAAGGCATGGATCTCTAGGAGGAACTTGCATTAGTAAAGCCCCCGGGAGCTAAACACTGTACCTGCGAGCCGCAGCCAGAACCGGCCACCCCCCAGGGTCAAGCCGAACAAAGTCCAATGGTCTCTGCCCTATATGATGAGTCAGCTTCGGCCGATGTCCAGCATGTAGAATCAGAGAACTCTGAAACTGAAGCAGATTATATCCCAGGAGGCTTCGTGGATTTACAAGAGGCTTCGCCTGAGGTTGAAGATGGCAGCCAGGCCACTGTTGATGAACTGATGGAAATAAACTTGGGGACAGAGGATGAGCCAAGGCCAACTTTCCTTAGTGCACTGCTGGAACCCAGGGTTCGGGAACAGTATAAGCAATTCCTGAGGGAGTTCAGAGACTGCTTCGCTTGGACATATGATGAAATGCCAAGACTAAGCCCTGATGTGGCACAGCACCTGCTGGCAATAAATTCGAAAGTTAGCCCCATAAAATAGCCGCCCAGGAGGATGCGACCTGAGCTGATTAATCAAATCAATAAAGAGGTCGACAAGTTTATTGATGCGGACTTCGTCGAAGAGAACCAATATACTACATGGCTTGCAAACATAGTGCCCGTAAAGAAGAAAAATGGGCAGATCAGAATATGTGTTGACTTCCGGGATAGCTTCCAAACGTCTTCTATGGTCATGCGCGATTGTTTCCCCTACGCTTCGGCGTGAATGGGGAGTGGAACGGGCCGATTCGGCCATTCCACTATTTTTCTTGCCGGTTCGGTGTAACGGTCGTACCAGAGACCACCACACTGTGTGATGGTCCTACGATAGACCGCCACAACCATTGGTCGTTTCAGGTTCTTCGAGGCTGGGTTGGTGTGACAGACCAATATAGGTCCATCACATGACTGTAACGTGCCAATAGAGGTGCATCATAGCCTGGTCTTTCCTGAGGACTGTGTCTGTCAGTTCCTCAAAGATCGTGTCTTCCTCGAAGATCGTGTCAGTCGGTTGGCTCAGACGGACCTCCCCTCATGTGTCAGCATTCTATAACGTGCCTCTTTGAGGCCATTACATTTGCTTGACCGATGTTTGGCTGGGTGGTGTTGCTGTAATGCATCAACCCCCATGCGCCAGGGTTCTGTAATGCGTCCCTACTAGATCGTTACATGCCCTTTTGTCCAGGCCTTAGTCTGTTGGCCCTGACGCCCCTGTCCAGGTGCGTCAGGGAGTGTAACGTCCCTATAGAGGTGCGTTACAGTCCTGTTGTTGGCCGTGATGGCCGTTGTTCTGTTCTGTGTCTGTTCGTGTGTTGGTCTATCTTAGGTTTGTGTTCTAGGGCGGTGTTTGTGTGTCAGCAGTTTCTGGATCAGTTGGTTTAGGTGATTGGATTCGATCTTTTCCCTGACTGTGATAGTTTCTTAACGGCTCAATCTAGAACTACCAGTGTCCTTGTCTCTAGTTGCGTAGTGGCTGTTCCTTGACTACCGGGCTTGCCTAGTGGTTGAGTGATGGTTCACTTCGCCTAGGGTGTCGTCCTTCGGTGCTTCTATTTGTCTTGGCTTGACCTCATGGTTTGCCCGTTAACCCGTGGGTGTCCCTTGACATCCTATGAGGGCCGTGACCATCATGGGGTGGCCAGGAGTGCTTGTGTAAGGAGTCCATCTGTTTGAGTATGTCTGTGTGTGTGTGTCGTGTCTGGTTTCGGTCAACCCGGTGAGACCAGGGGTTGACAGACAACCTTATCTGTGTCTCGACAGTTCTGTCTAGCTTGAGATAATGTTCTAGATTCCTCAGGGTACTGTCCTACCTCGGTTGCGGGTCCAGGAGTGCTGAGGGTTCTTGGTGTCCCCTCGGGTCTCCATGAGTCGTTTCCTGCTGTGCGTTGTGTCCTCTGGCGTAGGGGTAGATTGATTGGTGGCTTGTTCCACGATTTGCGTCCGTGTCAATAAGTCAACCTACCCCTCACTCGGGTCTCCCACCCCTGTTGAGGAACAAACACACTTTTGGTTTCTTGGCAACCTTGTCACCATCGACAAAGCCTGCTAGTAAACCCTCTCTTTGCATTCTATGGCCCTATGGGACCTCTAAGCATCCACTTGTCGAGCTTTCAAGCCACCTTAGCCAAAGTCTGGTCCCAGGAATATTTACCCCGCGGTGGAGTGAACACCTCACCCCTTCACTGAAGGCATGAGCGCTCTCCTACCCCAGTAACTTGTATGCCTAGGGCTGAGCTAGTCAGCTAAAGAAAGAGAAGAGAATGAAAGAAAGAGAAAAATGAGTCACGATGTTGCGACAAATAAAGATATTTCATTGATGTGAGATGTCAGAATACATAGTTGCTCGGGGTATCCCCCGAGGTACATAGAACTATGCCAAAAAGGAGTAGAGGTCAACAAAAGGGGGCTACTGTAGTGGACGCCGGAAGATATCCTCCAACTCCAAGATGCCCAGGAATGGATGGCGAGCCAGTTCTTGCAATCGAGACTCCGTGGCCTCCAGCTGTGACAATTTTTCTTCAAGGGAAGTGACTTGTCCTTCGCCCAGCTCAGCTTCTTCCATGCTCTGAGCCTCTAGATGTTCAGCTTCCTGAAGCTCGGCCTCAGCCTTGGAAAGCTCAGCTCGCAACTCTGCTATTCGAGCTATGAGGAAAGTCTGGCGCTGCGAGGATCTGCTAGCCACATTTCTCATTTGCCCCGCAGTCCCTCTCAAAGAAGTGATTGCAGTTCGGTGTTCGGCCCGCTCCAGCTTCACGGCCGTTAGCTAATCAGATACCCCCTGGCCAAGAAATTCCCGCCTGTTGACGTACCTCAACAGCATTATGACCCGTGGAGTCCAATCCTCCATGGGGCAGCCGAAGGCCAGTAATGAGCGAGAGAGGTGCTCTACCAAGCCCCTCAACTACAAATAAGTTAAATCTGGGCTAGCTACGATGGTCTGCTGAAGGGTTCCTAGGAACTGCTACACGAGGTCGTTTGAGGTTTGCAGACTAAGTGGTGAAGTCTCAGGGAGCTGGAAGTCTACCCTGCTATCCACGTCAGCCCAAATATCGTCGCTCACCTCATAAGACGATGACGGCATAATCTACAGGGCACCTGCACTGGAGTGAACTTCGGCAGTTGATATGACAGGCAAAGTCTCGACAGCTGCAACCTCCTTGCCAACCTCTCGAGGTGGAGCTACGCCAGCAACTTCAACAGCCAAGGGTTTAGCTTACTTATTGTTCCATCTTCTTTCGTGCTTGTAGTAAAATTTTAATCCGCTGAATTATTTTAAAATTGCCATCACATTTGGTGGGGACAATTCAACCCCCCTTCTTGTCCATACGGAGTGCTAGGGTCAACATCGCCTACTTCAAGGCTCGTTCCAAACAACATTTCATCAAAGTCTCTCGTCCTGCCTCTAACCGCAAGGGTTGGGCGGAGCGGTACATATACCTCCTCAAGTCAAAAGACTGGGAGGAGGCTTCCAATAGATGGATGCGCAAAGGTTCCCACCGCACCTGGCCTGATAAGAGGCCCTCCCTCAGGGCCAAGGATCGCCGGAAGTTGAAGGAGATCGAGTGGTATCCTCTCGTTGATGTGGATTTTGTTCTGACTCCGGCACTACTCCGGGAGTTGGGGTTGTTCCCCCCGTTACTACAGGGTGCTTGCCCTTTTTTATTTCCCAGATTGCTGTAGTCGTGAGAGGTGCTTGACCAAGGCGGCTGAGGTATAGGGCTGGACCTTTTTTATTTCCTAGATTGGGTTCTCCTTTCAGGGGCGATTGAGGTGCAGGGTTGGACCTACGAGATCGTCAGGTAGTCGTGGAATGTTCCTCGCCCTATGGATCACGTTGCTCCTAGGGCCAGTCAGGTGTCCGCCGTCGCCCCCCAGACCAAAGTGGTGTTTGCTCCGAGGAGACTGCAATACTCTGTTCCGATCGGTGTCCCCTTAGCGCATTCACCGACAGCATCTATGGTGAGTGGGGGCCCTAGCCCTCAGAGGAGCTTTCCTGAAGGAGTCCCCGATTCAACTGGTGAAGGGTCCAACATGGTTGGTGGCAGTCGTGTCGTCTGGACCGACGACGATTTGGCGGCGCTGGACACCCGACGTCAGTCGTAAAAGAGGGTGAGAACTTCTTCTATTGCTAGGAGTCGTGCCCCGCCACCTCCTTCATTTGAGCCATTGTCTTCTGAGACTCTGCTGCCATCATTGGTTGGGGAGCCGACAGTCGTTGCCTCTACATCAGTCCCCACGGAACCGGGGCTGGACAAAGGCAAGGCCCTGGTGGTGGAGGGCATCGATGCCCCTTCTTCGCTAGCATCTCCTCAGCGCAGCCTAGCTTCTCCTCCTAGGGACTTGGCCTCTAGGTTGGTCAGGATCACGACAATCATCGATTTCATAGGCAGGACTGCACAATGGGTCAAACTCTCCAGCCTGATCGGCCCTGGTGCCGAGAAAGAGCTGACGGCAATAGTCGCGAGGAGTGTGCACCTCGTCATTAGTGCCTTCAGTGTATGGAGGCATTACTTCCAGAAGCTTGCCTGGATGTTGGAGTCTAGCCAGGCCGCTCAGTTGGAGCTTGCGGGGTGCCTGGAGGAGTCCAAGGCGGCTCATGCTGAGGACCAGAGATAGTTAGTCCAACAGGGACTAGCTCTTGCTGGCATGGAGCACAATCGGGACCACTTCCGGGCACAGGCTGACGCTACTGAGGAGTAGGCCGCCAAGCTAGCAGCGGAAGTCTGGGCCATGAAGACCCATGCTCAGGAGGTTGAAGTGGAGGTCGCCACCCTGCACTCCTCAATGTCAGTGGCGGGGAGGAGGCGGTGGCATGGTTCTGCTCTTATTCGGCCTACCGAGATGAGCTAATGGAGGTGGCCCTGGAGTTCTATGGGCTAGCCCGTGGTCGTGGCTTTTGAGAGGGATGGAGTGCTGTCGTGAAAGCCACTGTGGATAACTTTGGTCGCATGCCCCCCACGCTCCCTCCCCCTTCGTCCCCTTATGGCCAAGAGGCTGATGATGGCGAGGGGGAACCTGAGGACACTGGAGTTGAAAGGCCAGCGTCGGTGCCGAGCACTGAGGAGCGAACACCCACAGATGCTTTAGACGCAGGAGGCTAGGTGGTGGGCCTGGACAAGGACTCACCTCCCACTGGGTCTGCTAACACACGTGAGCCCGATGAGACTGGGGCACGTGACGATGTACTCGGTGTGAACCCTTAGAAGGGTGCCCCTACTTTTCTTTGATGTTTTCCTCAGTTTCTACCTTGGTGGCAGTTTCCTTTATGTAGACTCCTTACTTTGGAATGGAAATCTTGCCTTTGTTTTGAAAATCTTGAAATCTCTTCTGTGTACTTTCCCTCTTTACGAGCGGTTGCGAGATCCTCTCGGGATATGAAACAGTGCTTTTGAGGGGACTTTGAGAAGGTGCAACTTTCGAGGACCCGTCGCTTTGGTTTCTGGAGATTTGCTTGAGGCAGTAGGAGTCCTCATGCTTCTGGGGGCTCTACTTCCCTATAAATAGGGGCCTTTGGGGCATCCTTGAGACCATCTTCATAGTAGTGAGCTCTTGAGGAGAGTCTTCTAGTAGGATGTTGTCGAGCGAGTCTGGCACTTCTTTAGACGACGAATCTCCGCAGGCTCGCTGCCAGCCCTTGATCCTCAGGAGGGATCCTCCGCTGGCTCCTTGGCGACCGTGGCCAGAGCCGGGGGTGAATGGTCCCTTCTCCAAACAATACCAGAATGGGTACTTGGATGGTTGGCATGAGGCCTTGGAGAAGGTCAACCACCTATACGCCGTCCGGGGAGTCTTACTTCTTGAGCCAGATAGGTTACGTCCTTGAGAGGGCGATGAGTAGCCTTGTGCTTGCTTCCCCCTTTGTTTGTTTTCTCTACCGTCTTACTATTGCGTAGTAGTGACCGTTCCTTTTGCACTTGTAGGCACATAATGAGGCACTTCCCCGACCTGAGGGATGTGTTTTACAGTCGGGAGAGGGCGTCAGACGGGGTAGCAGGCCTCGTTTTCTAGTTTGTAAACATGACCAACACGCTGGGTCGGCTACTATAATGGGTGGGCCTTGTTGCTTCACTGCGCCCCCGTTGGTTCGTTTCCACGGACCAATAGGGATGCGAGGTGTCCTTCTTCTCCAACATAGGTGCCTTCCACTCTTGGTCCGCTTCCTCGGAACAAGCATGCTAGGGGAAGGTCGTCTACTACCGCTATGGAAGGTTGGAGGCAGGATCGTGTCCTTCCTTTTTTTCTTTCTTACATGTCTGTAAGATGGCTTCAAGAAAGCCTTTTTGACACTCAGGCAATCTTTGTATCTTGACCGAGGGACGAGATCTCTTGTACTCTTTGTACCTTGACTTAAGGAATAAAACTTCTCTTGATTTGTTTTGAACATGTACCTTTTGATGAGAGATGTTCGCATAATATGCTTCTGGTCGCTTCTCTATATGCATGTCCTCATGGCACTTGTATATTTTTTGGTGGACCAGCTCATGGTCATTGTTTGTGAAGGGACATTTATCTGCCTCTAAGGGACCCTTGAGTCACCTTCTGATTTTTAAGGGGAGTGGTGCTTGCCTCTAGGGAACCCGTAGGTTACCTCTTTGTTTTCAAAGAGAGCAGAGCTCACCTTAAGGGAACCCGTAGGTTACCTTCTCGTTTTCAAGGGGAGTGGTGCTCATCTCTAGGGAACCCGTAGGTTACCTTCTCATTTTCAAGAGGAGCGGTGCTCCCCTCTAGGGAACCCGTAGGCTACCTCTTCATTTTTAAGGGGAGCGGTGCTCGCCTCTAGGGAACCCTTGGGTTACCTCTCAGAGATGCGTAGGTAACTTACCTTGGTGGAGTACGGCTGGTGACGACTTATTGAAAAAATTTCCTAAGGTTGACGGAGTTCCATGTTCTGGGTATCTCTTCCCCCCCAGCGTCACTAGCCTGTACGCTCCTTTACCGAGTGCTTTTGCTACCCTGTATGGGCCTTCCCAGTTTGGTCCGAGCTTTTCGGTTGCCCCCCTTGGGTCAGCCACACTTGCTTGCTGTAGTACCAAGTCTCCGGGGAAGAAGCATTGCTCTTTGACTCGGGCATTGTAATATTGAGCCAATTTTTGTTGAAATGCTACGAGCTTTACTTGGATGTTGGCTCTATCTTCCTTGAGCAGGTCCAAGTTTTCTCACATTGTCTGGTTGTTTTTGGCCTTATCGAAGTGTCCCACTCTTAGTGAGGGGTTAGAGATCTCCACTGATACCACTGCTTCAGCGCCGTAGGCTAGGTGAAAGGGTGTCTCTCCAGTGGCGGCTCTAGCGGTGGTCCGGTGGGCCCACAGGATGCTCGAGATTGAGTCTACCCATGAGTCTCCTGCTTGGTCCAGTCGGGTCTTGATGTCGTAAAGCAACGTCCGGTTAGCATTTTCCACCAACCCGTTTGCCTGGGGGTGTCCCATTGAAGTGTAGTGGTTCCAAATCTCAAGCTCCGAGCACTTCTCATGGAAGGAGGTGCTCGCGAATTGTCTACCATTGTTGGTTGTAAGAACCCGCGGGATCCCAAAGTGACAGATAATACTTTGTAGTACAAACTTCTAGGTCACCTCGCTCGTGATCTTCCTCAATGGTTCAACCTTGATCTATTTGGTGAAGTAGTCAATAGCAACTATGAGAAACTTCTTTCTTCCTTGTGCCTCTGGGAAGGGAACTAGTATGTCCACCCCCCACCGAGCAAATGGGCGAGGCTCCATCAGAGCGTGTAACCGCGTTGCTGGCTGGTGGTGCAGATGAGAGAACTTCTGGCATTGGGGGCACCTTCGGACATAATTGAGGCAATCTTGCTACAAGGTGGGCCACCAGTACCCTTGCCGAATTAGCATCCTTGCGAGTGATCACCCCCAGTATGGCTTCCACAGAGCCCTTCGTGGATCTCCTGGATGGCCTGGTTGGCTTCCGTAGGGAACAAGCACTTCAATAATAAGGTTGAGAGGGAGTGGCGATACAACCTACCATCCACAATGGTAAAGTAGGCTACTCTTGCCCGCGTACGTCGAGCCTCTACGCGGTCACTCGGGAGCTGTTGCCAAAGAAGGAAATCCAGGAGGGGATCCATCTAGGAGGGCTCATAATCGATGGCATTTACCTAGGGTGCTGGCTCATCTATGCTTGGTGCTGACAACTCCTCTATCAGGATCGACCGCGAGTTGGAGACCGGGGTGGCCGATGCCAGGCGAGACAGTGCGTCTGCTCGGACATTTTCCTCCAGTGGGATGTAGACTACCATAAAATGGGAAAATTCTTTCGCCACAGACTGGGCCTACTCCAGGTACTTAATCATCGATGGCTCCCGCTCCTTGAATTCTCCCTTTACCAGGTTGGCGATGAGCATAGAGTCACTGTATGCGCGCACGCTGGTCGCTCCCAAATGCTTCGCCATGTGTAGTCCTAAGAGGAGCGCCTCGTACTCGGCCACGTTGTTTGTGGTCGGGAAGTAGAATTGCAAGGCATACTGAAGCTCAAGCCCTTCTGGCAAGAGTAGGACCAACCCTGCTCCGCTTCTCATGGTGTAGGATGATCCGTCGATGTATAACTCCCATGTGGGCCCGGAGGACTGCTCGGGCGAGTCTTCAGCGGGTATAGTGCATTCGACTATGAAGTCGGCGAGGGCCTACACGTTGATCGTAGTCCTGGGTTGGAACTTGATGTCAAATTCCCCCAACTCGATAGCCCATTTGATTAGCCTTCCTGAGGCATCAGGGTTCTGGAGGATTTACCGCAGTGGCTGGTCGGTGAGGACAGCGATAGGGTGAGCCCAGAAGTTTTGTCGTAGCTTGTGAGCAGCCGTAATGAGCGCAAGGGTGAACTTCTTGGTTCATGAGTACCGACATTCTGGGCCCTGAAGTGCTCAGCTGACGTAGTAGATGGGCCTCATAACCCCCGCCTCTTCCCATGTGAGGATGATACTCATTGTGCTCGGCGTCACGGATTGGTACAAGAGTAATTCTTCACCCCTTTGTGGTTTGGCGAGGATGGGAGGGGACACTAGGTAGCGTTTTAACTCTTCGAACGCTTGCTCACACTCCTGGTCCCAATCGATGCGCCCTTTCTTCTTCGGCACCTGATTGGCTTGCTTGAACAGCCGGAAGAAGGGGAGGCACCGCTCGGTGGCCCGGGATAGGAACCGAGCCAGGATGGCGACGTGACCAGTGAGGCACTGTACATCCCTCACTCGGCCTAGCCACTGCATCTCCAATACTGCTTGGATCTGGTCAGGGTTGGTCTCGATTCCTCGGTGGGTAACGAGGAAGCCCAGGAACTTTCCTGACCGCACTCCGAACATGCACTTGGCTGGGTTTAGCTTCATGTTGTACCCCCTGAGTGTAGTGAAGGTCTCCGCCAGGTCATCCAAGTGTTTGGCTATTTGGAGACTTTTGATGAGCATGTCGTCGTTGTACACCTCCATGTTGCGGCTGATCTGTGAGTCGAACATGTGGTTGACGAGGTGTTGGTAGGTTGCCCCCACATTCTTTAGCCCGAATGGCATTCGAGTGTAGCAATAGAGGCCATGATCGGTGACGAATGCGGTCTTGTCCAGGTCAGACTTGTGCATGCTGATCTGGTGATACCTGGAGTAGGCATCTAAGAAGCTCAGCATTTCATGCCCGACCATCGCGTCAACTAGTTGGTCGATCCGGGACATAGGAAAGCTATCCTTGGGGGTAGCTTTGTTGAGGTCGGTGTAGTCGACGCACATCTGCCACTTTTCGTTACTCTTGGGAACCAGGACCACGTTGGTTACCCAGTCTAGATACTGGGTAGGCCTTAGCAGCTCGGAGCGTAATTTTTTGTTCACCTACTCTCTGATGATGGCCAGCCACTCGAGGTTGCAACGCCTTTAGCACTGCTAGACCGGGCGACAAGCGGGGCCCAACCTTAGTTGTTGTGTGATAACCTCTAGAGGGATTCCGAGGAGCTCATCCTCAGACCAGGCGAACACGTCCTGATTGGCGGTGAGGATCCTTGCGTAGGCTTGTCTGTCGTGCTCAGATAGGTTCGCATCGATCCTTAGTGTTCTGCCTGGTTCTTTTCCCACCTGGATATGGTATAAGTCTTCTGCCGGGGCACTCGTGCTCGAGCCCAGGTCTTGGGTCTTAGCCCTCTTCTCAGGCGGCGCGTCTTTGGGATGTCGATCACGCATGGAGATGAGGTAGCATCTCCTGGACTGCCTTTGGTCTCCCCAGACTTCCCCTACCCCCGGGGGGTGGGGAACTTAAGCTTTTGGTGGTAGGAGGAAGGGACGCCCTGGAGCGTGCCGAGGATCCCTCGACCTATGATGGCATTATACCCTATCATCGCACGAACTACAATAAAGTCGACAAGGAAGGTTACCTCTTTTGGCGCCATCTCGAATGTAATTCGGAGTGAGATGCGCCCTGTAACAACTCGGAGATCCGGATACCGATGTATTGATAATATCGATACATCGATACCAAGAACTAGGGAAGTCACCCAAGAGGCTAGTGAGGCCCCTGAGGGGTTGGAATGGTTTTGTCGAGGGGCTACATAACGAATTGGAATGGCACGCATGCAGAATTAATTAATACAACAGTTAGAATTATAGTTTAGAAGTAAATTAAATATATCAGAGTGTTAAAGAAATATATACAGTAGTCCAGAGTCACAAATACACAAGTCTGACAACTAAACACTAGTCTAAAAGTACAACTACTCTGGGCATACCCCAGACAAAAGTATAAAAGGACAACCGCACTATTGCTGGCAGACTAAGACCGATCTCCAAAAGCACGGGAACCACCGGCGGATGACTGCGGCTGCTCACCTGAAAGGACAAAGGGTGAGTCACAGCCAGACTCAGTAGGGGTCATGCAGATCCCTATCTCGCACTAAACAAGCAATCATGCAAATATAAGGCAATTAGAGCATGCATTTAAAACAATAAACATGCATTGGCATACCTAAGGATCTTCTTGGCCAAAGAATGACCATTAACATGACCCCCACATTCACTATAATGAAGTGCTACAACAATCTTCTAGGCCTCAACATCGTCCAAACATCTCAAAAGCACTCCAGTGAGAGCACGCCTATACAGTTCTCCAGCAATGATAGTGTATCTTGTGGTGGCTCTTCTAATGGACTTGCGCTACTCGACATTTTTTATTTTGGGGAATGATCCATCATTGCAATACTGCTCTATTTCATGATACCAAGGTAGTTCATCTTCTTCCAAGATCTCTTCTAATTTTGCTAAGGACACCTCCTACAAGTTCTTCTTCTCGTCCTTCTCCTCTACAGTCTTCCTAAGGTTATCGAACCAGGGATCCTGAAAGGAAGGGGCGTCCAGCCTCTAGACCACGATGGTCTCAGTAGACTGACTGTGGGGAAAAGCTAAGGAGGAGGCAAGCGATGCCAATACATCGGCTAGAATATTCTGGGATCGAGGAGTGTGAATGTAGACCAGCTTGCGAAAGTGCCTAGCCAAGAGGGTGACCAAATCTTGATATGGCTTAAGCTTTGAGTCACATGTGCGGTAAGTGGAAAGGATCTGGCGTAGCACTAGCTGGGAGTCTCCTATAATATTCTGATATCGCGCGCCTAGAAGATAGGCATAATCCACCTATGAGAGCTTCGTACTCAACAACATTATTGGTGGCAAGGAAAGAGAGATAATATGCAAGAGGGATCGTCACCCCCTCCGTGGTGAGAAGAACAGTGCCTACCCCTCGGCCCTTGGAGTTGAGCGCACCATCAAAGTGCAAGGACTAGTAGGGATGATGGGACAGAACAACTAGATGCTCATTAGGGAATTCATCCTGGATAGAATCAGTGTAGGGCATAGACAAGTGGGCAAGATGCTCAGCGATGGCATACCCCTTGATTGCCCTCTGAATGACAAAGCTGATATCGAAATTGGAGAGGAAACTTTGCCAGCGAGCAAGTCTACTAGAAAGGATGGGCTTTTCTAAGAGGTAATAGATGGGGTCCAATCTATAGATCAGCCTAACCTGACGGGCGAGGAAATAGTGCTTCAACCTCTATGCCACCCTAACCAATGCTGCACAGGTCTTCTCCATGGCAGTGTACTTGGCCTCAATAGGATTAAATAACCTAGAATGATATTAAGCTTCTGATGCGGGACGACGGGGAGACTCGACTGGTGGACACGAACCTATGACCTAGATGACAGGACACGACTTACTAGACGACGCGACCAGCAACTGACCCACAGGCCAATGGACTTGCAGAGGCATTCAACAAGACTCTCTACTCCCTGCTAGCCAAGACCGTCAACTCTAGTAATAGGGACCGAGAAGATAAGATGTACGAAGTTCTATGGGCTTATCGTAGAGTCTATAAAACTCCAATTGGCTGTTCACCATTCTCCCTGGTATACGGGTCAGAGGCAGCGGTGCCGATAGAGCTGGAAATGCCATCACAGTGAGTCACTATACATCACGACTTGACGAATGACGAACAGACAAATATAGAAAGAAGACTAGAAGAGCTCGCTGAGCTCGAAGGAATATGTCTTCGGGCGCAGCAAAATATCCAACTATACCAAGCTCGCATGTCCCGCGCTTTTGACAAGTTGGTCAAAGGGCGAGAATTCAAGAAGGGGGACCTAGTGATGGTCAAACAAAGATAAGTAATGGCCTCCAATCCCAAAGGGAAGTTGGTTACAAACTGGGTTGGACCGTATGTCATCCACCGAGTATATGAAGGTGGTGCCTACGTTCTTGTAGACCACAGAGGAGAAGTCCAGTTCTCCCCTCTTAATGGGAAGCATATGAAGTTGTAACATGCAGCCCTATCGGCATTTGAATCATGACAGGAGCCGCTTGGCCTAGTGGCACTCCCCCTTGGCCGAGCTCTCCAAAATATGCACCCAGTTCGAATAAATTCTAAGACCATTGGCTCGCAATTGCAAAAGCTCCCCAATGCCCGCCACTCCCAGGGTCCCTTAAGAGCCCCGCATAGTCCCACTGGGTTACCACTCTACACATCAACACCATGTTGGACCTTACGTCCGCACTGGTGCATAAACTCTTTTCCTTGTGTTGGCATTACCTCTTGCCAACGAGTAAACCTTTTTCGGTACAAGGCTTTATGCCCTAGCCGATATATCCACATTATCGCCATTGCGGACCTTACGTCTGAATCGACGCGTAAGCCTTCTTCCTTCCGTCGACATTATCTTCTTGCCAATGAATAAACCCTGTTTTTGGCACAAGGCTTTATGCTCTAGCCGATATATCCACATTATCGCCATTACGGATCTTACGTCTGAACCGAGGTGTAAATCTTTGCTCGCATTGGCATTGCTTTCTTGCTAATGAACATACTTTTCTTTGGTGCAAGGCTTTATTCCCTAGCCGATATCTACACATTATCGCCATCGCGGACCTTACGTCTGAATCGGCACATCAGTCTCTCCTTGTATTAGCATTACTTTCTTGCCGATGAATACACTCTTCTGTTAGGTTTGGTGTGAGGCATTGGCCGTCTCTGGAAAGGATCCATCCCTACAATATTGCTCAATTTCGTGATACCACGGTAGCTCTTCTTCTACTAAGATCTTCTCAAGCTCAGTCAATGATACTTCCTTCAATTCTTCCTTCTCAGCCTTCTTCTCTACGGTTTTTCTAAGGTTATTGAACCAAGGATCATGAAGGGAAGGAGCGTCTAACCGCTGGACCACAATGGTCTCGGTGGAACGACTAAGAGGGAAAGAAAGGGAAGAAGCTAGCGATGCCAGCGCATCAGCAAGGATATTCTGGGAGTGAGGAGTATGGATATAGATGAGCTTGCGGAACTGCCTAGCCAAGAGCGTGACTAGATCCTGATAGGGCTTAAGTTTGGTGTCACAGGTGCGGTAGGTTGAGAGAACTTGACGTAGCACCAATTGAGAGTCTCCTATGATGTTGAGATAGTGGGCACCTAAGAGATAGCCGTGCTTCAGACCGGCAAGGAGAGCCTCATGCTCGGCTATATTATTTATGGTAGGGAATGAGAGTTGATAAGCAATAGGTTTGGTTACTCCCTCTAGAGTAAGGAGAACGATGCCGATTCTATGGCCCTGATAATTTAATGCACCATCAAAGTGCAAAGACCAGAAGGGGAGATGAGTGATCACAGCAAGGTGTTCGTCAAGAAACTTGCCCTGGATCGAATCAGTGCAAGGGATTGGAGAATGAGCAAGATGCTCAGTAATGGCGTACCCCTTGATTACCTTTTAGACAACGAAGGTGATGTCGAATTGAGAGAGAAAGCTCTACCAGCGAGCTAATCTGCTAGAAAAGATAGGCTTTTCCAAAAGATAATGAAATAGGGTACATCCTAGAGATCAGCTTGACCTCATGGGCAAGAAAATAGTGTATGAGTTTCTGAGCTACCCATACTAGTGCGGCTCAGGTCTTCTCCATGGCAGTATACTTAGACTCAGTAGGATTGAACAGTCTAGATAAATATGCTGCCCTTTCTCTTCCTTCATCGTCCACTTGGGCCAGGACAGCTCCTAGGGAGTCCTCAATGATAGAAATGTACAAGATCAGGGGTTTACCAGGGACAAGAGGTTGTAGAACTGAGGGATTAGATAGATAAACCTTAAGATACTCGTAGGCCTTTTGACGTTGCTCATTCCATTCAAATTTGGATCCTGCCTTCAACAATTCATAGAATGGACGGCATCTCTACGAGTGCTGAGATATGAATCTCCTAATGAATTGTAAATGCCCAATCAATCCTCAAAGTTCAGTAATGTACAAAGAAAGGAATTTCCAACCGTAAGAGAAATTGGGTAGAACCCGGGATGAGATAGTAATTAGAAATTATCTCTAAGATTAACCCTACCAATTTCATTAGAATTAACGAATCTATTACTCTTATTAGGTACCTTAATCTCACAATGGCTCATCGTGTTGATTGGGGAGGAATGCAACAAAGTATTGCGGGTCTCACCCAAGCCTTGTAAAATATGGCCCAAGCCGGCGCAAGGGCAGGTGCTGGCGATTTGCATTGCAACTTCCAGAGTTTAAACCCTCCACGATTTTCGGGTTCTTCTAACCCAGACGAGGCAGAAAATTAGATCGATGAAATGAACCGTATATTTGAGGTCATGCAATGTGCTGACCAAGAGAAAGTTCATCTCGTCACGTTCTAGTTAAATAAAGATGCCCGTACCTGGTGGAAGTCTATTCCGGCACCACCTGCAGATGCACCACATACCTGGGGTGGATTTCTTGCTCTTTTTCGAGCAAAGTATTTCTCCGAGCATGTCAAGGAGAGGAAGGCGGACGAATTCGCATCACTACATCAAGGCATGATGACGGTGGTGGAGTATGAGTTACAGTTCTCTCGCCTGGAACTTTATGCTCAGCACCTAGTGAGCACTGATCTTCTGAAGGCAAACCGATTTATGGACGGGCTGTGGCCCATCTTCATCCAGCAACTTGGCCCACAAAATATTCAGACCTACGCAGAGATGGTCCAACAGGCACACTTATGTGAACGGACCTTGGCGAAGGTCGACAAACTCAAGGGCAAGGGGGAGGAGCCGAGCCAAAAGTCTGATCGGCGAGATAAGAAGCAGGAAAAATTCAGCATCACTTACAACTCTCGGGATAGCAAGAAGAGATCCTAGAATGGAAACGGCAAGGATGATCATCGGAGAAAGAAGGCTAAAGGAGAGAAAGATAAGCAAGTCATGGTGGCTTGCTCGTTCTGTGACAAATTCGATCATGCGGCCGAAGAGTGTTGGAAGCATTTGGGCACATGCCTGATGTGGAAGTCGGGAACACCGCATGCTTGACTGTCCTCTGATGAAAGAGCAAGCATCCACAAGGAACAATGGTGGACGAAAGCGGCAGGCCAGATTGAATGCCGTATTGGAGGATGAACCAACCAAAGAAGGGGAGCTCATTGAAAGTATAATTTATATCCATTCCCATCCTACTTTTGTATTATTTGATACAGGTGCTACTCATTCCCTCATTGCTATCTCCTTTGCAAAAATATTGTCTATTTCACCTGTAGCACGCCGAGGGAGTGGGATGTAGGGTATCTCTCATAACTCACTCTGCGGTGGCACTCGATGAATGGAAATTTAGAACGGGCACTCACTCGCTGTCCGATGGAGCTAAAAAGTAATACTAAATAAGCAAAGGTAAACCAGAAGAGGAAGTGACCAGGAGCTCACCTGATCAGCGTGAAGACGTCGATCCCGTCTAGAGATGAAGGTGAGCGGGGAGGCGTGGGTACGCACCTGCACGCTGCGACGGTGTAGCTTCGACCTGAAAATGACAAGGGTACACAACTACACCTCATGCAGGAGGGATGGACAAGGGGTGGGGGTTAAAGTATTACAATCAAAAATACCTTCACATAGGCAGGGGTGATCAGCCAGCCAGGCGAGGGGGTGGGGAATTGGACGGCGAAGACCGATCACTCGGGGACCAAATTCTGCCCTGATGTCAGTTCTACACGGATAGCGAGCCGGTTGTGGGGTTGCCAAGATCACCTCCGATCGTTGATGAAGGAAAAACTGACACAGAAATGTCCGGGAATGGTCCAGGGATGCGCCAGCCGAGTTGTGGACTGATCGTAGTCTGGCTTTGGTCGTGGTTGGCCCGGGACCAGGGCAGGTCCGATTCGGCCCTGTCTGACCCAGAACCGTAGGGGCCTGAGAAAACTACCGCCACGAGCTCTCCCAGGATCTAATGATGGTGAGGCGAGTGTCGATGCGACCGTGGAGAAGTTCTCTTCAATCAGGAAGTGATGGGGAACCCAGAAGAGGTTAGAGTAGAGGATGGCGAGCAGAATAATAGGACAGGGTCCAGCCTAGTTCTGGCGAGACTACCTGCATACGCCCACTAGGAAGGCCGAAACGTGGTGCTCCAGTGCTCAAATGGCCTCCTCCTTCTTGGAATTGGTAGAGGACTGGTAGGGGCTCGTATCAGCCAAGAGTCGCTCCAAGAATCATAGAGGGCTGGTCGTGGGAGCTTCTGCACTTGGCCTCAGGTTGTCTACCAGAGCCAGGATGCGCAGTCTGGCGAGAACTGCTCCTCCGAGTAGCACAGACGTCGGATGGAGGGGGGACCATATCGCCTGTAAAGCTGCTTGGACGAGCATTCCGCCGGTATAGGATATGACACCAGAAGGTTGGTGATGATGACGTGACAGTCACTCCAACCCAGACCTATACTGCTGCCTGCGTACTGGCATGAGCAGGGTGTGGATAGGGGATGGGAAATGGGGAAGATGGGAGGTGAAATGGATGGCTGTGGGGGCCCCCACTAGCTATATCCATTCCTCCTTTTTGCTAATGTCAAAGGGGGAGAATTGTTTGATTGTAAGGAGGAGAATTGTACAGGGGGAGAGGTACAGAGATAGAATTGTCTCTGAGCATGCATTCAGGGGGAGCACTTTAGAGATGCATTCAGCAAGGGAGTCTACATCTGCATGCATAACATTTGACCAAGCATCTTGACATGTAGAGTCTGCATCTGTATTCATAACATCTGACTAAGCATCTTGACATGTAGAGTCTGCATTTGCATGCATAACATCTGACCAAGCATCTTGACATGTCAAAATGCATCGTCTTCTCAGAATTGTCCATTAGTGTTGCCATCATCAAAAAGGGGGAGAATGTTGTAAACCTTATTTTGATGATGGCCAATATTGATCTAAAGTGATGGTGTATGTATTTTGATGATTGGTTATCTGTTAGATGTTCATTCAAGAGTAAAGTCCATGCACGTTTAATGCAAGGTTCATATAGTTAGTCCGTGCATATTTTAGAGGCATTCAAAGTATAAGTCCATGCATGTTGTTCGCCCTTTCATAAAGTCCGTACATGTTTTCTCCCTGTGTATTGTAAAGTCCATGCATGTCTTATATAGTGTCCATGCATGTTTTGGACTTAGATTAATTGCTGTTGGGTTGCATCTTAAGTCCGTACACGTTTTGCATCTATCAAGTCCGTGCATAATCTGTGCGTCTTGTTCTATGAAGACTAAGTCCGTGCTCTTTTTGACAAAGCCCGTGCATATGTGTTGAAACATTGAGTCCATGCATTGTCCAGGTCCGTGTAGGTTTTAATTTGTTCATTTCATGTCAGTGCATATGTCTGAGTACATGCATGTTTTGGGTCGCCAAGTCCTAGCATATCCGTTTGAGGTCCGAGCATGGAGAAGTCCGTGCATCTTTGTACATGCAAAGTCCATGCACACTTTTCTTCAGTAGAGTCCGAGCACAGACGAGTCCATGCTAGTTTTCATTTTGATAACAAAGTCCGTGCATCTTTTCCTTGCAGCAGAACAACAAGTTGTAGGCAGGAAAATGCCTCATTTGACCTTTTTTTTCACCTCTCTTTTGTCTATCCTCTTCAATCCACTTGTTTGTGCTATTAAAATGTGAAAAGGGAAGACAGCAAATGAACAAGATGGAGAAAGGAAAACTAACCGTGACCGCCACCCAGACGTCGGGGTGCAAAAGGACACGCCCACGCCTGAGAAAAGTAGAGAGACACTCGCCGAACAGCACAGGGAATGGGACGGTTTCCACAGGAAAGCTTCAACCTCAAAATTCAAGTTACATGCACTATGCCACTTGCACGGGGGTTGGACTAGGGGTGGGGATTTGTTTTACAACCAAAATGCACCTTCATGCAGGGAGGGGTGATCAGCCGGCCAGGCGGGATGGGGAAAAACTATGCTAGAAGCCGAAGTGGACGTAGACCGTCAGTTCTGCCAGCCCTCTGGAATAGCAAGATAGGCAGTCGATTTTGGCTCCGCTACGGGCTCTCCCGAACTCCTTTATTGATGAAACCAGCACCAAGACCTCCTGGGTTGGACCAGGAGGATGTCAGAATTATTGGAGAATTTCTTGATGATGACGACGGCCGGGGCATGGTCATGAACAGGACTACTAGCTTCTGAGTCTGACAACTTCTAAATCATTACTTCTGGAAGGTCAGGTCTCCATGAATGCTCCCGGTGTCTGAATGATGCGGCACCAGAACTGATGTGTCCGTGGATGAGTCTTCTTCGAGTCGGGACCAACGGCGTCATCGGCAGATGTTGGGGCTGATCGTGAAGGACAGAACAGTGGGGGTGTGTCAGTGAAGGCTCTGGAAAACTGACCTGGCTCACCTTAGAGAGAAAATTTGGAACTTTTGATGCCGAGGTCCAAAATTAACTCTTCTTGTTGGAGATGGTAGAGGACTTGAAGTAGAAGCCCTCGGCCAAGTTTCACGCCCATAGCTTCTTAGGAACGGCTGTGGTGGCACTGGAACTTGGGCTTTGGTTCCCTGTCGGATTAGTCCTTCGCAGCTTGGGGAGAACGGCTCTCCCAGGCAGCTTGGAGCTCGGATGGACGCGAGACCACCTCTTTTGCAAAGCTGACTTGACGATCTTTCCATCAATATAGAACTTCCACCAGGTGCTTCGTGAGGATGATGACACAGCCTCTGCAATCCACAGCTTCTCTGCTGCCTCTGAACTGAGAACTACAGATTGAAGATGATGGGGGGAAATGGGGTATATGGGAGGGGAAATGGGGTGGATAGGTATGAGGGTGACCCCTAGCTATGAGGGGGTCTGGGAGGGGGTGTTCCAAGGTGTGGGAGGGAGAGAATGGGGTCTGGAAGGGGGTCTAGTAGATGGTGGGAGAGGGAGCTATGAATTTGGGTTGGGCGGGAGAGAGGGAAGGAGAGATATTTCCCAAGTTTGAATGGGGTTTGATGGTGGGGTTAATTTCTGGTCTTGGGGAGGGGAAGAGGTGTGTGGGGAAGGGAAGGGGGGCTTGGGGAGATGGGATTCTCCCTTGGGAGATGAGATTACCTAGGCTTATCATCTATTTATAAGGGTTAATCTACGTTCTATTTAGGGTTAACAGAAGGTAGAAAACAGAAAGCATAACGTGGTCTAGCAAGAACCGCCTCTTGCAAGTAGCAATCGATCGGGAACCGCCTCTTGATAGTAGCGGTTTCTGATGAACCACCTTCTGCTTGCAACAGGCAGAAGGTTAAGAATAACGTGCAGGGCCTATTCTAGAGAAATCAATGCATGAAAATTATGAGGAATAGAATGGTAAGACATGCTAACATATCTAGAATGAATAAAATGCATGAATAGACATGAATTAGGCTAAAGTTATCATCTTTTGAATTAAGAGATGCAAGGATAATATGCTGTAATGATCATGCTTACGCAGTCATAGTCATAGAATATGACGTATAGAAAGCATAAAATTTCATGAAATCAGAGGGCTTTTAATCCTGCCACATTGTTTAAGCCATCATGAGATAACCTACCTCTGTGGTTAGCTCTAGGGTTAGAATTTCTGACTGGAAGACGATGCTGGCTCTTGCACGTCCTACATGAAACCGACAATTTCCTAACCTTCTAACTCCTTAACTGCTGCATCTAAGTTCACGAAGTTTGGAGGGAAGGTATAAGATGTAAAGGCGAACAAATAATTCTAAAGACCAAACTTGAAATTACCTCGGTTAGGGTTCCTAAACCTATGATCTTTCTCAGAGAAACTCGCTCGTTCCTGTGTGGTCTGCAGAGAACCAGCGACTTCCATGGCTTCTAACTTCTCAAGGTCTTGATCTCCTGGCATGGGGTCTAGAGGGAAACTATAAGGAACAAAATCTTCTAAAGGACGAACCTGGGAAGACGATTCCTTACCTTCGAAATACTCGCTCTAAAATTAGGGTTCGCACAGGTTGAAGCTCAGATCTATTTATAGGGTTTGGCCTAGGGTGGCTAGATTAGACCAAATTAGAATCCTAGTTTGGAGTAAAATCGATCTCCAAGAGTCCTAGACTAGGTTGCCATGCCAGATAGCATCAAATTCTAGCAATTGAATGGGATAAAGATCCAAATTTTCTGGGGTTTATCGAACCCCATCATGGAAGTCAGAAAGCGATCTTGTCCTGACTGCCTTATGCAGAACACAGTCGCGCGATAGACCACGTTCTGGCGGTTTATCCGAAATTTTTAGATTTTTCTATTTATCTCCTATTATCCCCTTAATTAGCCTATTTATCTATTTTAAATCCAAAAAGAGCCCTAATTACAGCTCTAGAAGTGGACTTGGGTTTAGTTGAGCATATTAATGTTATTTCTAGCTAGTTTCTAACTGTACGTCCCGATATTCCGCGTTGGGGCGTGACACCGTATCAAGGCCAAAGGAGCTATCGTATCACGTAAAGGTGAGGGATCGTCGTATTAAGGCTCTGGCGGGAGCCCACCGTATCAAGGCTCCAAAGGGGGGGCCTCCATATAAGGGGTTGCTAGGGCATCACCATTTCAAGGCCCAGGGGGGAGCCTCACCATTTCAAGGCCACGAGGCCTCACCATTTCAAGGTCGTCATCGTATCAGGCATTGAGGCTGGATGCCGTATCACCTCGCAAAGGGGGGTACCATATCAACCTTGGGCAGGGTGTCGTATGAGGCTCAAACGGACCTCACCATTTCAAGGCCAATGGAGCCTCACCATTTCAAGGGTAGGGGCCTCACCATATCAAGGCCAAGGGGCCTCACCGCCTCGCCCTTCTTTCTTCTTTTCTTTTCTTCTCTTCTTTATCCCCCTGCACATAAACATGGGGTGAGAATTTTTAATGTCCACAAATGCCCCCCACCCGCAGACGGCGTGAGAGAGGGACAAGAGAGCGGGGCCTGGGGGTGCAACCTGATTGAGAGATTCATCAACAAGATGAGGAGAGCAGGCTATGAAAGTCGAAGTTGTGAAAGCAAGCCACGAGGGCAGAGAGAAGGATTTGTTCCTTTAATGATATGGACAAAAGGTCCAAATAAAAAGAAAAGGGGGTATTCGTCGCCAAAAGGGGACGGAGAGAAGAGTTTGCTCCTTTAATGATCTAGATGGAAGGTCCAAATCAAAAGGGGATGTTCGTCACTGAGAGGGGACGGAGAGAAGAGTTTGCTCCTTGAATGATTCAGACGGAAGGTCCAAATCACAAGGGAATGCTCATCGCCGAAAGGGGACGGGGCGAAGAGTTTGTTCCTTAAATGATCTGACTGGAAGGTCCAAATCAAAAGGAGTATTCATCACCCAAAGGGATAGATAGAAGAGTTTGCTCCTTTAAAAGAGGTATTCATCACCCGAAGGGACGGGTAGAAGAATTTGTTGATTCGAAAGAGGTATTCATCACTTGAAGGGATGGAGAGAAGAATTTGTTCATTCAATGATCTGGACAAGAGGTCCAGGTTGAAAGGATTGTTTGTGACCCCGAAGGGATGGAGGGAAGAGTTTGATCCTTAAATGATCTGGACGGAAGGTCCAAATGAAAAGGGGTATTTGTCACCCGACAAGATGGAGAGAATGGTTTGTTCATTCAATGACCTACTTCATATAAGGGCAGAAGATGATGCATGAATGACCAAGAAGCCCTTCTAAAAGTCCTTAAAAAACACACCCAATAGATGGGAGAAACTCTAAGGATAATATGGTAAAAAGCCAAGCAAGATGGACCAAGAAAATTGGAGTTCGAAATCAAAACGGCAAACCCAACTCAGGTCACCCAGAAGAAGTGTCGACTCAAGGAGTCGACACTTTCTTCAACCCAATTTATCCCGTTCTGCCAAACCTCAAAATAAAGAATGCAGGACAAAAGTGCCGACTCACAAAGTCGACACTCTTTGTCGAGTGTTCTTCCAGAAGAAAAAAATAACACACAGGCGAAAGTGTCGAGTCTTGGAGTCGACACTTTTGGCCATGTGTTCTGTTTGCGTTAAAAAAAGCCCCCAGGACACAAAGTGTCGACACACAGAGTCGACACTTGCTGCCTGCTGCGTTGAGGCAGCAGACAGAATAACAAGTGTCGACTCTATGAGTTGACACTTGCTCTGTCCATGCAAGAAACTGCCTATGGCAGTCCAATGCAGGCAAAAACCTATCAAACCCATTGAAAGCATGATATGCCAATTAAAATGACATGCATTTGAGGGTCTTAAGACACCAATCAAACTAGGGTTTTATTAAGGAATATAGGAAGCTAAATGAGCAAGATGCTACCATAAGATTATCATGAAAAACATGCATGAGAGGCACATGAGAACCCAGTTCATGAAAAATACTTCAAGTCCATTCATGGCAACTATAAATCAAATTTAGAAATGAAATCTTACCATGGATCCATTGGTTTGAAGGCAATGTGAACCTGCACTTGGTATAAGCAAATCACTCAAGTCAATCTTAAGGCAATGCAATTGAATTCTATCAAACCACTCATGAATACAAGTTCAGTCCATTTTCTATTCAAAGTTCAGTCCAAAGATTTCAAACTCAGTTAAAGGCAGTCTGAACCCAATTTTTCATGCAATCAAATATAGAGTGTCAAATGAAAACCATTTCAACAAATTCAATAACAAGGTTCCAAAAATCATCATGTTCAACCATCATACAGTTCACCTGAACTTTGGAATGACTGAAAGTAAATTCTCACACATTGTATAAGCCAGAAAGCCCATGAACTATATACATGAAGGCCCATTCATAAATAGTGCTCAAAGTAGCCACACCCATCTATGTTCAAAGAATTAATCATTTCCACACTACATACCAAAGGTGTGATAAAATACAAACAAATGAAAAACATAACACACCAGGCCAAGTTATTTGCTGCGATACTTCGCCACGTCCCTGACGGGCACCGTCTTCTAGTGGTATTCAAGGCTCAAGCCCAATTCAGTAGCTGGTTGGGCGGACATGCAAAAGAAGTTTGTCGACCGTTTCCAGACGGTCGAACGAAAAATCTCCCTAGCGGAACTTTGCGCCCTTAAGCAGAGAAAAGGGGAGACCGCGTTGGACTTCATCAAGCGGTGGAGGGACGTCAGCATGCGCTGCGATAATCCTTCGATGCCCGAAGACGCGATCACCATCTGCCGCAGGGTTTTGTCGGCGGAAGTCAGTGAATAGCTTTTGGGCTCAAATATCAGGAGCTTCGACCAGTTGAATACGGTGGTGGCGGAGATTGAAATGTTCTTCGCCGATCACTCTGCACAAGCTTCTGCCAAAGGCAAATCCTCCAAAGACCACCTGGCTAGTGGCAAGGAGGTCAATGCGGTGGACTTATCCCCGACGAATGGAGACAAGGGAGAAGGAAAATCCAAAGGAAATGGCAAAAGGCCCAACGCCAAGGTGAGTGAGTCTCTGTTAGCGGAGCGCATGAAGACGCCTTGTTCCTTCAGGAAGGAGCACATCAAAATGCTCTTTGATTGGTGCATAAAAGAAAAGCTCATCACCCTGTCGGATCCGCGAAAGCCCTCAGAGGTGGATAAAATAGAGGATCCTACTTATTGTGTGTATCATCGAAGGTTGGGTCATACCGTCGGGGACTGCTATGTTTTCAAGAACATAACAGAAGAGCTCATTCAAAAGGGCTTGATAAATATGCTGGGTCATGCAGTTGACCCGCCACAGTCTCATGCTTGGAGTCAATCAAATCGGTCAGCTAATGTGGTTTATATGGCGGCGACGGCTTCGACCTCCAACGCCTCCGAAGCCGGGCCTTCAAATCAGTAGCCCAGTGTCGGTCCAAGGGCCGCTCCTTCACTCCCTGAATGTCTAGCGCTGCGGAGGACTATTCGGAAGATCCGACAATTGCAACTGGAATAGAGGCGTCTGCTGCAGTTTCTGGAGGGCATTGATTAGCAATTGGTCACATTCCCCTTTGGCCCATTTGCCGAGGGGCTAGCTCCAGCCCACATACGGGAGGTAGGTGTATCACCTACTGGCCGGGCTCCGCTTAGGGGTTAGCTCTCTGAGGAATCTTCAGACTCATCTGAAGGCGTAGAGGATACACCCGAAGGTAGGGGTGAGCACGGTTTGGTTTGGTTTGGTTTGAAGAGAAATTTTCTCAAACCAAACCGAACCGAATTAAGGCCGGCACTACCAAGATGTATCAGAATTTGAAAAGGCAGTTCTGGTGGCCAGGTATGAAAAGAGATGTGGCTGAGTTCGTCTCGAAATGGTTGACATGCCAGCAGGTAAAAGCTGAACATCAAAAGCCTGGAGGAATGCTTCAACTGTTGGAAATTCCGATGTGAAAATGGGATCATATCACGACAAATTTTGTGGTGAATTTACCTCGGACTTCGCAGGGCTTTGATGGTATCTGACTGTTGGTTGATCGTCTGACTAAGACAGCTAGATTGTTGCCGATCAAAGTTGCTTAGAGTGTGTAGAAATTGACCGAGCTTTATGTTTAAAAGATTGTGCCATTGCATGGAATTCCAATTTCACTTATGTCAGATCGTGACCTACGGTTTACTTCTGGCATCAGCGTTGGGCATAGAGTTGGCTTTCAGTTCAGCGTATCATCCGTAGTCTGATGGACAGTCACAGAGGACTATTCAGACTTTAGAAGATATATTGCGATTGTGTTGCCTTGATTGGCAAGGTTCGTGGAGTCAGCATTTGTCACTTGTGAAATTTGCTTATAATAACACTTATCACTCCAGCATTGGTATGGCACCGTATGAGGCTTTATATGGGCGTCCTTGTCATACTCCTTTGAACTGGTTTGAGGCCGGTGACAGATTGTTGACAGGACCTGATATGGTTTAGCAGTGTGCGGATGTGGTTCGCTTGATTTGGCAGAAAATGTTGATAGCTCAGAGTTGACAAAAAAGTTATGCAGATCAGCGCAGGCGACCACTGCAATTTGAGCCTGGAGATATAGTGTTTGTGAAAATATCTCCGATGAAAGGCGTTATGAGGTTTGGGAAGCATGGAAAGCTCAGTCCGCGTTATATTGGTCCATTCCCTATTCTTGAGTGTATGGGCCAAGTGGCATATCATCTTCAGTTGTCAGCGGCTATGCAAGCGATCTACGATGTGTTTCATGTGTCTCAGTTGAGGAAATATGTGTCTGATGCATCTCACGTTCTCGATGATTCAGTTTGGCCCGAGGTGACTATAGATTTATCCACTCTAGAGTACCTTATTAGAATTGAAGATCATCGTGAGCAGCGACTAAGAAATAAGGTAATTCCTCTGGTTAAGGTTGTGTGACAGCGTCACTCAGGGAATGAAGCAACATGGGAACGTGAGGATGAAATGCGTCAGTTATTTCCTTTCTTATTCGAGTAAGGTATAATTTCCTTCCATTTTCTCCTTATCTTTTTTTTTAAATTTCGAGGATAAAATTTCCTGAAAATGGTGATCCAAAAATTCAGGGGCATTACAGCTCTCCCCCCTTAAACAAATTTTATCCTCGAAATTTAAACCAAAGCATAAGGACAAAGGAGGAAACTTACTTGAACAGGTGCGGGAATCGCTACCGCATCTCATCCTCGCACTCCCAAGATGCCTCACCACTAGAGTGACACTGCCATACCACCTTCACTAAGGGAATAGCCTTATTCCGCTAGTGTTGCTCACGTCGATCCTCAATGCAGAGAGGGTACTCCGGGAGGGACAAGTCTGGGGTCACCTCAGGCCACACGGAATCCTCTAGGACATGAGAGTCATCGGTCATGTACTTTCGCTGCATCGACACATGGAACACGTTATGCACAACAGCTAGCTCCGGGGGTAACTACAACCGATAAGCTACTTCACTGATACGCTCGACAATGGGAAAAGGACTAATGTAGTGGGGACTCAACTTCCCATGCCTGTCGAAGTGCATTACGCCCTTCATGGGAGAGACTCTCAGAAACACCCAATCTCCTACCGTAAAACTGAGTGGTTGCCTTCTCCGGTCAGCATAGCTCTTCTGTCGACTCTGCGTTGCCAACATCTTCTGCCGGACCAAATGCACGACCTCAACACACTACTGCACCAAATCAAGCCCTGCCAAGACACCCTCACTAACCTCAAACCAATCAAGCGGAGTCTGACATGGTCACTTGTACAACGCCTTATATGGAGCCATACCAATGCTCGAATGATAGTTGTTGTTGTAGGCAAACTCCACTAACGACAAATGGTGGATCCAACTCCCTTGCCACTCCAGACAACATGACCTCAACATATCCTCCAGAGTCTATATGGTCCTCTTAGACTGACCATCCGACTAAGGGTGGTAAGCCGAGCTGAATGCTAATTCCATACCCAGAGCTCTCTAAAAGCCCCTCCAAAATCCTGATGTGATGTGGGGATCTTGATCGGAGATAAAAGAAATAGGGATTTCATGCAATAGAACAATCCACTCCACATAATGTCAGACAAGTTTGTGCACTCTCCAACTGACTTTGACCAGTAACAACTAGGCTATCTTCGTTAGTCTATCCATCAACAACCAAATACTTTGATGCCCGATGGAAGTCCCCGGTAGCTGTTGGACGCATTTTATTTTATTTGTTTTATTTATTTAATTTTATTTTAATTATTTATTGGCGTGTCAGTCACATACATGACAAATTTATTATGCGCTCATCTGACAGATCAGATAATTATGGGTGATCGTGTCGGGACATAGAAAGAGCACTAGTGGATATTGCCAATATCTAGGTGGTTGTCTAGTGTCTTGGGCATCTAAAAAGTAACATACTATGGCACTCTCCACTACTGAAGCAGAATATGTTGTAGCAGGGAATTGTGCAGCCCAAGTCCTCTAGATTAAACACCAACTTGTTGATTATCACATCAATTTAGGATGCACTCCCATTTTGTGTGATAACACCAGTGCTATTTCATTAACTAAAAATCTTGTTCATCATTCTAGGACTAAGCACATTGAAATTAAACATCACTTCTTGAGAGATGAAGTAAGCAAGAATGAGATAGAGCTTTACTTTATTGAAGTTGAAAAATAAATTACTGACATTTTTAGTAAGCCTCTTGGGAATGATAGATTTAAGTTTTTGAGAAGGGAACTAGACTTGTGTAAATTTCAGCATGATGATTGATATCTCATTCTTGTCTATTATGAATAAATGCTTCTTCATGATTACGTTATATGCACATGTTTCAAACTATCATTGGGTTGAGTCTGTCAATAGCATAACTGCATATATTGCATATTGTCTATCTTGATCTCAATGGCATATCAAATGGTATGCTGGGAGAAGGACAGATATTGTCTATCTGGAAACTCACACTATGCATAACGACTAGTCCTCTGCCAGGTACCTTGAGTCAAGTGTCTTATGTGTCTCATGTCAAGTGTCCAGACGGAGTATCCATCTAGACAGGGAGAGTATATGTTGAAAATCTTTTCATTCTAAGTTGATAGTGGGAGTTTAGAACTTATCAAGTTGTATCAGAAAACAACAGTTGGTATCAGGTTGACATACATCACTTGGTAACACACTACCTACCATCTTGAACCTCATTACTTGATATATCCTTTAACCCTCTCACTTGAACATCACTTGATATCTCATCTACTTTCACCCCTAACAATTCATTCACTTCATTCTTGAAAATTCTGAAATCTCTTGGAAATCGTGAATGACATTCTAGTAATCAGTTCATTACTTTTAAGCTGTTAAAATTAGAAATCTACTTCTCTAAGAATGAGGAAGGTAGTATGACTGAACTGATGATTTAAGCTTAATGAACTTTAGAATCTAAAGGCTAAGCTCAATGAAAAGGATTATTCATTACATTTAATAGCTCTCAACCATCTGTTACATGTTGTGTCTAATTTAGTCTTTCAGAATCTGAAAGTCTATAAACTCAAGGAATTCTTAGTTGAGAAGCTGAGAGTTGTGTATTGTTTTTAAACAAAATCAGAGGGCAAGCCTATGTTCAATCTACTGGCTTAATATATATGCTGAATGCGTTGACGCATGGAGCTATAGCGTCCACCCAATTTGATCAATTATTGCTGAAATTTTAACTGCTGAGTTGACGCTACTTGATCAATGCGTTGACGCACTCGGGTAATCCAGTAGCTACGATCTTGGATACTTGAACGACTGTGTTGACGCTGCTTGATCAATGCGTTGATGCACTAAGGTAATCCTGTGGCTACAAACTTGGTTACTTGAACTGTTGTTCCTATCTTCGCATTTAAACAAAAACAAATGCACATGTTACTGAATCAAGATTTAATGCATCATATTGGAGTTCAATTCATCATGCATCCATCTCTTAGTTGTCATCATCAAAACAAGAAGGACAACAGACTTCATATGCATCTTTGCACCCAGAAACCTGCACGGACTTAACCCCAATGTGCATGGACTTAACCTTTGAAAACTTGCATGGACTTCGATTCTTTGTTGAGAACCTGCACGGACTTCACTTTGCATTGCATGCCCGTTGCATCAAAACATGCACGGACTTTGCGTGAGCATCGGCACGGGCTTCATTCCAGAGCCAGAAACTTACACGGACCTTATCCTTCGCCGGTATGCTCCTTGAACCTTCACCAGTGCACCTTTCTCACTTCTTCACCGGCGCAGGCCTGTGAACTCTTCTCCGGTACGCCTACCTTCGGCCTTGCACCGGTGTACTCTGCCCATCCCATCGCCGGTACACCCTTCCTGCCCCCACCGGTGCACCCTTTTAATGACTTCGTCGGCACGCCTAACCCCAGCCGTCTCTGACACGCTCCCCAGCACCCTTGCCCGGTGCACCTCCCAGACCTTCTCTGGCACGCTCCCTAAGGACCTCTGCTGGTACACCCATCATACCTAACCTCCAGTCTTCTTCAGCACACCAGTCCAGCACCCTCGCCGGCACGCCCCATGGCGTTCAGTAGTACGCTCCTTTTAGCCCTTCGCCGGCACACTATCCCCAATTCAGTCTCAGCGCCCCTTTTGGCCCCTCTCCAGCCCACTCCTCTTCATTAAAAAAATATATAAATAATAAGGATATAAAAGAAAATAGATAAAAATATAATGACAGTAATAATAACAATAATAATTAAAATTATAATAAATAAATAAATCTTAGTATGTAACAAACGAACAAAAAAAATAAAAAAAATATATGTAATAAAAGGGGGAAAATAGCAAAACCACCCACCAAGAAAGAGAATCCCAAAAAAAGAGGAAAATAAAAGCCACCCAGACAATGGGGCCTCTAGATGGCAATGAAAAAAAGAGAAGGATACATGTATGACATTGAATTCTATATTGTACAAGATGCTTCGGCTTCTAGGTATTAATTTTAATCAAGAAAAAATCATTACCAAACCATGATCCAGAACAAGACAAGTTATTGATTCAAGAGCAAGTAATTCCATGGACTGCTGACTCTCAGAGCCATCAAAATTGACTTTTCAGCAGAAATTTTCCAATGGACAACATTTTACCACTCCAAGAAGTGAATCAAAATACCATGAATGCAAGCAACTCATGTTTCTAGAAATGGTTTGTTGACGAAGGGACAAAGAGATACCTGAAAACCCATTTCTTCTCTTCAAAGAACTTTCTGACCCCACCAACCCATTCAGTCCATCTTTTACCAACGTATTCCTTCCTTCCAACCCTCTGAGGTGAAGCTGTTCGCTGCAATGACGGGAATCTATATAGAATGTTCCCCTGCATGTTAACAGAATAGATGATCATGGTATTTCATTCATTATACTTTATCCCATCATCAAATGATGCATACATGTAGTGAAGAAAATGGGGTGGAATTGACAAAGATCCCAAAAGAAGAATACTAGGGCAAAGACATGCAGGAAAGCACTCTCATTTTGGGCTTTTCATTCTGGTCTCCATGGTAGTAAATGTGCTTATTATTGGCCTTGCACTTTTACTTCCACATAATTACAGTTGTTAATTTTGATCAAAACTCTATGACCAATACTCAAGTGGAAACAGCAAATTGTTTGTTCAATGTCAGTTTGAGGAACCAACTTGAACTGAGATGGTTTGCGCCTGCTTTGATGGGGAAGGTGGAACAATAAAACCTGCATGTCGGCATGAAAGCATTTTCATACTTTTAAGATAAAACTTAGTTAAAGCACTTTCATCAAAGATCAATAGCTGAAAAATACAGGTTAGCAACAAAGTAACAAAGTAACATATATTGTGCATTGTGCCTGTTGTGCATGCTTGCATTTCATTATACATTGTGCCTATTGTGCATGCTTGCATTTCATTCAATGCATTGTGCCTGCTTGCATTTCATTCAATACATTGTGTTTGATTGCATTTCATTATATGTGCCTGTTAATACACTGTGTCTGTTTGCATATGTATGTTTGCATTTCATTAACTCTGTGATGATAACTTAATGCTGGCTAAAGGAATGCATGAAGGCATCATATTGATCTTATTGCCATAGTCCTTCATGCCTGCCATAGTCTTGCATTACAGACTGACCTCTCCCAGGTGGGTCAACGATCCGGGAAGTCTAGGGCTACGTCTGGTGGTTCCATCACATGGAAACTCCAAGCACACCATTGGGATACTAGGAGCGAGCCAATAATCACAAGTAGCACGAATATAATATGGACGTAGCATAGAATGCATAAGACAGGAATTAAACATGCATTACTACAATTCCTAAACAAGCAGAGTGTAACGGACCGGGGACGGGGCATTATGCTACTATAATGCGCCTCCCCTAGGCCGTTATGCTCATCTGTGCACAAATCGAAACTCAGGCATGTAGACCATGACGCGCCACCTCTGGGACGTCATGCAATGTACAACGTGCCTCAAGCCACACGTTATACTCACCAGAGAAACCTCCAAAACCGCACAGACCATGGTGCCATGACAAGTGCACCATGTGACTATAACGCACCAGGAGTGGTCTATTAAAGTCACCTGAATGCTGGAAACTCAGAGAACTCCATAGTTAAACCCACCATATAATGCACCACGATAGGGGCGTTATACTGGCCATGGTGGACTAGGACCGATCCGTCATGCCCCACAACCTATCGACCTACAGAAAACCCCAATTACATAACGGTCCACAAGCGGTCTGCCATGCAATGCATAACGCACCCCCTACGGTCCGTTAAGCATATAACGGCCTCTGGCAAGCGCGTTATACCCTCTGGGGAACGAGAGGGCTAACTTCAGAACCGAACTCCCCTTTGGTCAAGCAGGATCGACGCAAAACAAAAGAAAATGGGTATAAGGAATTAAATAACAAGATTTCTACAACTACAGCATGCATCAAAATGCAAATACAATACCCCTAACTAATTTTTCAAGCATTTTTAACCTAAAAATCCATAAAATGTAACTTGCATAGAAAACGATGCAAATGCCTACGCATGGGCATGCATGTGGTACCAAAATGATCCTAGTGAAGTAAGGAGTCCATCCCCCTACCTTGATCGCGACGATAGCCTCGAAAAATGTGCATGCAGGCGACGAAGCTCCGGAACACCTCTCGACCAGATCTGTTCCCATGCCCCACAAACCGCGAAATGGAAGGCACTACCAATCCTCGCGATGAGCCAGTTCCAACGATATCTCCTGCGCCTTGATCTAGGCTCAACACGGGCCAGAACTGGCAAAAGAGGGGGCAGATGAGAGAGAAAGAGTGAGAGAGGGTGAGAGAAATGAGGGAGAGAGAGAGAATCAAGTGGAGAGAGAGAGGGTGACGACGAGAGTTATAAATTTTTTGATTCACCGGCGTGGGTGGATAGAGTCTTCCTTCTCTTCTTTCTCTTCCTCTCTTCACTCCCACCTGAAGAAAAAAACTTCTCCTCTTCCCCAGCGCGCCGGAAAGCCAATCGGGAAAGGGGGGACTTTCTTCTTCTCTTCCTTGCGCGCGAACCACGAACAGCCCTCGGGGAAGCCTTTTCTTTGAATGCTTGGCCTATATATATGTCAAGCATCCAAATCTTTCTGCTAGAAGGTGAGCGCGCTGGGGATTTTGCTTACGTCACGTCAGTTGCGTGTCGAGCTTCCGCGTTCGCCATGTTGCAATCGCCATGCCTTGCAGGGACATGGGCAGCCAGCCAGGAATGGCCGTTCGGCGGTTGCAGGGCTTGCATTGATGAGGAATGGATGTTTCACGGCGCCGTTCTAATACTCTTTGAGAATGAGGGGTTGAAATGGCGCGGTCAAGTGGCGCGTCATTTCAACCCGCGTCGTTTCAAGTGTTTGAAGGAAACTTGCTGGGTTATTTGAGCGCGCCGGATAACCAAGCAAGGGCGCGCCGTTTCAATGCAAGAAAGGGGAGGGGCACGCTAGTTTGGGACGCGCCGGTTAAGGGCCTCATCGCTCCGTTTCAAGGCCCATTCATGCCGTATTAAGCACTAAACTAATTCGTTTCGAAGTCGCAACTATTTATACAAGTGTTGGCACTCCCGAAACACTTTCGTCGTGATGCACGACGTCCATGATGTTTCATTCACAACTTCTGGGGCTCGGCCCAGGGCTTTGCGTGACTTCCGACGTAAGTCGAGACTGTGCCGAAATCCCCAACTTTTTTTTTATTCATCTCCCGGCACGGCCGATCGTAGAGATCTTTTGCTCGGGGTCTCCCTTGATGGGTAGCGAACTGCCCAGTGAGTTCTCGTCCTGGCCAGGCGAGGTATGGGTTTATTCGGCCTTCCCACCTTTGACTCGCACGTAGGCGCGAGTGCCGAAGGCGCCGTGGGATCCTCGTCGTCATTTTTTGACATCCACACTCGTGCTCTGAGAAAACCCTCTCCTGATCGACTCTCAGCCCCCTACGGAGTGCTCGGTGACTGACAGTAGGGGGAAGTGAGGAGGGCAAATCCAGTTTTGCCCGGGAACGGCCCAATAACGATAGGCCCATAAAGGATTGTTCGCAGTAAACTCTCTTAAGGAACGGGCACACGTGCTCAGCCTAACAAGAGGAGGCCCGGCCTAGAAAAGCATCAGATTCTACAATGCATAATGGCTACGGCCCGAATGCAGTTATCACGGCAGTGCTGGTCGGTTCGCTTAGTGCATGGCCGAAGCATCCGAAGCCACGAGCGGACGAACTGCAGCCGGACGCATGGCTGAAGCTTGTGCTGACCGTGAAGGGGGCTGACTCGGAAAAGCAGGTCTTGGAAAAGATCAAGCAGGAGTCTGACCCGTTGACCGTGTCAGCAATCCTCGCGCTGGAGTCGGAAGGCAGGGCGGCGCTCGCGGAGTATGCAATCTGGCTGTCCGTGCAACGAGAAGTCGACCACAAGCGACTGGACCCGTGGACCAGCCAGTATGTGGCCGGGCGCCTGCAAAGTGCACGCGAGACGATCGAACGCCAGGTGTTGTCCCAGCTGATGCCATTTGCCGACCGGCCGGGCCCACAGTATTGGTATCTGGGAAAGCCTGTGGCGCGAAGCGAGATGATGAATCTCAGCCAACTCGCCTCTTGGCTCTTCGGTAACGTCTTTGACCAAGCCCCCATCCTCGTCAACGAGCTGATCAACAAGGACCGCCCCACATCGGCAATCGTCCTTGCAAGGCAGAGGATGTTTGAGGTCATCCTCGGCGGTGACACATCCCGTCCGGTCTGCGCTTCCACCGATTTTCCGCCGGAACGGCTGATCCATTACACCCTGCTGCGTCAAACCGGACTGTGGGCGGAGGACGAAGGCCGGTGGCGCCTTACCGAACCGACCTCTGAGGCATCGATCGACATCACGCACGTGTGGAACCGGATTTCGGAGTTACTCAGGGCGGAGCAACCTCCGACCTTCCAGACTCTGTTGGAAGCCCTGTCGGCACCACCGCTAGGCATCCGGTCAGGACCGGCCGGTATTTGGCTTGCGATGTACCTCCTGATCCGACGCAGTCGATGTGCCGTCTTCGAACGCGGGACGCTGGTGCTGGAGGTGACGAATGAACTCCTCCAGCGAATGTACAAGAATCCGACTGCCTTCGAGTTGCGAGAGTTGTCTGCGGACGAACAGAGCACCAAGCTCCTGCACACCTATCGGACGGCGATCGCCGCGATAGGCTCCTCAGTCGGCGGGGAGTTGACGTTTCTCGAGCTGGCGCGTAGCTTGTACCGCTGGTACGCGCGGCTGCCGGAATTCAGTTTGCAGACGGGTCGCATCTCGAAAGAGGCGGCTCTCTTCAAGTCTGTGCTCGCCAAGGCTCAGGATCCCATTGAGTTGCTGACGACAAGCTTGCCCACGCTTCACCACGAGACCAAGCCAAAGGGTAGCACGGCAAAGGGGGAAAGGGGGAGTATTTAGCAAGTGGTGAGATGTGTATTGCTTGGGGACCCATGTCCACTGGTCGTGGCATTGTCAACCAGGTTGCCATGGATTTTGGATGGCACTTCCCTCCTCTAGAGATGTGTGCCATGAGTTGTAAGAGGTTGTGTCCCACGACTCTGTGGTGTGAGCGGAGCTGGGATTGGCAGGCATCCTTTGGGATCGTTTTGAGGCGAAGGATTGAATGAGATAAGATTTGATGAGACAGGATGAAGGACGATGCCCGTGTGCGGAGGTCTCTGATGAGACGTTAGTGTTGGAATGGTGGTCCTTAGTCTACGACCAGCATGGGAGGATTCTCCGTAAGTCTGAGTCAAGTGACGTGAGGACCGAGGAGAGTCTTTGTTATGTGGTTTTGCCGTACTCCCCTGAGACGGTAGAGTTGGTGTGAGGTTCGAGATAGGATGCGGCATCCAAGTGATATTTGGCTCGAGGTGCGGTGTTGGTCTGTGAGAGAGTCAGTGGATGGCCCCGAGAGTTGTAATGTTTCCTTCGGATCTGATGGAGGACCAGGAAAGAAGGAAGAAGTTGAGCAAGTGGAGGTTTCCCATTGATGAGCGTCTAGCGACTAGTGGGTGGTCATTCACAAACAGGAGATGCTGCTGGTGATCGTGGTTCGAGAATGGCGAGAGTCGGGTATCGGTGAGACCTTGGTGGTCGTCTCCGTGATGTGCCTCCCAGATGAGATCATGGCTTTGTTGAAGTTGTCTTCTTACAAGAGTTGGCACAGTGATATGTCTGACGATCGGCTTGCCAGGTGTGAGCTGATGGAAGCTCAGTGTTGGTTGTCCCTGGTGTAAGGCTTGAGATCTGTCAGCGAGCTATGGAGCTGACGTGTGATTGTATACCGACCTTTGGATGGATTGGTAGTTGTTTCTCGTGATGAGTACTGTCTCCTCGGCGAGCGAGATGGTGGCAGCAGTGCCATGATTGATTGTGTTGTGACTGAGGTGATGCTAGACTATGTCCTTTGGTGTATGCTGCTCTGATGACCAGTGTGTGCGGTGTGCAGAGTAAGGTGTCGTTCATAATTGTAGTCTGGATGTGTCCCTCAGGTTGGGAGCTTTCGTGAGAATCGAGGTTTTCTGTGTTGGAGCTCTGACGGCGTTGTCAGTTGGTTAAGGCATTCCTCTCCCGTGTTCCCGTGGTTGTCCTGAATTTCGAGGATGAAATTTCTTTAAGGGGGGAGGGCTGTAATGTCCCAGATTTTTTGGATATTTTTCGGATCATTTTTGTGAGTCCCGGAGTGTGTTAGCAATCTCCATTGAAGAGTGAACATCAAACGGCCATATGGCTCGGTAATAGTTCAATACCACTACTCGAAATTGAGACTTTGGCATTCCTTGGGTCAATGGAGTCCCTCATAGGCTAGTCCTCGAGATTTTCACACCCGATTCAGGTCATAGGATGTTGCCACTTTTGTGCGCATCCTTGGATGTTGCCACGTTCGTGCACATCCTTCTTATTTTGGGGCCATCTCAGACTACCGTAGATGAGTACCTGCTTAACACCCCCGATCATCGCAGGTCCAGAGGAGATACTGCCAAAATTCTGTCAGGAATGCAACTAATACAAAAAAGTTGTGTAGGTGGAACGACAGTCTAGAGGGGGGGTGAATAGATCCACCCCCAAATTCAAAACTATTGCAAGCTTATATGAACAATTTAAACAATGCGGCTTAAGCGAAAATTAACGTGAATACGCTATGCATAACATAGACGATTCTAGGCATGCATCTAGCAGAAGTTACAAGTGAATGTAAACAATCACACACAAAGGAGACATAGACTTTTAGGTGGTTCGGCCAGAGACCCAGTCTGCCTATGTCCACCCCTCACCAAACCCGATGAGACTTCCTTCCCCTGACTCACAGACAGCTTGAAAACTCCACTAACTCACAGCTTGATTAACCCCAGATCCGAGCACCCCAGCTCGATCTGAACACTCTGCTGATGAACAGCTTGATTAACAGAACAAAAAGGAAAATAAAAGATTGAATGAAAGTAGAAACATAGATCAAGTGTAGAATTCTCCTGATGGTCGGATATCTCGATCTGTAGATGGAGTTCGCCTAGCTTCAAGAGAACTCCTCCAGATCTGGATCTGTAGCTCCCATTATCTAGATCTACCTTGGGTCTTCTTCCTGGAGAGAGTCTTCACCTCGATTTGGTGAAGTGTCTGCAGCTGCTTTTTCTCTGATGCTAGACCTCAACCGATCTAGTGTTGTTACTAGTGATTCTCTTGTTGCTGCTCTTGTTTTCTTCCTCTTCCTCTTCTCCTTGATCTAGATCGCACAGGCCCTTTCTCTCTTCTTCTTTTCACTAGATGTAGACCTTTCTTTTTGCAGCAGCTATGCCCTTCTTCTTGGCTTCGCCCCCCTTCTCTTTTTCACAAGTTCTCCTTTTTTAGGATTCTCGCCATATATTTTCCATTTTTGAAGTGCGCCCAGGATACCTGCTGATCCAGTTGGAGAATCGGTGGGAAATCTCTTATTTTTCTACAAAGAGGTTGAAGACTAGGTCGTTTGTATGACCAATTGACGAGAAAAAGTGGATGGGGTTGGGATTATGATCTCCACGTACCTGTGTTGGGATATGAAGGGGCATGGGAGGAGCTACTAGAGGTAATTAAATATTTTGGTGGTTAATTTTAGGTCTATTTTAGATCTCACCTTCATACATTATTCACTCATTTTCTTTATTATTTTTTCAATATCGTCAAAGATCTCCTGAATATAGGATCATAAAGGGCAAACCCTTCATGTTCCTAAAAGAAATGGAGTATTAGTGTTCAAGTAGCTTCGCCCGGGGAGTAGACTGTGAAGGGAGTATTGTCTGTCAGGTCGTACCAACTCAATTTCAACCTTCTGTTCAAGAATATTTAAATGCCCTGGCAGGGGGTGTAGGTATGGAAGGCCTTCATTTCAGTAGTGATGGCTCCCTTGATCCCAATGCACATGCTTCCCAAGCACTGGCTTGTAGAACTCACACCCCTACATCAGGGACAACAACACCACAGCCAACAAATGCTGAAGCTACATCCAATTCAAAGAAGTGACTTTCTGTTAGTGACTTACATTCACGTAGCAAAAGGATTGGGGATAAATCTGTGATGGCTTTTGCTTCTGCTAGTCGTGAGTGGGCAGATATGATGAAGATACTATGTAGGGAATGAACATGTGATGCATCTGGAATGACTAGTGGAGAGAGTGTTGAAATGATCCCCACAGTTCAAGAGTGCATTGCAGCCGTAAAGGCTCTCCCAGGGCTCGACCGTGGAACCATCGTCAAAGCATTCGACCTATTCATTGAACCTAAACATAGGTCTTTGTTCATGTTACTGACTAAGGAAGATAAAGTGGATTGGGTTCTCCTTCATACACTGTAGGAAAGGGGATTCGGTAGTGGTGTTTTGTAACCGTCATTTCAGACCTCTACTTATAAGTGTCATGAGTAGTTATTGTTTAATGATCTTTTGTTTATGGAGCACCTTTGTCCAAGTATGACTAATTCTCATGGATCTTTCTTTATGAGATTGTCTTGTGTTTGGACTTATGTTGTCTGTGCGTTTGTAACTTCTCACATTTGTAATTTAACTAGCATGTTAGTAACTTATCATGTTCTATGTTATTAAACATGAATCTAGTCGCTCTCTAAATCTCAAAAGCAGGTCACTAAAGTCTGGTGGGATGGGAATGTATTGTTGCTATGTTGTTTGGGTTGGATGTCAGCCAGGTGTATACCTCACATGGCCGAAATGTTATGCTCAAGTACACAGGTATCCGAGGGCTCATGTTCTTCCGCAGCAGAGAGGTGAAGCTGGCGAGGGCTCGGCGACTCAGGGAGGTCGTGGTCGGGTACTGAAGGAGTTCTTGCAGTTCCAACTGTCCCTTTTCAGCAGACAGCCAGATCCAGAGGTGGCCAAGGAGTGGCTGGATGAATTGGAGAGGATTTTTAGTGCCATGGAGTGTGCTAAAGAAGAGAAGGTGGTGTTGGCTACGCATCGATTGCAGGGATTAGCCAAGTCTTGGTGGATGTCAGAGTGGGGAGCAGTGTTCCAGTCTCATCCCCTTCGGCAGATCACGTGGCAAGAGTTCATCACGACTTTCAAGCGTGCTTTTTGTCCATCCTTCGTCAGGTCGCAGAGGCTGCGCGAGTTTCTGGAGTTGACCCAGAGTGATATGTCGATGATGCAGTATCGATCCAGGTTTATTGAGCTGGGCCGTTATGCGTATCATATTATGGTAGATGAGGAAGTGGAGACTGAGCAGTTTGTCGGAGGTCTGAGGCCAGAGTTGAGGCATCCCCTTCTTGCATCAAGTTTTGCTAACCTGGATGCAGCTTGCAAGGCGACAGTGGCGCTGGAGAGAGATTTACAGAAGGTACGAGGGCAGGGCAGTGCAGGTCAGACGCAGACGGGTCTTAGTCAGCCGACGGTCGTGCAACAGTAGAGTACTGTCCAGCTCTCAGCAGGTGGTTCAGGGGCGTCTCCGTCCATGGCATCAGTGACAGATTCATCATCCTTTGGCTCGAAGCTCAAGAAGTTACTTAGGGACGTCGGGTTCGGCAAGAGATGCCGGGATCGTAGGGAGTCGAGGCAGCAATCGGTGAGCAGTGTTCAACAGCCTGCAGCTTATCAACGCCAGGGTTCGGTGAGTGGTTCTCGGGGCGGGTGTCCTCGGTGCGATGATTCTCATCTGGGTAGGCAGTGTTCGGTGCCAGTGATCTGCTTCAGGTGTGACCAGCAAGGGCACATGGCACGTGATTGTCCGCAGAGACCGCGCCAGCCACACGAGTTTCAGCAGCAGCAGTAGACACTGCCTTAGCCGCAGTAGTACCAGCAACAGGGATAGTTTCCTCAGTTGACTCGGTCAGCTACTGTAGGGAGGCAGAGATCCCGAGATAGAGTGACTCACATGACCAGAGCAGAGGCTGAGGCGTCAAAGTTGGTGGAAGGTACTCTTTTGATTTTGGGTTGCGCGGCTCGAGTTATGTTCGATTCGGGTGCATCTCATTCGTTCATATCCGAGAATTTTGCTCAGAGTGTTGAGGACCCGGTGGGTCTATGCACATTAAACCCCGTGCATGTATCTTATTGTCATAAAGTCCTTGCACCCCAACACAGAGTCCGTGCTTGTAAAACCTCGTGCAGACTTTTCTGTTGAACACAAGTCTGTGCTCATTGCACCAAGTCCGAGCATGGTAAAGTCTATGCATCTTTTCCTTGTAAGCAGGATATAAAGTCTGTGCATCTTTTCCTTGCAAGCAAGATATCAAGTCCGTGCATGCTTTACCTATGGTTTAAACCCCGTGCACATTTTCACTTGGCAAAACACAAGTCTGTGCATCTTTTCATATATGCACCTGAACCCCGTGCACATCTTTAGCCTTGCACGTTATGTCTGCAATAAAGTCCGTGCACTTTTTTTTGGATGTTCATCTAAGTTGGAGCATACACTGTAGCAGAGTCAGTGTATGCCCTTTTGATGTCCGAGCACATAACAACCCGTGCATATTTTCTAGTCAGGGCAAGTCTGAGCATGTTTGTACTGAGACTGCCTTAGCTGCAGTATGCCCGTGCAGATCTCCTTGCAGCCAGTTCACTCATACTTCGTGCATACCCCATGCATCTTTTTTTGTCAAGTATAATCTTAACTGAACTAATGTTTGTCTCTGTGTTAACAGATAAATGTTTCATGAAAAACAAGGGTGGCACGTGATCTAAGATTGGATGCAGTGCCAAGATCGCGACACGTGTAAAGTGAATGGCAAGATGCTACCACATGTGAAGCCTCCAGGGCCGGAACTCGTGGAAGACACACGCCCTTCTGTTGCTGCTATAAAAAGTAGACTCCTCCTTCTGGAGAAGGTGATCGTGCATAATTTCCAGAAGAGCAAAAGCAGAGAGGAGTGAGCTCAATCCAGGAAAAAGAGAAAGAAGAGAAGAGAAGAAGAAGAAGATAAGAGGAAAGAAGAAGAGGAAGAGAGGAAAGGGAGAGTTGAGAGTGTGGTGTGTGAGAGATTAGCTATGAGAGATTAGCTGTGAGAGATTGTTCCTCAGTCTCCTTGTTCAGAATTGGAGCTGAGTCTGCTCAATTATTTGAGTTACATTCCCTTGAAGGGATTTATGTTTTTCTTGTTCGTTTCTTTTATTTTCTGAAACTCCTTTTTAAAGCTATGTATCAGCAGAGCAAGCTGTGAGGCTCAGCGGGCAGAGGAGGATTCCTCTAGACAGCAAGCTGTGAGGCTCAGCGGGCAGAGGAGGATTCCTCTGGACGGCATAAGCTATAAGGCCTAGCGGTTGTAGGGTTTTGACCCCGAAGCTGTGGATACAAGGGCTTTCAACTAGCCAGGCACGGGGCGGGGAAATTTGTTGGAAGCTGGTTCTGTCTGGACTGGACTCGCAAGATAGTAAGCCAATGTCGAGGGCGCCGCAGATGCCACAGAGCTTTGAAGAAGGCGGGACTAGTGTCGAGGCGTCCGGGGGTGAGGTAGGAGTTCTTTGTAGGAGTTGTTAATCGTTCGGAGTACGATCGGGGCCGTTGCAGGTCTGCAACCACGATCTAGTCTGGCCCTATCCTGACTAGGCCTGTAGGACAAAGACCTATTGTCGGGGACGCCACGAATCCAAGCATTGTCGGTCGTGAAGTTGGTGCCGAATCGACCGGGGAGGGCATGGGAGCTCTCTGTTGGAGTCGCGGGATGTCCGAAGATGACCTGGGTTGCAGGTGATCCGAATACACAAATTGATCTTCCTCTGTCCAGTCTGACCCTGACTAGTAGCAAGCTGAAGACGGGGCTGCTACGGGCTTCTCCGAACACAATAAGAGGCAGGGTCAGAGTATAAACGACCATCTACGAATCGACTTCGTGTGGCTAGTGGCGGGGATCCCAGTCAAGGCTGGAGGTGACAGGAATCTTCAGAAGAGTGGAGAGGGGTCAAACCTGGGCACAGGGTGAATAGATTATGTGCTTCGAGGGCGACGGCCGGAATGGGGTGCTCCAGTGGCCAAACTTGTCCCTCCTTTCTGGTACTAGAAGATGACTTACAGGAGGTCACCTGGGTAGAAGGGTGTAACCCGAAGCTTGGAGATGGGGTCGCGGGGGCTTCTGCAACTTGGCTCTGGTCGTCTTTTGGGGACAGACTACGCAGGTCACCGGGAATCGCTCCTCCAAGTAGCTCTGTGGTCATATGAGGGTAGGTGATCACTTGATGCGAAGCTGACTCAGAGACAAAGCTATTGGTGTAGGGTTGGTCACTTGGAACCTCATGGAGCGGCCAAGGGCGATGCTGCAATCTAGTGGATGAACCTGCTACAGTTGCCTCTGGGTGGCAGTGGAGATAGGGGATGGGAATGGGGATGATGAGTGGTAGGAGGAGGGGCACTGGGGGCTGGGGTGCTCCCTGGATGGATGGGAAGGTGGGAGGCTGCAAACCAAGCTGGGAGAGGGGGAGAATGGGGGCTGGGGACACAGGGAAGAGGGTGGGAGAGAGGGGAGGTGCGTAGGTTGCCAAGGGGGATGAGGGAGTTTCTCTATTTTGAATTCTCACTAATGGGCATTCAATGGAGGGGCCTTGGAGATGTGAAAGGGTGTCTTATCTTGGCTTGTATTATGTCAATTTTTTTCTCTAGCATAGTCAACTTCTTCTCGATCGATGATTCTATAGAAATTATTTGATGCTTCAAGTCCACGGTATTATGATGCGCATCATCAACCCAAACAAAAAAGCCACAACAGTCGTCCTCCTGTAAACACACACAAAATTGAAGAAATATATCTAAGAAATTACGTCGAATACGTTGTGAACTTCTTACCTTCCACCTTGCACATCAATAAAATCTTCTTCCTCTGCTTGTTTCTTGAGACGAAATGTATACCCTACATCTTTTCCTGCAATAGCATTGTGGAACTTCATAGCACTCTGATGTATTTAATGAACGTCTAATACTAGATTATCCGGTGGTCGTATCACTCATCTTCTTTGTCCCCCACTGAAATCTCCTTGACAGTGATCGTGGGTTAACCTCGCCCTCAGCCTGCACCTCAGGGCCACTGCACACTGTCTGCTCAGCCCCAGACGATTCCGAGATGTGTCGCCGGATTTGTTAAGGGGGGAGGCACCGTGAGATGGAGAGGCTTCTTCGAGAGAGGGTGTGTCGCCCTAATAGAGGGTGTACCGAGGTGAGATGGGGAGATTTCTTCGAAGCGTCGGTACAGTCGATTTTGAGATGTGTCACCGTGACGTTGAGGGGGGGCCGTGAGATGGAGAGGCTTCCACAGAGGGTGTGCCCCGTGGACATGAGATGGACAGGCTTCTTCGACCGTGTCAGAGTAGTCGATTCCGGGGTGTGTCGCCGTGGGCTCGAGTTGTGCCGCCAATCGGCCGCCTGAGATGGGGAGCCTGCCAGTCAACCGCCTGAGATGGGGAGCCTGCCAGTCGGCCGCCTGAGATGGAGAGCCTGTCGTTAGCGTGGTGAAAGATGTCGGGAGATGGAAGAAGACCCTTCCAATTATTACATAAGATTTAACACGGGGATATTTTAAGTATTACATAAGATTTAACGTTGTTCGTCACATATCTTTAATGAAAGAGAACCACGGGATATAATCGTAATCATTAACGATATTTAGAAGATATTGATGATAATATACTTAGATTAAGGGTATATTTGACATAACCAATGTTTACGATGATATTTATGTAAAAAACCCTTAATTTTTTTAGCAACGACACTAACATAGTTTGTCAGACTGAATTATCTTTCCATGTGAAAGTGTCTAACAGCCTAATTCAAACCAACCTCCGCGCCTTTTGCGCACTCCCCTTATTTCTCCTGCTACCCCCCGATCAGGACGCCTTCTTCTGGTATCAGAGCCCGAGTGACAAAACATGGTTACAACCATTTCTATTGTCCAAGTAGTAGAAGAGGAGATAGACTAGAGTGAAAAAAAAGGCGTAGAGTATATTTAAAACCCCTTTTAAAACAAACCCTCACATTCAATAATTGTTGTTTTCTTAGAGCTATGCCGCCGAGAAGGCAAAGGGATTTTCCCCAGACTGATGAGCAGATCGGGGGTGGATGACCCCAACGTGGTGAATGATGGGGTAGTCAATGCTCCGACAGTCAGGGGCGGACAAGTGCCCAATGCAGGAGTTAATCTAGAGGGATTTAAGTAGAGTTTCCAAGGACTGATGTAGGCCATGCAACAATAGATGTTACAAGAGCCATCGCATGCACCATGTCATGATTTACCTACGCTTGATCGATTTCTGAGATTGGCACCTCCTTGTTTTAAGGGGGAGAGCCGTCCAGAGGTGGCTGAGTCGTGGCTCAGTGAAATGGTGAAGAAATTCTGCATGATGCAATGTCCCGAGGAAGAAAATGTGAATCTGGCAGCCTATGTATTGCAAGATCAAGCTGACTTGTGGTGGAAGACCAAGATGAGGACCACCTTCGCAGGGCACGATGGTGACATATTATGGGACGAATTCCTAGCTGTCTTCCAAGAAAAATACTTTCCAAAGCATGTACGAGATGCTAAAGAGCAAGAATTCCTGAGCGTCGAACAAGGAAGCATGTTAGTAGTAGACTATGAGGCTAGATTCTCCGCTCTAGGTCAGTATGCTTCACACTTATTCGATAAGGCACATCGAAAGGTGAAGAAATTCATCAATGGTCTATGTAGTAGTGTCCGACGCTATGTGGCTACCCAAGACCCTGACTCCTACACTACGGCATTAAGGCTTGATCATCTAGCTGAGCGAGAAAATGCAAGGTAATAATTGAAACCATAAAGATTTAAGGACATATTAAGTTAAGTTCTAATGAATGTCCCTGTATAGGTTGACCAAGGAGCCGAAGATGTTGCGTAAAAGGCCTATGCAGGTAGGAGGGAGGTGAAACAAGGAAAAAGTGGCACGCCAGGAACCGGTACTAAGGGACAAGCCGAGGGTTCCATTTTATGTCCATTGTAGGCACAACCATCTGGGACAAGAGTGCTAGAGGACAAAAGGCAAGTGCTATGAATGCGGCGAGGCTAGACATATTGTGAGGAACTGCCCTAAGGAGGCTCAGCTAAAGTGTCAAAGGTTCAACTTGATTGGATAAGCTAGGAATGCCTAGCCTCCGCATCTCCCGAGGCTCTGTAGTAAGAGTAGAATCAGGATTGGCGGGCGTCCTTTTTGGATCATTTTAGGTGAAGGGTTTGATGAGATAGGATGAAGGACGATGCCGGTGTGCGGAGGTCTCTGATGAGATGTTGGCATTGGATATGGTGATCCCTGGTCTGTGTCTAGCAGGGGAGGATTTCCCGGTGTGTTGCGTCGAGTGACGTGCGTACCGAGGGGAGATCCTATCATGTGGTTTCACCGTGCTCCTCTGAGAGGGTAGAGATGGCATGAAGTTCGAGATTGGTTGCGGTGTCTGAGTAAGACTTGCCTTGAGTTGTGGTGTTGGTCTGTGGAGGAGTCAGCGAATGGCCTGTCATGATTTGGAGAGTGCTTGTTGGGCCGGTGGAGGTTTCCCGTTGACGCGTATCTGGTGACCAGTGGATAGTCTTTCACAGACAGAAGATGCTGGTTGTTGGGGCTCGAGAGTGACGAGAGCCGTGTACCAGTGAGGCCTTGGGTGGCCGATTGTGAGGTGTGATTTTCCTGGATTGGATCTGGGGTGTGTTAGAAGTTGTCTTCTAGCAGAGTTGGTCCGGTGCTATTGTCAGCGTCCGACTTGCTAGGTGTGAGCTGGTGGAAGCTCAGCGTTGGTTGCCCTTGGTGCAGGGTGTGAGATCGGTCAGCGGGTTGCGAAGCTGGCGTTTGGTTGGTCCACCGAGCATGGGCGTTGACCGGTGGTGTTGGTTTCTGTGGCAAGGAGTGTGTTTTCTCGATGAGCGTAGTGGTGTCTGCGGTGTCGTGGTTGGTTTTGCGTCGATTGAGGTGACGCTAGACTTGTGCCTTCTTGCATGTGCCTGCTCTACTGCTTGATGTGTTTTGGGTTATGAGCGAGGCGTTGTCCGTGATCATTGTCTGGCCACGTCCCTCAGGATCATAGTTTTTACGAATATCGAGGTTTGGTTGGGGCCCTGACGGCGTTGTCCATTGGTTATGGCGTTCCCCCTTGTCGCTTGGTGCTTGTCCTGAATTTCGAGGATGAAATTCTTTTAAGGGGGGAGGGCTGTGATGCCCCGAATCCTTATTGGGTCTTATCGGATTCTTTTAGGTGTTTTGGATCCCTATTTTTGGATCTCAGATCTGTTTTCTCAGAGTGTCCAACTTCGTTGTGTCTGAAATTACGTTCCGGACATCTTTCGTGTTTGGATCGGCGCGATCCGGAGTTGTTTCGGAGGTCCAGAGACATTCCGTGGCCTTTTCCGCGCGTCTTTTCATTTTTCGGCTTGGATTTCGACTAGCTGTGTGTTTAGCTATGATTGTGCCTTGATGTGACCCAGCGTGTAGTTGTGTCTCGAGCATCATTTGGATCAATTCATGGTGGTCTTTATTGATGATATATTGATTTATTCAAAGACCAAGGAAGAACATGAAGAGCATCTAAGGATTTCATTATAGATATTGAGGACTAATCAACTTTATGTAAAGCTCAGTAAATGCGAGTTATGACTTGAAGAAGTATCCTTCTTAGGGCATGTGATCTCTAAGGATGGGATTTCTGTGGATCCATCAACGGTAGAGACTATGAAGAACTGGGAAAGACCGACAAATGCTAGCGAGATCTGTAGTTTCTTGGGTCTTGCTGGTTATTACAGGTGATTCATTAAGGATTTCTCTAAAATCGTCGTACCACTCACTAAGCTAACTCGCAAGGAGATCTGTTATGAATGGAGCGAGGAATGTGAAAGAAACTTCCAAACTCTAAAGGATCACTTAACTACTACCCCCAGTCTTGACTTTACCAATTGAGGGAGAGAAATTCGAGGTATACATTGATGTGTCTCGCATTGGCCTTGGATGTGTATTAATGCAATAAGAAAAAGTCATAGCTACACTTCCAGACAATTGAAGAAGCATGAAGAAAACTACCCCGTCGTATTTGCATTAAAGATATGGAGACATTATCTCTATGGAGTTCAATTCACAGTATACTCCGATCATAAGAGTCTCAAGTATCTTTTCTCCCAGAAGGAATTGAATATGAGACAAAGACATTGGCGTGAGTATCTCAAGGACTTCGACTTTACTATACAATATCATCATGAAAAGGGTAATCCTTAGCTGATGCCCTTAGTCAAAAACCAAGAGTCGTACTAGCCAACTGCATGAGTGGAAGTTGCTAGAACAGTTCTCTAAGCTCAACATAAGTATGGACAAGGAGAACAAGTGTATCACTTTATCATATGAGAATACAACCAGAGCTACTTTCTGAAATACAAAGACTTCAGGACAATAACCCAATGTTAGTGGAAATCAAGGGCAAAATAGAAGAGCAATCTGATTTCAAGATGGCATCAAATGGAAGATTCTTGTTTAAAGAGAGAACTTGTATACCAAATTGCCCAGAACTAAAGAAGAAAATACTAGATGAAGCCCATAGGTCGAGGTACACGATTCATCCTGGATCTACCAAGATGTACCAAGACTTGAAGCAGACCTTTTGGTGGCCCAACATGAAAAGGGAGGTAGCGGACTTCATGTCTCGTTGTCTCGCATGCCAGCAAGTTAAAGCAGAACACCAAAAGTCTGCCGGTAAGTTACATCCTCTTGATATTCCCAAGTGAAAGTGGAAGGATATGGCATGGACTTCATTATGGGTCTTTCCAAAACTAAAGGAGGACATGATGGGATATGGGTCATCATTGATCGATTGATCGAGTCGGCGCATTTCTTGCCAATCAAGAGCCGATGGTCAATTGATGTTCTTACTGCTTTATACATCAAGGAAATAGTCAGATTACATGGAGTAGCTATCAATCGTGTCTGACCGATACCCATGTTTCACTTCTTACTTTTGGAAGGGTCTACAACATTCGTTGGGGACAAGACTCAACTTTAGTACAGTCTTTCATCCCCAGACGGATGGTCAGACCGAGAGAACAAATCAGGTGATAGAAGATAAGCTCAGAGCTTGTATTATTGATTTTGGTGGGAGCTAGCACGATCACTTGCCTTTGATCGAGTTTGCTTATAACAATAGTTACCAGGCAAATATTCAAATGGCACCCTTCGAAGCTTTATATGGTAGGAGTTGTCTGTCGTTCACCTTTATGCTGGGACGAAGTTGGCAAGAAATAATTACTAGGCCCAGACATGGTTAGAGAGACTTCCGCAAAGATTCAGTTGATTAGAGAGAGACTACTAGTGGCCCAGACTAGACAAAAGGCTTATGCCGATACCAGACGGAGAGATCTCGAATTCCAAGTCGGAGATTACGTCTTTCTTAAAATTTCACCTGGACGAGGAATTAGGAGATTTGGTGTTATGGGCAAGCTTACACCAAGGTACATCGGACCTTTTGAGGTGCTAGGAAGAGTTGGTGAGGTTGCTTACCGCGTCGCATTACCTCCTCAATTGTCTGAAGTACATAATATGTTCCATATATCCATGTTGAAGAAGTATGTGCACGATCCCTCACAGGACAGATCATGGAGACCTGGTGATACAAAAAGATCTCACATATGAACAAAAGCCCATGAAGATCTTTGATCACGAGGTACGTACACTAAGGAACAAGACGATTCCCATGGTCAAGGTGCAATAGAGTAAATGCTCAGAACATGAAGTCACATGGAAAACTGAGGAATCCATGAAGAAGCGATTCCCAGACTTATTCTGAATGGTATGTGCCCTGCACCCTCTGCCACTATAAACAGTTGAATTTGGAGGCCAAATTCTTTTAAGTGAGGGAGGGTGTAGCAACCCTGGTAAAGGATTAAGAAATCTTAAATAGATTAAAAAGAATGATCAGCCAAGGCCCAGACCCTATACACAACCCCATAGTACACTAATGGGCCTTGCATTTAAAACCAAATGGACCCTACCCTTAAATCCAAATAGGTTAAGGAAAGGGCGCCACTAAACAAGGCACCAATTCCAAAATGGAGACTGTTTACAAGGGCGCTAGTCCCTTGGGTGATTAAACAATGCATTCCCATTAAAACAATGAAAAGAGAAGAGCACCCCTTGTATAGGGCGTTACTTAATGAAGTAAAGCCCCCATAGAGAGGTGCCACTTCTTGAAGTGCGGCCCTCTCATGGGCGCTATTTCCCGATAGAGTGGAGTATAGTAATTTCGATTGCAGTGTTTAAATCGAACTGGAATTGGATGCTATCCGGGTAAGTGTTGATCTGGGAAGGAATCATACGAGGGAAGGATTAGTTCCAATAGGATTGTTATGTAGGAATTTAAGTCCCCATCAAACTCTCATCCTCTAGTAGGATTCCAACTCTATAAATATCCTACCACTTCGAACGAGCCCGACTACTGCATCTCTATTGCCAAACCCTACGTTTTGCCCTACCGTTCCTCTTCCTTCCGGTTGCTGTCGTTATCGAAAGGAAGAAGCTTCATCATCTGCCACTTCGTCTATCTCTGAAGACTGTTCTTTTTCTTCACTATTTCCCTTCCTAGGGAACTACGGTGATTAAAAGCCTGTTGGTTCTCCTTCACCGACGACCGCTGAAGCAACAAGAACTACTCTAAATATTCATCTCTGCATCAGAGGAAGTGGGCTGCCTCTTCCCCTATTGACCGTTACTGCTACTTTCCTTACCCATCTGATCGAGCAACTATCGGTGTGAAGCTGTAGTGCTGCCATCCAATTCCTCTATTCAAGGTTGCAGAATAAAGTATCATTTCAGGGAACATTGCTGTTGTTGATCTTACTTTCTCTTCGATCTCGTCAATCCAAATCAACCCAATCAAGGTAGGTGTTCTCAAGTTCAAGCCCAATCTAATAAATACCAGAGCATGTGCATGCATATAGGTCTTATAGTATGGATAACCCCCCACCCCTCTCTCTTTGTCTCATTCTCTCTTCCTCACTCTCTCTCTTCTCACGCTCTCTCCTCTCTCCCTCTCTTCTCCGGCGGCTGACGGAGGTGGATGGGGGTGAGGCGGTGAGGATCATGGGGCGTGGAGCGATGAGAATGGAGCGAGGATCGAGGTGGAGGCATGACATTCGTCGTTTGCGAGCTCAGGGTGCTGGCGGTGGTTCGCAGGGCATTTTGCGATGGAATGACGTCCATGATGTGTCGAATCTTCAGTGGAGGTAGGGGGACAGATCCCTGGCCCTTGTATTTCGTTTCCCGCAATTTCGGTAGGCCGAGGTGAGCCGAGCGGGGTTTATTTCACGTTGGGGTCAAAATTACATGTTTGGGGTGAGTGACGGTTTTCAGCTGATTCGAGGCCCGATCGTTATTTGAATTGGGTTTTTCGGCTATAGGAATGTCCGGGGATGAGTTCCCCTTATTTTTCCCTTCACCTTGGGGTGAATAGGGCGTGGAATCGAGTTCACGGTGGAACTCAGTCTATTTGCTAGAAGACGCAGAGGGCGGCCACATAGGTGGCCACTGTGCCCTGGTCTGGGCGGCCACAGGTCTGGCCACCCAGGTCACTGGGCAGCCAATGGTCTGGCCGCCCAAGGGTGTGGACGGCTAGGACCCTGGCCGCCCTCACCATGCATGGCCCTGGACTGGGCAGCTAGGTCGATGGCCGCCCAGCCCTCTGGGCGGCCCAAGCTGTGGCCGCCCAGGCAATGGAGTGCCCAGGTGCTGGGCAGCCACTAGTGTGGCCGCCCAGGCCTCTGGGCGGCCAAGAGCATCCTACCCCGGGCCGCTGTGTTTCACGTTCTTTTGCCCCGAGGTGTCCGTATGCGATATAGATTTGTGGGAGGGGTGTCTAGGTGATTCTTCGTGACTCTGGAGGTACTACTTTACCCCGATTAGTATGCCCGTAGGTTTGGTGGGTCTAGGGAACCCCATGTGTTCCGAGCTTTTGTGTTATCGCATGATTGAGTCGCCGTGAGTCGGCATGAGTGCGGCGGGTTCTCCTCGCACGACGTGACTTTCTCTGGAAAGTGATTTCCGAGTGGGCCATGCTTATGACCTTGGACTGTGAGTCCAGTCACCCAGCCTGAGGTTAGAGTGTAACACCCGTAGTTTAGCGGATCTTTAATGGTGTGGATCTAGGATTCGTCCGGTGAATTTTGGCTATTTTTAGAAATTTTTCAGATATTTTTAGGCATTTAATTGAGTTTGTTAAAGTATAATAGAAGCCAAATTTGTTGGAAGGTGAGCCACGAGGGCGGAGAGAAGGGTTTATTCCTTCGAAAGAATTATTCGTTGCCCGAAGGGATGAAGAGAAGAGTTTGTTGATTCAAAATAGATATTCGTCGCCCGATGGAATGGGGAGGAGAGTTCATTGATTTGAAAGAAGTGTTCATTACCCGAAGGGACAGAGAGAAGAGTTTGTTGATTCAGAAGGGATATTCGTCACCCGAAGGGACGGAGAGGAGAGTTTATTCATTCAATGACCTGGACGAGAGGTCCAAATCAGAGGGGATATTCGTCACCCGAAGGGATGGAGAGAAGAATTTGTTGATTCAATGATCTGGATGGGAGGTCCAAATCAAAGGGGTATTCGTCACCCGAAGGGACAGAGAGAAGAGTTTGTTGATTCAATGACCTAAACAGGCGGTCCAAATCAGAGGGGATATTCGTCACCCGAAGGGACGGAGAGAAGAATTTATTGATTCAATGATCTGGACGAGAGGTCCAAATCAAAGGGATATTCATCACCGAAAGGGACGGAGAGAAGAGTTTGTTAATTTAATGATCTGGATGGGAGGTCCAAATCAAAGGGATATTCGTCACCGAAAGGGACAGAGAGAAGAGTTTATTTAGTCAATGATCTGAATGGGAGGTCCAAATCATAGGGATATTCGTCACCCGAAGGGACAGAGAGGCGGTTAAGTCGTTAGCACGGGCCGGTGTCAGCGTAAGGAAAGGGGGTTGATTCATCACCCGAACGGCAGGCTCGGGCCAGGGTGAAAGGGTATCTCGTTGTTCAATGTGCCGGGGGTACCGACTGTATGTAAGGTTCTTTAATCCTTTGACTGGACAGAAGGTCCGAACCAGAGTGGAGAAAATCTTTTAGTTCTCTAGCCGGACGGACGGTCCGAACCAGAGTGAAAGAAGCTACAAATTCGTTCATCAATGCCGAGGGGCTGTCAGGAGCTGACGTGGTTCATTCATGGACACGGGGTGAGTGTCAAAGCAAGGGTCTTTTATTCTCTGGCTAGACGAAAGGTTCGAACCAGAGTGGAAAGAGTTACAAATTTATTCATCAACGCCGACGGGCTGCCGGGAGCTGACGCGGTTCATTCATGGACACGGGGTGAGTGTCAAAATAAGATTTTTTTTTTGTTCTCTGGGTAGACGAAAGGTCCGAACCAGAGTGAAAGAGTCTTTTATTCTCTAGCCGGACAGAAGGTCTGATCTAGAGTGGAAAGAATCTTTTTTTGTTCTCTAGCCGGACATTGCCCACCCCTCTATGGTAAGCAAGGTGCCCAGCCAAATAGCTCAAGAAGTGAAAATAGCACCCAAGAGCTCCCATTAGAAGGATGCGTTATTATGATGCAAGAAGAGAACCCCTTAGAAAATCATATGACAATGGAGCGAGGGGTAATGAGACCATTGAAAGAGTATCGACCAATGAGCAAGGTGAAAATGATAAAAGGCTGATATGGCATCATCTTGGAAGAATTTATCATAGTGAGACTTGATGGAGACTTCTCAGATATGCCCGTCACAAGAACGCAAATTGGCATCCGACAAATGAACTCTTGAATCTCGAATAACATAACCACAGCCCGATCCTTCTTGTCTGGCTCTTGATTATCCTTGGCACATGCGCTTGCAAAAATACACCCACTCCGAGTGGTGAAGGAAGGTGAGGTAGAGGCGATAGGCTCAATAGAAGGTGGTGGTTTACTGGAGAGCGTCGGCAGAAGGGTAAGTGGAAGCGGAGGTTGAAACACGTCGGGCTTCTCCCCTTGCTTGGAAGCAAATGGGGTTAGCTCGAGTGCAAAAATATGTGAATCCTGCTTAGGATTAGCCACAGGTTTGGGTGGAGGTTTAGGTAAAGGGTTGGTAAATACTGGCTTTGGGGTTATAGGGATAATAGAGGGCCGAGGTGGCAAACAAGGAGGAGGTATAATGGGAGATTCGGTGGGGGCTGGTGATGTGGAGGTTAATGGAGGTATAATGGTTTGAGGTTTAGCGAGAAATTTGGCGGAGGCCGGTGGTGTGAAGGTTGATGGAGGCTTGGCAGAAGTTGATGTAGTGGAGGCTAATGATGCAGTAGTCGAAGGTGTAAAAAGAGAAGGTTTGGTGCGTAGGAAACGCCGGATGGGGTGAGAGGTGTTAGGGATAGGAGAAGGGTCATGGTGTGCCGGCGTGGGTGATTAGAGTATCGACCCATCATCGTAACACCAAGAGGTTTCATATATAAGGTTAGGGTTGAGGATGATGGCTTTGTCCTGAGCAGGGGGTTCGTCGGGTAATGGAGGGAGAGAAAAATGAAGGAAACTTGGAGTGTGTGTAACTTGAGAATCTTCCACATCTTGTGCCGACACCAATTCTTTGTCATCCTTAAATTCAAGTGGACGCCGTGATGGAGGTGCAGTAATGGGTGACGGAGGTGTATAATATTACGAAATACTTTGTGAATATGAATGTGAAGGCGGAGGGTCATATGTATGAGTGGTATGGATGGGTGGAGGGCGGACGGCGTCCTCTTGATCATGCTCCGGTCTCACCATCTACGAGGTCCATGACCTCGACCAAAACACTCCCCCAGAAGACTAAGATTGGCGGGAGCCCATCATCAAATTCAAGAAAGGGTGGCTCCCTCCAGACCGTGCTTAAAGAGTCCAGCTACTCCGTCGAGCAACATCATATGAATTGATCGGTAACTCTTTATACCGACTCATCTAGGAGAAGGACGAGTCGATTCTCCTGAGATGCGTCTCCTCAGCCGAGGCTCAAGCTATCATGCAGGAAGTTCACTCCGGATTGTGCGGTGCGCACCAGGTCAGAGATCGAATGAAACACAACATCAAGCTCAAAGGCTTCTACTTGCCAACCATGTATGCGGACTGCGTCTAGTACGCCTGTACATGCCATCAGTGCCAAGCCTTTGGCCCAGTACCCAGAAGACCTCCTAACCTATTGCGTCCTACAGCCCCCACCTGGCCATTCTCCGAGTGGGGCATGGACATCGCGAGGGCTTTCTCGCCATCTTTAAAGGGACATAAATATATCTTGGCCACCACCAACTACTTCTCTTGCTGGGTAGAGGCCCTTCCCCTACGGGAGGTCACTAGCGAAGTGGTATCTAGATTTGTCTGGCACAACATCATTATCCATTCGGTACATCCAGTCACATAGTGTCCGACAATGGAATGCCATTCAAGAACAGGGCCGTATATCAATTAGCTGTCAAATTCAACATCGACTGGAGAACCTCTTCGGTCTACAACCCCCAGGCAAATGGCTTAGCTGAAGCTTTCAACAAGACCCTCTACAAGCTCCTAGCTAAAATTGTTAGCCACCGAAAATGTGACTGGGGTGAGATGGTCTTCGAGGCGCTATGGGCCTACCGGACGATCTACAAAACCCCCACGGGGTGTTCGCCATTCTCCCTCATTTATGGAGCAGAAGCCATTATCCCCATTGAAATCTAGTTAGCCTCTTACCGTGTGACGATCCGCACTGGCCTTATTGGCCCTGATGAAGATGAATACTGGAGAAGGCTAGAAGAGCTCGCCGATCTAGAAGGCAAATGGCTCAAAGCCTACAAGCACCTACAAGTATACCAGGCCCGCATCTCCCGAGCCTATGATAAGCTCGTCAAATAGAGAGCCTTCAAGCAAGGCGACCTCGTCATGATCAAGGAAAAAAAAGTCATGGCGGGACGCTCCAGTGGAAAACTACAGCCAAATTGGCGAGGTCCATACATCATCCACAACGTCTATGAGGGTGGGGCGTACACGGTCGTCGACCACAAGGGTCAGGGAGCGCCCCCAGTTCTTGGTATCGGTATGTCGATGTTATCGGTGTATCGGTATCCGGAGCTCTGGGTCGTCACAAGGAGCGACGGCGATGCCACGAGGAAGGGAGCATAGCCATGGACCCGCCAGGGAAGCGCCATGAGGGTACCGGGGACAGCGGTGGTCCAGGAGAGGGACCTGCCTACTGTACTATATGAGACACATGTATGTATATGCTTTTGACATAATGAAGATGATCTTTTTGTCTTAAAAAAATGCAAATGTGTATATGCTGACACTAACTAAACTGACTTAACCATGACTTCTAAAACTGACAGAGGGAGGGAGAGAGATGCGGGTTTAGGCACGAAGATCGGAGAGAAGGGGCTCGGGGGGAAAAACACACACATGATAGATGAGTGAGGTGGTCACATCAGGGCTGTTACCCCCTAGGTAGCAGTCCTGAAATAGGCCATTAAAGGGTATCCGAACACAAACTGACAGAAACAAGAAAATGGTCCTTATGAGACCGTAAACGGTGATAAATGACTTTAGGTGGGCGAAAGAGAAGGCGGCAAAGATAGGGAAGAAGCGGCCATTGGGCGACCGCTAGGTGACCTAGCAGTTGCATGACAGACCACAAGGGTAAGAATAGAGTTGAACCCGAGCGGGACTCTCCGGGAGAGTTCTAATATGTGGATAACAACGCCCAAACCATGCGAAGACCCTCTCTAACCCAAATTGAGGTATCCCAGTCTCAATCCTAATGCAATAGGACTAGAAATCTAAGCCCTATAACTAGGACTGCACCCTTAACTCGTAGCTCACAGAAAACCCATCCTTCATGCCTGGAAAACCCTAATAAAACCACCCAAATCACCATGAAGAGATCCTTTGAAGTTAGCACAACGAGCGAGGGCATCTACAACAGGCCAAGTCCGGCTAAGAAGGAGCATGGGGCACTGCAGCGACTAACCTCCATCCCCAAACACCTGAGTACCAGCCCTTCAAGAGAGGTAGGTTAAAGAAATAATGTTCAAATTTCCTTAATTTCCTCAAATTCTCATGTTTCCTCTCTTCTTTTTCTCTTCCTCTTTCTTTTCCTTTCTCCTTTGTTTCTCCAACTCCTTCCTGGCCCACGATCCTACTCCAGTCTGAAGTGGGTGGCTCCATTGATGAAGGGACTTCCCTTAGAGGTCATTTCCATATTAATAAGTTGACACCTTCATCCATTACTTGCCTTAGCCAAAAATTTTCAAAAAATCTCCCTTGATTGGCATAGTATTTCAGCTCAAGTGGTTCCATGAGGTAGATGGACCCGAATAGGTTGACCCGACCTCGGGGAGATGTAAAGTAGAGTTCGTCGATCCAAATAACTTAGATATGGGGTCCAGGTCAAAGAGGTACATTCGTCACCCGAAGAGATGGGGAGAAGAGTTTATTTGTTCAAATGACCTGGACGAGTGGTCCAAATCAAATGGAGGTATTCATCACCCGAAGGGACGGGGAGAAGAGTTTATTGGTTCAAATGACTGGGACGAGAGGTCCAAATCAAAGGGAGGTATTCGTCACCCGAAGGGACGGGGAGAAGAGTATATTGATTCAAATGACCTGGACGGGAGGTCCAAGTCAAAAAGGATGTATTTGCTCTTCGGCCCAAGAGGGGTTTGGGCAAGATGTTCATTCGTCGATGTTACCGGGATGGCAGAGCCGACATGGTTTGTTTGTCTCCTGAACTATTCATCGGCACTGGGTGAGTGCTAACCCAAAGGAGGGGTTTATTTCCTTATCCCAGGCGTAAGGCTCGGGTAAGGTGTTCATTCATCGGTGTCACCGGGGTGGCGGAATCGACATAGTTTGTTTGTCTCTTGAGGTATTCATCGGCACTAGGTCAGTGTTAACGCAAAGAAGGGTTTATTTTCTTATCCCAGGCGTAAGGCTCGGGTAAGGTGTTCATTCGTTGGTGTCACCGGGGTGGCGAAACCGACATGGTTTGTTTGTCTCTTGAAACATTCGTCGGCACTGAGTGAGTGCTAACACAAAGGAGGGGTTTATTTCCTTATCCTAAACGTAAGGCTCGTGTAAGGTGTTCATTCGTCGATGTCACAGGGGTGGCAGAACTGACATGGTTTGTTTGTCTCTTGACGTATTCTTCGACACTGAGTCAGTGCTAACGCAAAGAAGAATTTATTTCCTTATCCCAAGCGTAAGGCTCGGGTAAGGTGTTCATTTGTCGATGTCACCGGGGTGGCGAAACCGACATGGTTTGTTTGTCTCTTGAAGCATTCATCGGCACTGGGTCCGTGCTAACGCAAAGAAGGGTTCTATTTTCTTATCCTAGGCGTAAGGCCCAGGTAAGGTGTTCATTCATCGGTGTCACCGGGGTGGCGGAACCGACATGGTTTGTTTGTCGCTTGAAGCATTCGTCGGCACTGGTCAGTGCTAACGCAAAGAAGGGTTCTATTTTCTTATCCCAGGCGTAAGGCCCGAGTAAGGTGTTCATTCGTAGGTATCACCAGGGGGGTGGAACCAACATGGTTTATTTGTCTCTTGAGGTATTCTGGAGCAATGCTGATGCATATCCTGGAATTAACGCAGATGACATGCATTGCAACTACGAGTATAAATAAGCCGTCCATAGGATCATGCAGCTACGAGTATAAATAGGCTGTCCATAGGATCATGCAACTACGAGTATAAATAGGCTGTCCATAGGATCATCTTATCTGCCTACAAGTTGGTTTAGTTTTATCATCCTCCCAGGCAGCATAAATGGAACATTTGTGAAGCTGAGTCCATAGTCATTTGCAATATCGCAATTTTTTGGGATATGGCTACGGCATAGATGTTTCACTCTCGAAATAAAACGATCATAATTTTCCAAAAAAAGCAGTCATACTTGAATAGAACTTTGCACTTCTTCATTGTGTTAGTCTTTCTAGTTTGTTTTTTATGAGAAGGTGTGAGTTCCAATCTTTGGGCCCTATCTTGTTGACCTGTGCTGATTAAGTCTGAGACTGAGAAAGAGGACTTGTTTATGGTAAATTAAGTTAACTTTTTCTCGGTAAAAATCTACAGGTCCGAAGAGATGGAGCACTTCCGGGACTTCTTACTCCTTGATTTCGCCTTGCATTCCCACAGGGAGGATGGACAGACTTAGAGGTGAAGTAGGAAGGGGACATTTTCTGTTAGTCCTGCTGATGCCATCATCTCAAACGGAGGGGTGTGCCACGGCCTTGCCCCATAGGTCTGGAGGCCGAGGAGTTCATTAAAGGTGAAACTCTTGACTTGGAGGATCTCCAACGGTTGGCTTCCCACTCTGAGACATGCTTCTTCACTTTGTCCCAAGCATTCAGCCGACCTGCTATTTGTGTGGTCAGGAGGACAAGACCCTGAATCACCTTTTTGTAGGATGTTCCTACTTGCGTATGGTGTGGCAAGGGATAGCTATGAGAGCCCGTTCTGTTCTTGGTCATCATAGAGACGTGTTGCGCTTCATCAGGTCTTGGGGCAGGGGGTGGCTCTTCAGATGTGACAGCATTGTGTGGTGGCTGATTCTACATGCTACTCTATGGTCTTTGTGGGGTGAAAGGAATAACAGGATCTTTAGGAGGGAGGCTAGAGCTGAGGAGTCTATTATATCTTTCATTTGTGCGAGGGTGAGGAAATGGGCGGAGTTACTGTGTAAGGTGAACTCCCTCAACTCTCCACTTTTTGTTTGCTGGAGGGTTAGTCTGCTCTACACTGTCTTCGTGTGGTCTGTTGTACAAGGATTTTTGAGAACTCACTGACTATACCTGTGCATCCCCTATTTTGATTTTATACAATTATAAAGAGGCCGAAGTTTCAAAAGGATGCCGAAGTGAAAGCTTATTTGGCGGCATGGAAATCCGCAAAGAGAAAAATGCCAAGTCCACAACCTGAGCTTCCAGATGTTGACCGGGATGAATTTTTGAAGACCCTGTAGGGGTTGTGTCATGTAGGGGGCGAGAGACTTGCACTTCAACAATTTCCTAAGCCAGTAGAGGAGCCCTCCCCCTCTACTACCCCCTGGCATCCGAAAGCTGATAGACATTGTCCTTATAGTACATTCACCAAAAAGGAGGACGGACGAGCCACATTTTACAATCAGACCTCCTAGCTATTCATCTTATTGTGCCTCTATGACCTTGCCAATGATGGCAAGGTTGAAGCTTTATTGAATTATCCCCTATTTGATACCTTCAAGTATGCCGACGGATGGGACTTGGACCATTTTGGCTTGTATCATTGCCTATCATCCCGCGGCCATTCAGATTTGAGACTTCTAGCAGAGCAATGCAAAAATATTAAGGATGTTGGCTGGTTGGTTCGTGAAGCAGCATCCTGGGACAAGGAGTCCTTATTGTTCTATTGGCCTCTTTCTCCTTTGCACTCAGGGCTAGCACATATAGTTCTCTTAACTTGTTTATTCATGTCCATTCTTCTTTAGCACGTTTGGCCTCCATATATGTGATCCCCTTGTGTGTGCATTCTGTGCAGATCAACCTGATTCAAAGAAAATTGGGGAATACAAGCAATTGATCTTGAAAGTGCAGAAGCAAACATATTTTGAAGCCCCGAAGGCTGCACCAATGACCACACCCTTGCCAACTAGTGGCTCACAAAAGTAGGCAAGGCCGCGGGTTAGGGAAGCCATAACCCAGGCTAGGAAGGCTCAGATATAGGCCATTGAGAAGAGGAAAGCTGTGGCGGAATTGGCAGTGACACTCCCAGCCATATCATCGCTCGAGGAATTCGAGGCCGCTCGTGAGCAAACATGCCCAGCCATAGGTACAGCCTCTTGTCTTGTCATTGTATTTTTGCTACGTGGCAATCTTCATTTTGTAGCTCCTGTGACCTTGTCTATCCCGGCTACAGAGGAGGTGGCTGCTGTCGTAAGAGCCGAAGATGGCAAGGATGAAGCAGTGGCCGCTATTCCAGTGGAGGGGGATCTGCCTTCTCCTACCCCCAGCCATGAGGGTGACGGTGATAAGCACTTATTTATTGATATTTATTCATATCACACACGTTATGTTTTGGACTTTAATGAAGTTAATTATGTAAATTTTCATGCTAATCCAGAGGAATCCTCTTCTGTTGATGGGCACTACAGCTTGCCACGATCCCTGACTAAGAGCTTGAGAAAGAAGGTTTCGTAAAAGAAAATGAAAATGGAACAAAAAATAGACAAAAAACAACTGTAGCTCACGGTGAGCAATTTGACTCTGGATATGATCCAACAGTCGAAAATCAACCCTCTCAAAATCTCTAAACCCAATACTCTGTTGTCCTCCCAATTCACTGCAACAGCCTCTCACAGACTTCTCTCAACTCCACAATGACTCTCCATCTCTTTTAGGCTTTCTCTGCTCTCTCAGATCTTTTCTTCTTCTATTCTCAGCTCCCTCTACTTCTCAATTCTCTCTTCTGTCTTCGTGTCTACTTCTTCTGAACGAACAGCCTCTATTTATAGGCCTATGAGAGATGGGGGTGTGGAAACTATGTTCCCGCCCAAAGAAATTGGAGAGAGGTGCTCCTTTGGGGTCCACATGTCAGGAAGTGAAAAGTGCGCTATCCATGTGTCAAAATCTCCACCGGAGATATGTCTTGGATCACATGCCCAATCATTATAGTGGATAAATCTGGGGCCACGTGCCTTCCTTAAAACTCACGAGTGTCTTGTCCTAGTTCTCTTGATCTTTTTCTCAGTAAAGTCCCTGCCAGCAAAAGTAGAAGATATTTTGTCAAATACGTTGTCAGCATAGTTAGGTGTTTGTTAAAAATCGTATGCACAGACTATATCATGCAGCTAGCACAGACCTGAGAATGTAGAAATACAACATGCATTGACCCTTTGCATGTGTTCAGCAAACTATGCACCGACCTTCTATATGAAGAAGGACGAGTATGCACTGACCTTGTATAGACACAAGGAGGTGTACAGACCTTGCACAGACAATGTGGGCAACATGCAGAACTTGCACTGACCTTTATGAGTGCTCAAGGAACATGTGCACGGACTTGAAGCCTCGTATGCACCGACCTTATCATGCGGATGGCGAAACATGCACCTACCTCATGTATGCATAAACAAGAACATGCACTGACTTACTATTGCGCAAGGCATAAGCTGCACCGACCTTCATGTGTGACAACATAAGGAATGCACCGACCTGATGAGTGTGCTATAGGAACTAGCACCGACTCTAGTATGCAAATGATGCAACTAGCATCACCTTGAATAGTAAAGTGCACCGACCTTATGTGCAATTCCACAGGAACTTGCATCGACCTTTCATGCAACGAAAAGAACAATGCACCGACCTTCTATCGCACAAGGGCAAGTAGTATAAAAAGTATTATACTCGGGGCACAATGCCTCTATCATCCTACAGGAGAGACCTTTGGAGATGGGGTAGCAGAAGCGGGAGGCATACACGCTATGGTAGACCCCAACAGTCATCATGGTTGGGCCATAATTCTGAAGCACATAATCTCTAAATTCAATGCCTCCGGCCCGGAATCCTTGAGAGTCAGTGGCCTTCAAGTTAGCAAACCATCCAGTTGTGATCTGATGCTTAAACCATATCGCCAGGCAATGCAGCAAGAATGGTTCCTCACGGAACCCCCACTTTAATGGGGCCAAAAATAGCCCAAAGGATGGCTTCTCCCGGTGCACGCTTTCGACTGATAAGTCCCACCTGGCAGGGATAAACTGTGGGGCCCTTGTCAATATGCCCTGCTCAGGTGTTAGTTCTGATAGGCCAGTGTTGGTGTCCCACTTTCGGGGTGCTCTAGAAAAATATATCGGCTCACTCCTCACTACCAGGTCGATCATGCCGTCACGACACAAGAGGATGCTCTGCTCAGCTACTCAGACCACGTGGACGTCTCTCTTGCCCAAAAGGTTGAAGGCATGAGTGAAAGCCATAAGATGTTTGTCCTTAGGGAGATCCATTCTATAGTTCCAGCTGCAGTCAAAATCAAAGCAACCACTATCCGACAATGTTAACCACCCAGTATCCATCATGTCCGTCTCTGAGTCTGAGGATTCAGGTACTACTGCCACATGAGCTCGTCCTCTGTCAAGCTCATGGATTTTCTGCCAAGTCACTAGCGGCCCTGCCGAGCCCCTAGACAAGTCAGCTGTGGAGGGAGCTACTGAAGCCATCTTTATGTCTGCAATGTAAAAAGAAGATTAAATCAGAAAAAAAATGCTCCTATTGAAGGAAACTTTCTGAAGAAATTTTGAAAGGGTCTCCCCTTAGCTGGGAGGGTGCCAAAGACAAGTTAGGAGCATAACAGACTGCCATGTTAGTCCCCTCGACGACCATGTTCACCTCGAAGACCGTGTCAGTCGATTAGCATAACAGACTTCTCCCTGTGCGTTTTGGTCAATATAACGCTCAGGTGCAGATCTGTTATGGTCTGTTGACCGATGTTTGGCTGGGTATGGTGGTTGATATAACGCACCTCACCCTATGCATTTTGTGGCTATGACGGATGGGTCTTGGTCCGTTATGTGCCCTCGGTCTATGGTTATTATTTTGGAGTCTGTTGGGTATAACGCATCTACCCTTGTGCGTTATACTAGTATGGCATGCCTATTGTGGTCCGTGAGTCCAGTTGACCAGCCTGGGGCTGGGGATTTTTCGTGTGTCACAGTGATTTCAGACCTAGGGATTAGGCCAGATTGACGGCGCTGTGCCGTCACGTGCGGCGGTCTTGACTCACGTCGTGCGACTCAAGAACCGTTGAATTCAATAGGTCTAGTGGATTGTCCAGAGTCTAGTGGCCGCGAGCCACTTGTTCCTTCAGGTTACTCGAGATGGGTGCGTGCGTGATTTTCTGTGTCCACGTTCTGTGAGTCCCCCACTAGTCGTAGCCTTCTTACAGCATGCATGTGCTGACCCACCCAGGAGTGGTGGAGCGGTTGACCTGAGAGAGACGGTTGTTAGGCTGGTTACCATAGGGTGCTCACATACAGCTGAGTCCGGGCTTAGGGGGAATAACCAGCTAGAGGACAGGCCTAGGGCGTATGGTCTGAGTGTGCACGCGGGGCTGAGAGCGTCAGGCCCGCGCTGACGAGCGTGACCTCAGCTAATCCTTGTTTGTGGTACTGGTTACTTTAGTGTCTCTATCTCTGGCTAGGGCGTCGTAGCTAGACACAGGGGCGTGGTGCAAGATGTCAGGGGACGCATCCGATCTGTTCTTTTGGTGGGCGGTACTCCCGTCACGCGACGTGAGTTTGTCGTGACATGAGGTTCTGTCGCTCGTCTGCGAGACGAGGTCTTGTGCATAATTTTCAGGTGTTTTCCCGGAGCTGAGATTTAGGGTTTTCGGTGAGCGTCACCGAGGGCTTCTCCCTAGATGGTGTAGAGTTCACGACGGCGAGGTCATGACGGTGTTTCCAGACCGCGTGGTTTCAGTGTGGGCCCTTGTCTGTGAGGACAGGCCTCCACGACAGAGATGTCGTGTCATTTTCCTGGTAGCGTGACTAGGGTGGTCGTAGTCTGGTGGTTCGTGTCTGGTTATTCCCCGACCGTGGGATCAGGGTGTTGGGTTCCGTTCCGATACAGTAGGAGTAGCTGTAGAGTCGAGGTTTTACCGGCCACCGAGTTTACTATTCCTACTGTTACTGTTGTTCTTGTTGTAGTTGCTGCTTTACGTACCGCCGTTGTTTTCGGTTGGGGTTCCGCGGGACCCCTACTGAGCCAGTGATAGGAGGCTCACCCGTAGTTTTCAGGTGCGGCGGTTCTTCCTCAAGGTTCGAGGGCGTTGCGTGGAGGTTCTTAGTTGCCAGCTTGTTGGGCCGAGTGTTCACTTGGCATGTGGTACGTTTTACTGCTTTAGACTGTACTTTCTGTTGGACTGGACTCTGTTGTAGTTATAATAATGAAGTCTTGTTGGCAATAGTGAAATATGGGTGGCTTTGCAATGAACAAATAAGTGATGAGAGTGTGAATGGAATAAAATTTACGCTTGAGCGAAATTAAACTAACAAGATAAAATGCTAAAGCAAGCCACGTACACCTCAGAGACTCTGCCTCCCCTAGACCCTAAATAAGGAAATACCCCGGGCCATAGGATTCCCCCTGTCATGGCCATGGCCACGCATTGCTCCAGGCCAATAACCCATTGAATTGGGCTCACCCCGATCGGGTATTGATTCCATCCTTCATCAAGTTAAGCATTAAGCATGCCACGCTCATGGCATACATCGGCATGTACTCCATGCCCTATCTAGTGTGTTCTCAAACTGGGTTATTACCTGAATATTGAAAGGCCAACATGCGGCCAACAGTGAGTTGAACCATTTCACTAACTTATTGAATGATCACATGCGCACATCAACTTTGATTCTCATCATCATTCTATGCTCTAATGTGATTAGCGCAATCCTTTAGGCCGTAGGGCCCTTTATCCTAGTAATTAATCAAGGGTGTTCTCCCCTCCGGGGAGATGTAATTAACATCGTGGCCTTTATAGCATGGCGGGTTTTAGTCCCGACACGACACTCACCATCATTTGATCAATCAGGCAGCATGAACCAGTGGCTCTCTCAGAGCTAAAACAAACCGTCACATTGTGATTGGCATGCCCACGCACTAAATAAACTAATAGAAGAAATAAATAAATAAATAAATAATAGATTATCAAAAAGTGCGTCCACAAGTCGGGCACACCCGGTGGGACTAAAATCACCCTTCATCTCCTTGCCAAGGTTAAGGGCCTTGCTGCCCCTTCCTAAAATGCTAATGGGTTAATCTATAATTGAAGGTTGCATTCCAGAGATCGTGATGGCCATCTCCTTCGAACCGCTTGTTGTTGCCAACCATGCTACCTATGGCTACTTGGCCGCGTCAGTTTAGTTCGGTAATTTCCCGCCTGTTGTTGGCTTCCATAATTTCTTGGGCATCACATTCGTGGAACTCTTGGACACCAAGGAGACGAAGCTCGTTGCCATGGCAATAACGACATCTGAAATGACCGAAGTGGTGGGCTGCTATGCCCACCAAATTGACTCCAGTGCCTCTGCCAACTGGAAGCGCACAACGGCTGCCAGGAGAACAGCCAAGAAGAATGCCAGTACACTGCAAAGTTGGTTGTCTACTTCGGGCAAGTCCGTGCTCATCAGAGGGGTCTGAGTATTTTCTATTTGGTGGATTCCAGACCGGGCACTCGCTCACCGTCCGACGGGCAATTAAAAGCAATAATAAGCCAGCAAAGATAATGCTACCAGCAGAGAAGAGTGATTAGGAGCTCACCTGATCGGCGTGAAGACGTCGATCCCGGCCGGAGACGGGGCGAGCGGGGAAGTGTGGGTATTTCCTACACGCTACGTCGACGAAACTTGGATCGCTAACCTGCTAATACATGCACCACGCCCTCATAAAGAGGGTGGATTAGGGGTAGGGAGAATCAAACTACAACCAAAACTATCTCCACGTAGGGAGGGGTGGTCAGCTGGCCAGGCGTGGAGGGGAGAATGGAATTAGAAACCAAGGGGATGAAGCTCGTCGATTTGGTCCATTATCTAGAACAGAGGACAGACAGGCGGTTTTGTCACTGCTGCAACCACTCATGATTTTTTCCGGAGGCAAAACCAGTGGGAGAGTCTTCGTAACTAGATCAGGATGATGCCTGATTTTTTCAAAATTCTCCGGTCACTAGATCCGGTCGGGGGATGGTAGCAAGCAGGGCCCTAGGTTTCTAGTTCAGTCTGCAGGAGTACCTCAGCATCAGGAAGAAGTGGCTGCCCCAAGCATTCCTGAACTTGGAATTGAGCGTGGCTAGAGTCGTTGGAATCGTTGACGAGTCTTCTTCGAAACGTGACTAGAAAGTGCACCAGAGGTGGTCGGAGTAGACCGGAGCAGCCCGAACAGTGAACAGGTGTTGGTTCAGTCCAAGAGTGGACAGAACAGAGCACCCGGGGGAGAAAATTAAGAAAATACTCTTCTAGATGCCGAATGGGATGTCACTTTTTGTGATAGAAGATGACTTGTGGTAGAATCTCTTGGCCAAGCGGCGCCTCCAGAAGCCATGGGATGTGGCTGTGGGAGCTCTAGGACGTCGCCTCAGGTCACTGGCCGGGCTTGATTTGTGCAGTTGGGGGAGAATGGGTCTTCTGGGCAGTAGGAACGTCCGATGACGGCGAGACCACCTCTCTTGCAAAGCTGTTTAGATGAGATTTCCAGGGATGTATGATACACCCCCAGGAGATGTGCGATGAAGATGTAGCAGCCTCTGCAACTCCGTAGTACACTGCTGCTGCAAACCTGTCCTGGATGAGGTGGCGGGTGGAGGTGCTAATGGGGGAAGAGAGAGGTGGAAAGGGTGGAGGATGGAGCTGGGGTGCTGGTTGGCTGAGAGAGGGGTTAGGGGGGGACGAACCAGGGTGTGGGAGCTACTGGGGTCGCTGCCCAGGTGAGTTATGGCGCCAAGGAGGAGGACTCGTTCCCAGCAGGGAGAGTCGGGTGATGGTCCAGAGGAGCAGAGCAGAGCTATGATTCCAGAGGGCGTAGCTGGAGGTGCGAGAGTCCCAGAAGTAGAGGATTTCTTCCCAGGCATGTTTCAGTATGTTCTCTAGTAGCAGCAGGGCGGTGAAGTTGGCGAGGGCTCGGCGACTCGGGAGGTCATGGTCGAGTACTAAAGGAGTTTTTACAATTCCAATCGCCCCTTTTCAGTGGGCAGCCAGATCCTGAGGCAGCCAAGGAGTGGCTGGATGATTTGGAGAGGATTTTCAGTGCCATGGAGTGTGCTGAGGAGGAGTAGGTGGTGTTGGCTACTCATTGATTGCAGGGATCAGCCCAGTCTTGGTGGACGTCAAAGTGGGGAGCAGCGTTCCAGTCTCGTCCCCTTCGGCAGATCGCATGGCAGGAGTTCGTCCTGACTTTTGAGTGTACTTTCTGCCCATCTTTCGTCAGGTCGCAGAGGCTGCATGAGTTTTTAGAGTTGACCTAGGGTGACATGTCGGTGATGTAGTACCGATCCAGGTTTATTGAGCTGGGCCGTTATGTGTCTCACCTCATGGCAGATGAGGAAGTGAAGATTGAGCAGTTTGTTGGAGGTCTGAGCCAGAGCTGAGGCATCCCCTTCTTGCATTAGGTCTGGCTAACTTGGATGCAGCTTGCAAGGCAGCAGCGACACTGGAGAGAGATTTGCAGAATGTTTGAGGGCTGGACAGTGCAGGTCAGGCTCAGGCAGGTTTTAGTCAGTCGATGGATGTACAGCAGTAGAGTACCACCCAGCCCTCAGTGGGTGGTTCAGGGGTAGCTCAGCTTGCGGCTTCAGCAACAGATTCATTATCCCTTGGCTCGAAGCTCAAGAAGCTGCTCAAGGAAGTTGGTTTTGGCAGGAGGCATCGGGATCGCAAGGAGCCGAAGTAGTAGTCAGAGAGTAGTGTTCAGCAGCCTATGTCTTATCAGTGCCAGGGTTCAGTGAGTAGTTCTCGGGGTGGATGTCTGAGGTATGACAGTTCTCATCCAGGCAGGCAGTGTTCAACGCTCGTGGTTTGCTTCTGGTGTGACCAGCCAGGGCACATGGCACGTGATTGCCTGCAGAGACCGTGTCAGACGCACGAGTTTCAGCAGCAACTGTAGTTTCAGCCCCAACCGACATCATCTCTGCCGCAACAGTACTAGCCCCAGGGACAGTTTCCTTGGTTGACTCGGTCAGCCACTATAGGGAGGGACCATCAAAATGAGGAGGAAGAGAAGACAAACAACATTCAGACATGATGCTCAATGAAACTCGCCGACACGGATCACTCTAAAGGTCATTAGACCCAACAAAATAGAGTTGTGGCTCTGATAGCAATTGTTGGTCCCGGGTAGGCGAGCGCACAAGAAGGGGGGATTGAATTGTCCCCCACTCGAAATGGTAAATTTAAAATTTTCTTAGAAGAATTATCAAGTTTAATAAGATTAAGAGATTAAACCAAACAGAGTAAACTAAGCTCTCTCAATCTCACTGAGCTCACTCGATCGTGCAAAAGATTATGCAATTAAACACGTTACACAATGAAATCTAGGCAATTGAGATTCACTTGTGCAATTGGAATTCGCTCATTCTCAGCAATCACACGTGTATTGAATTAACAATTAATCACAATAAAGCAAACCACAATGCACACCATAAGACACAAGGATTTTTAAGGTGGTTCAGAATCACGACGGGCTCCCTACGTCCACCCCTCACTCAACTGAATGAGGCTTCACTACTGGTAAACCAATACAGGGATAAATCCCCCCACACACATGGAGCCAAGCGCCAATACACATACACACAGTATGACGTCTGCACACACACACGGGGATGCACCCCAACACACACATGGAGACGGAGTCTCCAACATAATCCAACGACTGGATCAACAACACACACACACGCTGCAACAGACACAACACTCTACACATACGAACACCCGGATCTGGATAGATCCACACACACACACAGATCTGAAGAGATCCATGCACCCACACAGATCTGAATAGGTCTACACACAGATAAAAACACGGGGATGAACCCCAGAGCACGCTGCTCGGAACGCAGGTCACAAAAGCACACGCTGCAAGTTATAGCAAACTGAACACACTTGATGTGCACACTGCATAATCCGACCACACACAACTCGAATGTGTACACCGTACAATCCTACCACACACTTGATGTTCACAGATTTAGAGGAAAATACACACTTGAAGCTTAAAGTAATTTAGAAGAGAAAATAAAAATAAAAACTTCAGATCTAGGCTCCCCCTTAGAGAATGATGCAAATCTTGGGCTGATGTTGCTTCTCCACTTGGTTTCCACTTGATTGACTTCAGGATAATCTTCCAATGCTTGAGATTTGAAGAAGAATGCTTGGACGAATTACTGTTCACGGAGTTCTTCCTACAACCCTCTTTCTCCCTTGATAGCCTTCCTTTGATTCCTTTAAGCCATAGGGTTTCTTGGCCTTTTTGTACAAAGAAGATGAAGGCAAAAAAGTTCATGAATGGGTTAAGGCCCAATTTTATTACCCACTATCTATGTTGGACATCGAAACATATTCGAAGATGGTCAAGAACGCCCAGTTATTAGAAGCTGGGTTGTCCTTTATTGATAGAGTCAGAGGAAGAACTGTGAAGAAGGAGCAAGCCAGTGGATTAGGTAGTTCTAAACCCATGGCTGGAAAGAAGAGGCCTGGCGTAGGTCATGATTTCTCCAAGGGTAGGAAGAGACCAAAGGAAGGCAACAAGCATATGGTGATTGTGCCCACTCAATAATGATGCAAGCACTGTGACAAGGGCAATCACTGATCTGACGAGTGCTAGAGGCCCCTGGGGAATTATCTTCATTGCGAGAGCCAAGAACACAAGATTTTCGAGTGTTCATTGATGAAGGATCAAGCTCAACAAGAGAGGGCACGAGGAGGTTCGAGGCGTTAAGGGCAGTTGCATGCTTTAATGGAAGGGGAGCCCTCCGAGGAAGGTGAAGTGGTGGAAGGTATTCTTGTTGTTAATTCTAAACTTGACTTTGTTAATCAACACTAGTGCAACTCATTCTTTCATATCAGAAAAGTTTGCTACTACTTTATCTTTGGAGCCTGCTTTGTTAAAATCTGAATTGGTTATCACTACACCATTAGGAGGGGGTACTGAGCTTAATTTATTTTATCCTGTGAGTGAGCTTTTAATTGGTAATTGTAATCTACCTGCTAATCTGATATGTATGGATATGGAGGGTTATAATGTGATTTTAGGAGCTGATTGACTATCTAAGCATGGAGGTTGCGTAAGGTGTAAGGAAGGGTTAGTAACCTTTGAGAGGCACCCTCAACTTATTTTTCCAAGGTGCTAGGTGTTCTAAGCCTCCATATCTTATATCTGCTCTTCAAGATTTTAGATTGTTAAAGAAGGGTTGTGCAGCTTTCCTAGCCTCTGTTGTTATCGAGAAGAAGGAGTCTATTATTGAAGATAGTCTGATGGTTAAAGATTATCCTGATGTCTTTCTTGAGGAATTACCTGGTCTACCACCTGAGAGACAGGTGCAGTTCTCTATTGATTTGATCCCTGGGGCTACCCCAGTGTCCAAGGCACCCTATAGAATGTCACTAGCAGAGTTGAAGGAATTGAAGGAGCAATTGATGGAACTGTTAGTGAAATTATTCATTAGTCCAAGAGCATCTCTTTGGGGAGAACCCATTCTATTTGTAAGGAAGAAGGATGGATCACGCAGATTATGTCTTTGTTAAGTTCTCACTTTTTTTATTTTTTTATTATTATAATTATTATTTTGGAATGCTAACTCATATGCCATGGCTACAGGATGCATGTGATACCACGATAGCGAACTTGCGAGCTCGCTTGGCAAACATGGAGCAGTAGCTAGGTCACACCCGCGCAGCTTTGAATGCCTCGGTGAGTGTGTATATGATGCTTATTCCAAATTATGACCCTAGATTCCCAATGTTAAGCCATTGATGTCACCTCATATGTGTGGCAACATGCCTAGCTTGGCACAACCTCATCAGCAGTGGGGGCAGATGGTGTCTCCTCTAGTTTATGGATCCCTTCCTCAGAAATCAATTTGCTTCACGAGCAACTTGCTCGTGCTATGCAGCATGCCACGAAGGCAGAGGGGATACTTTTTGCACATTTGAGGGTTTCACCATCAAATTTTCTTTGTTCATGTCCCGCCATTTCCCTAAAATGATGGATATGGCAGACAGAAGAGATGAAGAGATGCTTTCTCGCGTTGCACAAGGGGAGGCTGGGATAGCAGAGCTAGACGAGGAATTGCGGCACCATTCAGACGATGACCTTTCTCGGGATGCCATGGAGCTTAGGATCACTCTTCGGCTAGAGATGGAAGACTGAGAAAAAGAGCGACCAAAGAATGAGAAGGACAGAGAAAGGGAGAGAGCCTAGAGGCTATTAGAGAGAGAAGAGAAGATGGCTTTAGAGGCCCAATTATTTGAGCTTTAAATGAGCCTCAGTATTATCGAACAGTGGCTGAGGGACGCTGAGGAGCGCTACTAAAGAGAAGGCGAGAATGGGTTTCGTGTCAGCAGTTTATTCGCTACCTCCACAGAGCGACGTCAGAGCGTGGAGACAAAAAGAGGAATGCAGGGCGGTAGGGTTGCCGCCTCGCATATTTTGATGACACCCTCCAAGGCTCCTTGCCTGGAGAGTGGTGAGAGGAGTAATGCTGAGAGAGAGGGTGAGACTTGATGTACCCACCTTTTAATTAAGAGAAAGTTTCTAGAAGGATAAAAAGAGAATGCTCAGTTTCTTATTCTCTACTTTTTTCTTGCTTTTCAACCCCTGCATGCATTACTCAGAGAAACAAGTTAGTTTTTCTATTCTGGCTTGGCCCCTTGCTCAATAAGTGGGTGGTTGTTTTGAAGCTTGCCTTGATAACGAGTTAAGGGGCCAAGCCTTTATCAATTAAGGCAAGGATGAAAAAAAAAGAATAGAATGTAGCACACAAGTATACAAATGGGAACGAGAATTCATCTGGCCGCCAGACCTAGTCAACCCTGAATCGACTTAACCAGTCAAACCACCAAACAGTCTATTATATAACCGTTTACAAAACTTAGCGGTCTACCAATGGGCCGCTAAGAACACCAACTCAAACCAACTTTAAAACATTGACCGACGTCAAATGGAGCTTGGCGGTCTATCGAAGGGCCGCTAAGGACTCCAAACAGTCGAAGCTAGACTGCTAGCCCGAACCAACTCAAAATCGTTGACCAAATTCAAATGATACTTAGCGGTCTACTATAGGGCCGCTGAAGCTAGCTTTACGATCTATCGTAAGACCGCTTAGTCAAACTGACTCACCAATACAGTCTAGCGGTCACCTAATGGGCCGCTAGACAGAGCTTAGCAGTCCTTCAATGGTCTACTAGCCAGTGGAAAATGGTCTATCACATGACCGCGAAGACACAAACCGACATAACATGAAAAATGGTCGCCACTGGACCGCTTAAGGCACCCAAATGGTCTCTGGAAGGACCGCGAAGGCGTTACGGCGGGAACAATAGAGAATTAGTCGAAACCCGACCTTTTCACGCCCCGTTCGCCCTAAAACAAAGGGGAAACAATGCTAATGATGGAATTAACCTTCCACAATCCGGATGGGATCAAATAGACGCATAAACGACAAGAAACAGGCGATTCCACCGAATCGACCCAAAACGAGTCACGTGGGTTCCCGGGCTCATACCGGTCCCAAACGACAACCAATCACAATAAAACTAGTGGAAATGGAATGCTAATATTCCAAGGGTTCCAATAAAACTAACCTAGCCAGAAACTGTAGCTGGGAAAGGCGAACTCGTCTCACACCCCCCGAAGCATGTTTTCACCCAAACGCTATGAAACCTGCTAATACGTACACCGTTCAGCTCCAAATCGTGAGGGAACGTAGAAGAGAACTAGAGTATCCATCTCCCTACCTCCACTGAAGCTTTTGTGTGTCGAAGCGACTAAACCATGCTGAAAATGACACGATGACCAATCCACGCTGGCTTCAAATCCACCGAGGGATCGCGCCAAAGTCACGCTCCATCCTTCACACCAGCACGCTCCACGATCACTCCACAACATTCATGTCTCGCCCATCTCGCCACGGTCGCGCGTCCCGCGAAGAGAGGAGAAGAGAAGAGAGAGAACAAGAGGGAGAGAGTGAAATGTGAGGGAGGAGAGAGGAAGGAGAAAAGAATAAAAAGAAAAGAAATTAGGAATTTCTTAATTTTCAAAAATCTAATTTTTCACGTGGAAAGTTGGGTGATCCGATCAAAGACACCCAGACTGCCGAAGTGGTCCGTAAGTGGTCGAAGAATTATCCCATGGGGGTGAGAATATCTGGAGTGGCTACCCAGTCAATGAAGACACTTCCTACAGGAGCAGAGTAGCCCTGAGGGCATAATTTGTGGTGCCAAAGGCAATGACAGCGGAAGACCCAGGTAATCCGATTATCACACGCGGAATGCCGGAACGTTTAGTAAATGGCCAAGGAGTTGTCCATTCAGGGCAGAAATGCTTCGAGAGATGGCTCTCCCAATGAAGATGCTCCACGTGTCCACAGAATGAAGTTGGTGGCACAAATCGCCAAGCCGAATGCTAAATCAAAAGAAAATCTGACTTACCCTATTTGGGAACACGCTGCACCGAAAAGGTTCGTAGGTGACCAAAAAGTCACTTAGTCAAGTCTCAAATGCCTCGAGGGATGGCCCACTTGACGAAGAAGCTCCACATATTCTCAAAGAAGGTCTGGCAACACGAATTACAGTGCCGAAGGTCGAATCAGGATAAAATCTTAGAGAATCGGTACAGATTTGACACGTGCCGAAAATCACCGGAAATCCCGAATCAGGTCTTCAAAGTACATTCTGGGGTCACTGAATCAACCCCGCTGCTACTTTGGGCCACAAGCTCTCGCTAGGTCAATTTCAAGAAGAAATGTCAAAATTATGAAAATGCCCCCTGTTGAGTCGGCGATACACTTTATTTGAATAAAAAATGATGAAAAGTAAAAAGGCAAAAAGGGATGAGTCGATGGCACTTTTGGCACCTTTTTAACTGATTCGCTGGCACCTTTTAAAAGGGTTGATGGCATTTTTCTACGTGAGTCGGTGGTGTCCCTTCACAACATGAGTCGGCGGCGTCCTTAGCAGACGATTCGGTGACGTGTGAAGTAAAACATGGGCTGGCGAGTCAGGGGCACGCATATGGCGGGCCGACGATTCGGTGACATCGCCACCGACTCACCCCGCTTCCAAATCCCTATAAAATTGGGCCTCTGCCCTCTCTGCAAGGGAGATCAAAAAAGGGGATACGAAGAAAAGATTCCAGAGAGAAAAGGAAGAGGACAGAGGAAGAGGCACAAGGAGAGCCACCCAGAAATGCAGAGACGAGCAGAGAACAAGAAAAAAAGAGAGCCAGAGAAAGAAGTGCAAGGTGGGTCTCAGGGCCCTGGGGGGGAAGCTTTGTATTCTTCTTTCTATTCTTCTCTGTTGTATCGCTTAGTCTTGCTCATCTGTGTATGATGCAAGTGCATGACAAGGAATTAATTCTATGCATGGAACTTAATACTATGACATGTAATGCAGTGACCTCCTTATTCCCGTTTGTATTCTTCTTTTTTACCAAACGAGTAATAGGGATATCATCATACTTATTTCTCGTAAACCAAACGACCACGAGAATAAGGATAAGAATAAATTAACCCAGAATGACTTATGCTTATTCTCCTCCAAATTTATCCTCGAACCAAACGTGACCTAAGAGTTTGTGAATGACATGTAGCTTTCATTTTAACATCCTTATTTCCAACTTTTGTTGTGATTTATGCAGCACCTTTCACTGTCCTTTGGTTAGTAGTTTTGTCATGTGTTCGGTATGTAGCTGTCATAGTGAAAGCATAAAAGTACATATTCACATCGTCATCTATTATTTTGCTGTTTGCTGTGTGGCAGGTTATGTATTCCAGCTGTGTTTCACCATTAAAGGGATTTTAGTTATTATAATAAGAGTAGGTTGCAGGACTCAGTGTGGATGGATCAAGGGCAATGGGTTTGTTTGTCTGCAGCTGGATTCAGCATTCCGCAGAAGATGCATGATGTGCCCTTGAATAGGGCACTTTTGTTGCTTGAATTCTGACTGCATTGTACAAGCATCCAGGATCCTGGAGCTTCGGCTTTCTTATTGCTGAATACAATAAGTGAAGAAGATAGTCTCATATTTTCGAAGTAGAGGAGATTCCTGTTCCAACATCCATGTCTTTAGTGGTACCCACATGATTAGATGTTTTGTTGTTCTTGATATGTTGATCCACGTGACACGACAAAACAGATGTTTCAGGTGTTGGTTTGTTGATACATGAAAGAGAGAGAGATCATACGGACTTCTATTATGATCCTTGCAGTCTAGGGGGACACTGAGTAAATAGATGACAGAGTACATTGATCATACATATTCCTACTTTGTCTTGTCAATTCATGACATGCACGTGGTGGAATATTGATCATACTGACTTCTATTTTGTCAATACATTGATCATACAGACTTCTATCATCATCCTTGTCGTGCAGATTTCTGCTGTGAAAATTGGACAGACAGTGACCTTCTAAATTTATCTATGACATGCACATGGTGGAAAATAGGCCAACCGATAACAACAGGCTGTTACATCATCTGTGGCTGCATTCCTTTATCTAGAGAAATCTGTTATTTGGCACGGCTGCATGTTTGCTTCATTGCTTTGGGCATGTTCATGAAACTTTTATTGGAAATTATTTTGGCTTTCACCTTCGTTCTGAGAAATCAGAAGAAGGGAGGATTATTCCTCTGGGTACTGCATTGCATAGTGGGTTCTATCTTTGTTGGGAACAGGATCAAAGTTCATGGGATCTATCTCGCCTGGGTGTTAAGCTATGGTTTCAGCCGTTGTTTACAGACTGACTCTGCAAGTGAATTGCTTTGTGCAAGGAAGCCTCACTCTAGCAGAGTGAGAGGTGGATGTATATTGCAGACTACAATCGAACCACCTTAAAATTCTCTTGTCTGTTGTGTGGTTTGCTTAGCTTAATATCCATCGTGTTTTTACTGTAATTAATCAGTATATCAAAAGATGTAGCTGGAACGATAGCTTAGGCCTATCCGGAATGCTGTCCCTTGTGTGAGGAGATCCTTGGATCAAACCTCCACCTCATACTAATATCAGTTGTTGATTGCATGCTCGTTTGCTGAGTGGTGAGCCTTCATTGTCGATATCCTGATTTACACGCACCAAGTTCTTTTCATCATCCACTACACATAAGCTACTTGATCCTTTATCTGTTCCGGCACTCGCGTTCGAATTGGCTCTGCTATTAGCCCAAATTCTTCGTATAGCACTTGAGTTTTAATTTGGTCATCTTTGGAGGTAGATCCATTCATCCCCCCTTCTAGATGTATCATTGTATTCCTTTCAATTGGTATCAGAGCAGATTTCCCACAATCTGGTCTAGTGACCAAGGAAGACCTGGAACTAGCAATGCTCGCAGCTTCCTAGCTGAAGGGCATTTAATTAATAGACCCCCATTTTTTGATGGTGCTAACTATTTGTATTAGAAGAACAAAATGGAGGTGTTCCTACAAGCTCAGAGACATGAGCTATGGAGGGTTGTCACCAGTGGTCCATTTCAACTCCTTGAAGATGAAAATGCTTAGACTAGGGAACAAATTTGATTGTCAACTGTCAACTGGACAGCCCTGAATATCATGCAGTATGCCGTGCATCCAGATGAGTCTTCAAGGATCTCTGCTTGTAAAACTGCCAAGAAGATGTGGGACGAGCTAGAGTTGATCTACTAAGGAACGTCCTAGGTGAGAGCAACAAAGGTAAACATGCTCACCTCAAACTATTTAAGATGAAGTATGATGAAAGTATATCTGAGATGTATGCGAGGCTCTCACTGATCACTAACAGTCTTAAGGCTCTATGAAAATAATTTTAGAAAAGTGATCTGGTTAGAAAGATCCTTAGGTCCCTAACCCCTGCGTGGCACACGAAAGCCACTGTGATAGAAGAGTCCAAGGTATATTTTTAAATAAACTTCTATTTTTTACATATTATCATAAATACCCTTCATATATAGTGCATTATTGCAGTTACACCCCTTGAGTTTCCCGCCGTCGGTGGAAGGCGAATATGCGATGGAATATGCTATGGTGACTGTTTGAGGGATGAGATATACCACAAATGCCCTTAAAGGGAGGCACGTGTGTGGGATTGTCTTCTTTGTCTTCTCCTTGACCAAATGAATGGCGTCAGTCGATCACCGATGCAGACAGTACGAGTTATCTTCCTTCTCATACTCCTTCCAACCCTTCTTTGATCCTCTTCCTCTAGACCTAATGGGTAGTCTCATGTTCATCCGTAGGGAACGATCTAATTGACGACATGCAAGCATCGGATGACGCCTATGGAGGGAGACATGTGTGTGGGATTGTCTTCTTCATCTTCCCCTTGACCTAATGAATAGCGTCAGCTAGTCGCCTGCGCAGATAGTACGGGCTGTCTTCCTTGTCATGCCCCTTCCAACCCTTCTTCGATCCTCTTCCTCTTGACTTAATAGGCAATCTCATGTTCATCCACAGGGAACGATTGAATTGACGACGGGCGAGCATTGGATGACGCCCTTGGAGGAAGGCACATGTGTGGGATTGTCGTCTTCATCTTCCCCTTGACCTAATGAATGACATCATAGTCAATCATCGGCACAGACAGTATGAGATGTCGTCTACCTTTTCATACTCCTTCCAACCCTTCTTCGATCCTCTTCCTCTTAACCTAATGGGTAGTCTCAAGTTCACCCGTAGCGAACGATCAAAATAACGATGGGCGAGCACCGGACGGCGAGCACCTAGCAACCTAGAGAACTAGCAGCGAACAGTGAACAGGTAGCTCAAAGTGAAGATCTGACTGGACAGCGATAATTGGTTGGCATGCGCTAAGCAATGATCTGAAAAGAGGATCCATAGAAAGGATTCAGTATACTAAAGTATGCTAGTGTTTGTAATGGTCACAAGGATTATTTGCACATATCGCTTTTGAAATGCTTTATGTTTAAAACTCTAATAAAGGGCATGTTAAAGAGCAGTGACTTAGACGTTATCACAGACACATACACTTGTTAAGGCATTGCTCATGCGCAAACACATACATTTGTTTAAAAACACCAATTCACTTAACAAGTGTGAAAAACCAATTCTAATTAATTCTTAGATAATAATCTACCACTGCACTAAATTCGCGTAAACACTTGTCAAGACACTGACCATAAATACACTTGTTAAGACATTGCCTCCGGATGAAGGGAAGACTTGGAAGACGTCTCGAAACTGGGATGAAAGGAGGGCCTAGGCTGAGGCATAGAATTGTAAAAATAAGGAAAATTCAGAGGATCCAGATGAGAAGGAGAGAAGTGGGGGTTCAAGGACCTAGGAAGAGACGAGAAAATCATAGAAATAACATCAGGAGAAGAGGGCAAGTACACCACCCAAGGGTGGGAACTGAGCAAGAGAAAGGATGATCAGAAAGAATGAGTAGAAGGAGTCATGGCCCCTTGAGTGCATAACCTGCAACCCTTAAACCCACGACGCCGCCTCTTCTTAGCATAAATTTCTTTGCAATGAACCCACCTAGCATGGGCTTGGACCTTCAAGCTTCTTATCTTGACATATCTTCTCAAATAATGGGCCCACCTGGCAGACGGCCTGGCCCGATCATAAATGTGCAGATTTATCGAGGCGGTTGCCCCTAGACACCTGGTGCTAACACTAGTTAGACATTCTTGGACAGCTAACTCCTTAGACGAACAAGCATCATCAAACCGTGGAGTTTTGTCACTCGGCACCAAGATGTGGAGACCCAGCAACTCCACTCGGCAATCAGGCATGAAGTATAACTCCCTAGATAACGAGGAAGGATGGAACTGAGGGAGAGTGATGCACGACGTTGACATGGCTAGCTTACTGATAAATCGAGGGAGATTGCATAGAAAGTAGAGAGTGTCCTTAGAAAATCCTGAAGATATGGCACATTGCCCCTTGAACATAGAACTCATAATTTCCTTGGCAGCTGTATGAGTTAGCACAACACGGGTAAAGAACCCTTCATGTCCGGTTATCTGAACAGCAATAGAGCGAGAAGTGACAAGAGCATCAATCATCAATCCTCTGTTGAGCAATAAGATTGCCACTAGCCTCGCTCGAGAAGAAACTGGCACAATGCAAGGGAACTCTTCGTAGCAACTGTCTTTGAAAGTACAGTCTCATCAACCCCAAAATACCCAAAAATCAGGATGTGGATTGGCATGCGACAGATAACATCTTGAAGCTTGAAATACACAACTGGCAATGCATCATCCTGATTCGGCTCACGATCTCCCTGGGGACTAGACCCACGGGGCACCGAAGGTAGCACACACTCACTCCGTGGGGTGGAAGTGGATAGGGAAGCGAAGGTAGTGGGTTTGGAAGGTGTGGAGGCTTCAATAGGGATGGTGATATCGAGTGGTGGCAAAGGCAATGCGGGTGAAGGTAAAGGCGAGGATGAAGGCCTTGAAGGCTCCCACAGTAGCACCCCATGGAGAAAAGCTAGGACGAATGTATCCTTTTTCAAATAATTCTAACAACTGTGCTCTTAACTCTTTCAATTCTACTGGAGCCACATGGTAAGGTGCCTTTGCTAAAGCTGCCATACCCGGTATTAATTCAATAATTATCTCAATCTCTCGCTGAGGAGGTAAGCCTGGTAACTCATCAGGAAACACATCAGGAGATTTACAAACCATAAGAATATTATCTATCTCTTGTTGTGGTGCCTCATCAACAACCACAGAAGCAATGAATCCCTGACACCCTGCATTAAGTAATCTACAGGCTCGAATAGTAGAAATAAGCAAGTGAGAAGAACGAGATCGAATACCTTGAAAATAGATTGCCGCTTTCCAGGATGGCTAAAAACAAACCTTCTTCGATCTACAATCAACCACGGCTCCATAATTCTCTAACCAGTCCATGCCTAGAATAACATCATAGTCTAGCAGCTTCAATGCATATAACCTAGCTGGCAACTACTGATTTCCAATCACCATTGGAGTCTCATCGAGATAGAAAGACGTAAACATGAATTCCACAGAAGGTAATTCAACTAATAATTCACATGATATTTCAGATGTTGGCTCCTCATTACAAGCAATAACATCTTCAGAAATAAATGAATGAGGAGCACCTGAGTCAAATAAAACACGAGCTGCATGACCATAAATCATAATAGTACATTCTACATGGTGAGATGCAACTGCTTCAGAATGAGTCATATGCGTGACTCTTCCTTTTTACTTCTTCCCAGCTACAGTAGACTACTGTGATGACGAAACTGAAACTTGAGAAAACTATTGTGATTGTGGTGGTGGCGGAGGTTGAAACTATTGCGATTGTGAAAACTGTGAAAACTGTATAGGCTACTTCGGTCTCAACGGACAATCACAAATCACATGTCCCACCTGATCACCCTGGAAACACACCACAGGCATCGAACATGGTCTACCAAAATGGCTACCACCACATCTCGGACACGGTCTTGGCTGACTAGCCACCGATCCTTGTCACTGAAAAGAAGAGTGAGCTACTTGTTGCACGGTACCAGAGGAAGCTTACCAGTCATACTACTTCTTGGATTTTCTGAACATCCATCTGAACTTGGATTTCATGTTGGAAGTACCACTGACAGAAGGAACAGAAGATGGTGTTGTGCCCCTTATGCTTTGATGATGGTGTGATGTATGTTTTGATGATAGCAACACTATAAGCTTCCACATGAGTCTGTATGTTTGAATGTAACATGTTTGAAATATTTTTCATGCATTTACTTACTAATAATCTAGAAAAAATAGATTTTTATATGCTAAAAATATCTTTAATTCACAGAAAAATAACTTTTAACATGTTGTTAATATTAAAACATGATTTTATGGATTTCAAATATTTTTGACCACTGTCTATTAACGTGATGTACCCTTAGGGCGCGTTATTAAACATGTATATATTATTATGAATTTTTTAAAAAGTTTTCTATTTGACCCCAGGGATGTTCCTGGGTGTTTTATGAACGCGTTGTAGGCCCTGGGCGCATTCTCAAGAACGCGTTGCACGACTTGGATGCGTTCTTGTTTATATATATAATTTTTTAAAAAAAAAAAATTAGAGGTGACCCTCGGAACTTCCGGGGGTCTTGAGGAGGTCACAGTCGCCTAGGCGACCGCGTTCTGAAGAGCATGTATATATATTTTTTTAGAAATGGCCTTAACGCAGTGCCCCATTTGACCGCGACTATAGTCGCAGTCAAAGGGTTGACCACGTTCAAAAAATATTTTTTTTTCAGACAGGACGCATCGATGAGATTAAGCGCGTCTATGGATGCGGCCATAGGTATGGATGCATTCTTAAAATTTAAATATTATTTTCCTCTTTGAAAAATGAGCACCAAGGAAATGTTCTGGATGAACGCGCCGTATCGGGGTGGCGCGTTTATTAACGCAGCGCTGGGATACGCCACGTTCATGGCAGAAGCTTCATTCATGAAAAATGGTGATACCCTTCCATTAAAATGATCCTAACTTACTCAATACTTAATGAAATTTAGGGAAATAGGTATCAATGGAAAGAGTACTGAAAGAGGAACAATCTAGTATGCTTTAATTAGAGTTTAGTCTAAGAGACACCTACCTTTTTGCGGATCTAAGGAAATATCCCCAAATATAAGAAAACCCTTTTGATCTTCCAAATCCTCCTTCAAATCTCCACCAATCTTCGCAGCAGCATAACCTTAGCCTCCAGGGATGATTTGAGGGTCGAATAGGGTTCTATTTATAGGAAAAACTTGGCCAAATTGGTCAAGATTTTTTACCTAATTTTTTCAAACTCTCCACCCACGAATTAGAAGAAAATTTAAATTTTTCTTCTTAATTTAGCCCTAATTTGGTGTGAAAATAATGTAATTTCGATTGGTCTAAAGTTATAAGCTAGGTAAGGGTTGATTCTTGATTCAATCTTCTAGAAACCCGAGACATTAAAGGTGGAGCTGATCCCACAATCCTCAGACAAGTCGTATATTCTTCTCAGTTCATAACACTGAATGTTATATTTCACCTTTGACTTGACAGATAAGGCCCATGGTCATACACTTGATGGGCAGAACTACAGACATGTGAGCTCGAACTGAGAACAGGCACGTGATCCAAAGTAGATCATCCCTGAAGGAGAGCTGCCACATGGAAAGCTACTGTGCTCAGAATCTAACACGTGGCTAAAGAGTCTTCTGGAATCTCTTGATGGGAGTGCTCCCTCCACACCCCCAATGCGTGAGCTTGTGGGTCCTAGACTGAAGCAATATAAGATCCCTCTTCTGCGATCAGAAATAATATGAAGAACAGAAGATATCTAAGAAGAAGACCTGTAGAGAATAGAAGACAAGAATAAAAGGAGAGCTCGTGAGATCGAGGGAAGAGAAGAGAGAGAGCAGTAGAGAGGGAAAGAGAAGAAGAAAGAAGAGAAAGAGATCGAGAGATCGAGAAGAGGACTGAAGAGAGCTGAAGCCGAAGCTGATGTTTAAGGACTGAGAGCTAGTATCTAAGAAGAGGCAGAAGAAGAAGAAGAAGGGGGAAGACTAGCAGCCTCTGGATCAGATCCAAGCTACTTTGCTCCTGAGCGAACTACATTTTATTGTGCTTCATTTCCAGCTTTCTGTAGCTGATTTTTATCATCTCTATTTTTCCATTTTCTAATTTCCTTTCAAGCTGTGTGTCAGCGGAGCTAAGCTGTAATGCTTAGCGAGCGAGGTATGTACCTCGGACAGCAAGTTGTGATGCTCAACGGGTTAGCAAGCTGTGATGCTCAGTGGGTCAACAAGCTGTGATGCTCAGCAGTTGTAAGCCAAGCTGTAATGCTCAGTGGACGCAAGCTGTGAGGCACAGCAGTAAGCCATACTCTGATTTGAGTGTAGGGTGGACGTAGGTCTGGAGGACCGAACCACCTAAAACCTCTCTGTGTAGTGTGATTGGATTTTCACTTGTTATCCGTTAGATGCATGCATAGGCTCGACGCCTCTGGTTAGTTTAGATCAATCTGATTCTGTTGTGGTTAAATCGTCCATAGTTTGTTTCCTGCTAAACCTTGAAGTAAGCTGACTAGTTGTGCATGTTAAGTGTTATAACAAGATTCACATAATAATAGCTGGCTCAGTACTTGAGTGTGAATCTTGTTAGAGCAACTGAATTCTGAACCATTGAGTTTGATTCCGCAAGATCTAAATTGGGCCTTAAGCTTAAATTGGGCAAAGTTTTAAGAAGGGGATTCATTCACCCCCCTCTGAATCCATAAACTACATTACCCGTCCATCCGATCCTGCTCGGCCAAATAGGCCCTTTTGTAATTGTTTCTCCACATCAATAAAACTTCCAAAATTCTTGGTAAAAAAAAAATACTCGTAGAACTAGCTTGATTTATACGTGAAGATGTAGTTCGGGCACTGATTATGTCTAAGGACTCCATGCTAGTCCCCTCGGCTGATTGTCGGAAACATACTGTAAACCATGGGGCATGATGCTACTGGCGTCGTATTGCGCTGGAGTACTTTCTTTATAAATAAGTGAAAATTACGAGACTATCTCATGATTGAATTGTTACATGCTTGTTACATGACATTCTAGTGTATAACCTTTAAGGTTATGAAAGTGAACAGTGAAAAGTGAAAGTGCATTCTCGTTACATGCAAGTATATTCTTGTTCGTAAAAGGCCATACTTACATTCTTGTCATCCTATTCGTATATCTCTTATTTTGATCTTATCTCGTTACTTGTGTTACTTTAGTTTACACCGTGTGTTCTATCACATTCTTATGTTTACCCTATTTTCTAGAGCTAAGACATTAATTACTTAAATCTTACCTTCATATTGATGTGAAGATACCTACTGGGCAAGTGTGCTCATACCTACTTTCTCAATTTCTCAGGAAGCACTGATGAATCAGATTCAGACTATTCAAGTGGTAGATCCGAGAGTGATTGAAGGTCAAGCGAATCGAGAGTAGCCATAGTTGTCAAATGTCTAGTCAAGTCTTATTATAATTTTCTATTTTATTGAGTCTATGATGTAAGAGTGTTAAGAGTCAAAGATCTTGTGTACTTTTGAAATTATTATTATGGAATAAAGTGGAGTTTGGAAAAATTTACTTATGCAATTACTTTTGTATTATTATCTCATGTTCTGATTTCTTGCTTGCGAGAGGCTTACCATGACAAGGAAAGTGCCATCCAAACCCACGACAACTTGGTCGACCATGCCACGACCAATGCACACGGGTCCCCAAGTAACACACATCTCACCATGGTCAATCACTCGGCCAACCCACTAGCTGCTCACAGCAACCAGCTGAGACCCATAATCTTGCCAGAGATCACTTCTCCAAAAAATCACCTGCCTTATCTGAAAACACAACCTCCTATACAGGAACATGGTACTCATGTGGCACGCTTAACAACATATTTCCCTGATTCTCAACCCTACCAGTGCCATGAACCACAATGCCTCAAGCAACGGCATAGCAACAACACGCCTCACACAGCCGGAGACAACGATTATTGAGGAGGTGATAATGGAAATAAAGAGAAGGAAGGGCGAAACTTGACATTAATTACTCTACTCATTTCAATCATAAGATATCTAGAACGATGATCAAGGGAGAATAATCATGAAGAAGAAGATTAAGTTAGATCATTAAACTCTAATTTTTCCTAGTTAACAGTGTGATATTTAACACAAAAATGCTCTACCAGTAAGTTATATAACCTGGATTAATAATGCATACACGCCTTAATCAAATAAACGTCATAGGGTATAAAATCGATCACAGATCAGACCACCAGAAGACTGAAACGATCAAGGGTAAGGTCGCTCAGCCCAGTGAGCGGTCAAACTTACGGCCGCTATATCATCAGTACAAACAGGATCCTTGCGGTCTATCGGGCGACCGCTGGAACATAAGTGATCTCTTGGGAGATCGTTAAGCCCAGTGTAGCCCTAATAAGAGACAAACGGTTAGTCGTGGGACAGCTATACGATGCAAACGGTCTATCGTGTGACCGCTTGACATCTGGCGGTCACTGGAACGACCGTTTCATTCAACCCAAACCCCTCCCCCTATCCCCTTAACCTTCTCACTCTCTGAGAATAACATAATATCCGGTGAGATGATGAGGGATAAGTGCCCAGCCGTTAGGAATTCGACCTGACTCACTAGGGAGTCTCAATGACAGGCTGACCCACAGGATATAAGGGATATCTCCTGCCCACGTATGGAGCCTGAGGTTGGGGCACCCCCTTGAGGGAGCATTCATCCACTGTGTGATGGCTCGATCGGTCATTGGCTAGACTTTTCCCGAGTGTTAGGGTGGCCTTCGATCGGGTGTCCAAGCCAAGGCTTGGTGGGCTATATCGGTCTGCTTCACCAAGGTCCCATGGTAAGTGGGCCCTACTGAGGCTGTCAATTATTAGGCTGCGCAGGCTTAGATGGGCCGTTGGGCCGTATAAATACTGGGCCGCATATCTGTCCCTCTCCATATGCTAATCTTTCTTCAATTGCATTATAGCCAAATCAAATACATGATCCTAGTGATCAACATCATATAGTTCGGATCCATGATTATTTTGATCACTAACGTCATTTTTGCACTTCATTTCAAATGCTTGGCTCAAAGTTGTAAGCTTATATTTTTTCACTTTAGGCAATTCTGAGTTCTTTCATTTTCTATAATTAGAATTTTCTAAGGTACATTAGTTTGTGAAAGGTGAGAGATATCTATTTTCTTCTTTTAGTTTGGGGGAAGCATGTTTTGCTTCCTGGGTGGTGCATTGTGAGGATAGGGATACCCCCACTTCCTCGATATCTTCGGCTTCACTACTGCTGGCCGTGTCAAATTTGGCTTGGAGAGTCATTTCTTCAGGGTAGACTTGCTCCCAGCATCTGCAAGGAGGTGTGGCTTCTAATTTCGAGCCTCTTGGTCGAGCCGGTTCAGTATGTTCAGCTTCTGTCGGGCATTCATCAAAGGTTGCCCCCGGTGAGCCGTCTTCTGTTGGATAGAGAGCTGAGATAGTGTCCACCTCATAACACCCACTGTAATAGTACTCTTCGAGGGTGAAGCCCAACCCTGGATGTTGAGAAACACGTCTCAGCTCTTTGTCCATGCTGGCAGGATACCAGAGCCTTTGGAATGCTTCTTTCTCCTTGCGAGGTTAGCCGGAGGGGATATGCTGCTTCCGGAACATCTTCACCATTTTGCTTGTCGTGAAAGTCAACCCTTGAACGGGGATTGACAGGTTCTCAATATCTTCAGGGAGATGACAGTCGACGTCTTCCTGTGTGGGGTGCTCTTCAGTCGTATAGAATAAGCTGCTGGGGCCTTCAGACTGTGCCACCTCCCATGCTTTGAAAGGCTCGACAGTAATATGATCGAAGTCGAATGTTGGCCTGCTGAGACCTTCTGGGATTTCAATATGGCTGTGGTGCTGATCGACCTTGGCCTCATTAATTAGCTTCAGGGTAGGCGGCGGGTGGTGCTGCTCTGCTCACATCTCGCGTACTTGCAATATGTGAGACCGTCTTGGGATTGGCATATCCCGGTGGCTGTGGTGGGAACCAATCATCGCTAGAGGTGCTTTTTGATGCCCTGGCTAGGGTCTTGGCTTTGGAGGTCTTCGGTGACGGCTCCACATATAGAGAAGCATCGAGTAGATGGCACTCGAACACTTCGAATGGGTGGAGGTCAGCAAATATCCTTTCCTCCCCTTCTTGATTGTATTTGATGCATTGGTGTAGCGTGGAAGGTATCACCATATTTTCATGTAACCAGGGATGGCCAAGCAGTGCCTTGTACGAGGTACTGGAGTTGATGACATGAAACTGCACCCTTGTGGTAAAATCTACCATGGTGAGGGTGAATTCTGCCACTCTCATCGGCACTTCAAACTTCTAATTGAAGCCGGCGATGCGCATATCTCCGACTTTGTCGAGATGCACATTAAAGTAGTACCTCTGATATATTCTGTATGGCAGGATATTGATTGCTGCTCCGGGATCCACCAGAATTCTGTTCAGCTCCCGACCATTCAGTTACCCCTTCATGTACGGGCTCAAGCTACTGGCTAGGGGCCATCATTCCGCCCCTCTCATTAAAGACTTCCCTTGAACAGGGCATGCATTTAAGGATGACTTGTCACAGTCAACCACCTCTAAAGAATGGTGCCCCTACTAAGGCCATACCCGAGATATAACCCAACCTAAGAGGGAGAAATAGAAGAAAAATGGAGATAAGCTTCATATAGGATGGGAGACATAAGGATTTGACTTCCTTCTAGGGCACTACCCCTTAAAGAGATAGTCTGTCGCGCCGGGACTTTGTGTCTTTGATTTTTAGGACCCTTGAGCACACGTACGATCGGGCTCATGATGTCCTACGGGGCTTTGCCACTCTTGTCATGCCTTTACTTCTCATAATTTTGCTATTGATTTTCATATTGATTCTCAGTCATTTGAATAGCCCTTTTTGGCCAGATTTAGCATGAATACTCACTTTTGAGGGTCAAGACTACCCCTATTTGAGACTTCTCCCGTATTGGGGAGCGCCTAGGTTGGTCATCTCATCCATCAATCTCTTGCCCCTACACTCGACTGAGCAAAGAAGCGAAAAGACTTCTGTGCATACCCAGAGTATGGCGAAAGTAGCAACTGTGTGCCTCAGAGGGATCGACTCTAGCTTGTCGTGAAGTGTGTGAAAAATTCATGCTAAAAGGACACCCTCAATGATTGGGGAAAGAACTAGACTCCCAGTGCAGAGCTATCACCAGCCTAAGGGTGCTGCAGAAGCAAACTCTTTTTAACTAAACTAAGCAACTCAACTAAAGCTACTCAAACCATGTTTGAGGAAACAACATTATCTTAACAATGCATAGGAGTAATAGTGATAGAAATAATAGCATGTTCTTGCACAAAATAAAAGATGCCTTGTAAATCTATAGCGTGAAAATAGCATCCTAAAGCAATCTTGATTAATGAGCTTTGAGGAGCATGAGCAGCTTTGTATGCTTTGCTTGACAAGATGAAGGGAGAGGATAGCAAAAGGATTAATGATTCACCAACATGGAGGAGCGGCAGACATCAAACTGGACGAAAGAAGGATAAAAAGGAAGAGAGACAAGGGCTAGAACTCCCTCGTTAAGGCACAGGGACCTTGATAACAAGGAACCAAATACAAAATAAACGAAGATCAGTTGAGATCAAGGTAGGCTAAAGTCTCAAAAATAGCAAGAAAAAGGGCAACAACCCCGAAAGGGTGAAGAGGAGTGAATGGAAAGACAATGAGAGGATTGGTGTGAAGATGAGGAAGAAGAAGAGTAATATCGTCCACCACATCATCATCACACCATAACACCTTCTCATCCCATCAACATCCATTCCCGTTTCCGCCGTTCACAGTCATTCCCAGTGGACACTCAACGAGTGCTCGCTGGGTGATAAGATCTATGGAGGAATAGCTCTTCTCTCTAGGAGAACGGTCACGTATGACCTCGCAGTCGCTATGGCTTGATTTTCTGTGTAGGGCTTTTGGCAGAAGATTCCACCGCGTCCCTTCTTCTTTACAGATGTGCCTTTTATATGGGGTTGTCTTGGAGCGAGGGGCCTATCCTTATCACGGAAAGACGTGAATAGTGGAGTAATGCCTCTCTCGACGATGTCGGGTGTTTCCCGTTGGAGGGCGATGTATCCGGCGTCGGCTGGTCATTAGGCGAGTCTCACGGCACTCGTGGGTGTGCTCGCCCATTTATGGAGTCAAGGCCGACGTCAGGGGGGGAGGAAGAATAATGGTCAGTCATCGGAAGATTTTTTGACGGTCACAGTGCCTGGTAGGAGTGTTAATGGATCGGATCCGGGTCGGATCCTTCATGACCCGAATCTGGATCCGATATGCTAAGATCCGAATCCGACCCGGATCCATAATGAAATAATTTTTTGGTCCGGATCTGACTTGATTCCTACTAGGACACCTGGCAGGTTGTACCTTGAAAGCCTGAACCCACAGACTTGGCCGATTCTCATTTTGGGCAGTCCGAGTTCATGACCGCTCTGCCCTATCTCGACCAAAAAGTGGCCCTTACTGGACTACTACCTGATGGTAGTGGCCACATCTCGATCACATTTTATTCTTGACCTGGCCCATGCGCCAGTTCTGCCCAAGTCAATTGACCCTTGTTCCAGTCGACCCAGCCTTGTTTAAGTCAACTTCTGACACCTCAAATTGACCTGGGTTACGTGGATTGAACCCTATTTCAGTCCAGCCATGCCCTGGGCTGATTGAGGACCTAGATTAGTTGACTGAACATTACCTTATACCTGACTTGACCTGGTAGTGGTCCTCTCTGAATTGCTACCATTAAATAGCGCCCCCGGTGGACCGCTATCTCCTTCCTACCTTGCTATGTGTCAACCCATTGATCCATCGAGTCGACGCAGGCCTTATGACTATCCTCCTAATTGCAGTTCGGTCTAGACCACTATCTTCTTGTAGCGGCCCTATCTTGATCGCGACCTGTTTCCAAATCCATTTTTTGTGATTCTTGTGTGTGATGTAGCAGCCGTGTCAATGGTATCCCTTCAGGCTATGATCTAGGATGAAATGCATGAAATATAGAGGGAGTCGACATGATGCAATAAGTGAGTTAACTTCCTTTTTGAAAAGTAACTTCATTGATGCTCTCCTTTGAGTTCCAAACATGAATCCGGATTTTGATCCTGCAAGCCAAGATAAATATAGCATGAGTTCCTTAAATAACAAGTATTCATATGACTTCCAAATATGAACATTGAAGTCATACTTTAACTCATCAATCAAGATACAAACATGTTGCTCAATGAAATACACACACAAGCATAATCATTTTGATATCATTAAAACTATACACCAAACCTCAACTAGGGGATGCAACAATCTCCCCATTTTTGATGATGACAAAACGATGTGTGCGAGAGTTCCAAAAGATAGAGTAGAAGCATTTCAATGAATGTTATGAGAATGAAAGATAAGACATTTAATCACATTCAATCACATTCTCCCCCAAAACTACTCTTTCTCATTAAGCATAAAACATTGAGCACAAAAGTATTGAACACACAAAAGACATAAGGCATTAAGCACATCGAGCACACGACCAACATTCTCCCCCTTTTTGTCATCTACAAAAAGACAGGGGGTTATTTGACATGATATGAACATGTTAGGCCTAAAGATATGATACCAATTGTTGCTAATGGTTGGCCCAAAGATATGATACCAAATGTTGTTCAAATTGTTGGAAGATACATGCAACATGAAGTATTCAAAATGATACTAATTATTGAAAGATGTGCAAGATGAAGTGTTGAAGATGATGCATTTCAAAATATGCACTATATGCATGATATGAAGAAAATGTCAATTTTGTTTTTTATCTTTCAAATGCTAAGCGTATGCATTATGTTCATGCTGAAAATGTCAAACATGAATATATGCAAATATGATATGCAAATGATGCCAAATATGCATAAATGCATTGCATGATCTTCTGTTTCTAAATGCAAAGTGTATGGACTTTGTACATTCTGAAAATGCCAAATATGGAGATATGCACACCATGAGCTTCAACCTATTCTACCTATGCACATGAGATACCAAAATGAAAATGAGCACCCTTCCTTTTTCTCCCATTTGTTATCACAAAAACATGATCAATTGTGAATGTATGAGTAGGCATGCACACAAGCACAACGATCATGCATGTAAATAGTGCTAATAGAAACTCCCCCTTAATGGGGCACGGGTTAAGAAAAGAGCATGTGATTCAAATTCAAGAATGTAAGACATGAAGCATAACTAAGAGATTTGTGCATACACAACTAGAAGAATAAAAGAAAATACATCATACTATGAAGGAATAAATATCTGAACCATGGCTGAATCCGTCTCGAGGGGCCGATGTCAAAGCCGGGGCTTGGAGGGTCGCTGATGTCCCCATCAGACCCGGCTCAACGCAGTGCTCCTGTACGAGCTACATGACCAGTGGGATCCGGTGAGCTGGACGTTTCTCTTCCCATGGGGCCACATGGTCCCAACGTTGGAGGACGTCGCCCGCATCATCGGGTTGCACGTGCACGGGGCGCCGGTCAGCGGGAGGACCTTCCTCGATTATCAAGAGCTGGCCCAGAGACTACTGGGCTTAGAGCTACTACGGCTGGAGCGCCAGTCGATGACGCTGATGAGAGCGAGGCTGTAGGAGAGCCTCGGTCTGAGGGGAGTTGGAATCGTGACAGGGGAAATGTCGGAGCAGCACCCCGAGAGGATCGTGGACCAGGCACGACCCCGAGTAGTAGCCATAGTGGGACCGGAGGCGGGTGTGGTGCCGAGGAGGTTCCTAACGCTGTTGTTTGGGAGGCTCCTCTTCACCACCCGAGCAGACGTGGTCAGCTGCCGACTGCTGCCACTGCTAGAGGACGTCGATCGCGTCGGAGAGTACGCGTAGTAAGCAGCCATCCTCACCTTCCTTTTCGACACTTTGAGCTCCACCAGCCGGCAGACAATGCTCGGCGGGCTCTCCCCCCTACTCCAGGTATGACTCAGATCCCTAAAATGATTATACAATTGCTATATGATTATATGCATGCTGACACTTATTGTAATGTAATGCAGGTTTGGGCCTATGCACACCTCCCCGGGCTCGGAGAGGAGAGGAGACGTACCTAGAGTGACTGCTCATTACGAGATGGTGGACAGCACTGCGGGAGGTCGGGTCCCTGCGACGCCAGGTCCAGGCAATCCAGGACGACCTCGACACCCTGCCCTATGCCTCGATAAGGTTCTGAACTTAAACTTTGTGTTAATGCAACTATATGCTTTGTATGCTGATGCTCTGTCCATTTGACAGGTCCGGTGGACGCCCTACCAGGGTGAGGGGCACGAGGGTCAACCGTGGGTCGTGGCGGCTCTGGCCTAAGCGGGGAGGGACATCTGGCTCCACTACATGAACGTAGTGGAGCCCCTCTACCATCGACTCATGATGAGGACCATCGGTGTCCACCAGGCAGCAGTCGACTTCCCGGCGCCCGAGAAGCCAGAGAAGCGGGTCGGTCGGCATGGTCGAGGGCCGATGACAAAGATGAACTAGACTGCTCGAGTAGCCGAGCAAATCTAGGATTGGACGTCACTCGGGTGAGTGGTAACCGCCTGAGCAGAGAGCAAGGAGGCCTATCTGACGCCCTACGCTTGTCGCTACGGAGACCAGGTCTTCCGTGGCCCTCGACGACTAGTATGATTCTAAACTCTATGCTTTCTAATATGCTTTTATGGTTATGATGTGCTGACATTTGACTTTCTATATGTAGATCGAGCCCCAAGGGCGGATCGTCGAGCTTTAGGGCCTCCTCCACTCCACTGTCCAGGAATGAGACGAGCTCCGACAGGCGTTGGACCTCTTGGTGAGTTTCACTAAACTCAAAACTCTATTGTGCATATGCTTATGTTGTTGACTGAGCCGGACTTCTAAAATGCAGCGAGCCGAGGGAGCCCAGCATCAGGGAGCTGACGCTCCTTCCTCCTCCTCCCAGACACCCGCAGATTGTGTCGAGCAAGATGCAGAGTTCTGTAGGATGGTGACATGGGTCGAGGCGGCCAAGGCTGCTCTCGTCGAGAGGGTAAGTAGACACTGTGCTTTCCCGGCTGGTTATGATTATGTAATGCAATTGACTAACCATGATGCGTCTACATGTAGACGACCGAGCTAACCTGACTTAGAGAGGAGATAGAGCGGAGCCATTCGACAGATGCGGTCGAGATGGCGCTCGTCTGTGCGGAGTTAGAGCGACTCCTGGTTGGTGTTGCAGATACGGAGCGCTACCTAGTTGAGGCGGAGCGAGCCTGGCTCCAGGTGGCGAGGCTGGAGGGTGCGGTGGAGACCTATGAGCGGATGAGCTGGAGGCCGGAGCGTAGTGGGGCTTCGAGCGGCAACACACACGGCATGCACAGCTCGTTCAAGGGGTACTTCACGAGTTCCTCCGATCGTCGGAGGAATGAGGATGAGGAGCGACGCCGGTGGCACCGGGAGGAGACTAGCTCTGCGATGGCCCCACCATCGAAGAGGCACAAGGGGACGGGAGATAGCACAGGCCCTGAGGGATAGGCCTGATGTACTTATGTGACTCATGTACCTATGGATGCTTATGGTATGATAATGATATGACATGTTTTTGTCTTGATTTTTCTTTTGCAAACAAATGTGTGAATGAATGTTTAATGCTTAATGCTAACCAACTAACAACGAACCCTAGGCTGACACGAGAGAGGGCGAGAGGGAGAGAGACGAAAGACTTGAGTGGAATAGTGTAAAAAGGATAAAAATCAAGGCATCATGTGAATAGATGGTCATACGAACGGTCGCATAAATATACACGCTCTCCACATAGACCGCGTAAAGTGAACCAATGTGGATGCACTTTTTGATTAAAATCTATTCGTGTATATTCATTTATTGGTTTTATTAGGTTTATTAAGTGCGTGGGCGTGCCAGTCACAGAGTGACGATTTATTCGGGCCTCGTGGAAGCCCATGGTGTGCTCGATCTGACTCGGTCAGGTGATTGTATGGTTCAGGTCGGGACCAAACTCCACCGCGCCATAAAGGTCATGACGTTATTTACATCCCTCATACGGGGGAACACCCTTGATTAATCGTCGAGAAAAAGGGCCTCATGACTAGAAAATTAATTATATGAAAAAAACCTATTAAGAAACACTAAAGTCCTCGCATGAGGGTGCAGAGAAAGCATTTGAGATCATGTTAGTCACGTGTTGACCATTTTAATGTTCAGACAGGTGTTCGGCTCGAGAAAATCGTAATCATCACGGGAGAACCGGAACATGTGTATGCCGGGGTATGACAAGTTTATTGTTCCGAGGAACGAGAAGGGTTCAGTTAAATCCCGGTTAGAGCGGTCAAGACCCAGTGAATCTGTTGGCACGGTGCAAGATCAAGCCGCGACCATACTGCGGTGGGCCCCCTATGGTCGAAGCAAGACTTGCGTGAGCATCATTAATATTCCCGGAGCCAAAGGGCAACAGGGAAGACGTTTCGAGATCAAGTCCCGAAGGAAATGCGTTTGAGATAACAGGCTGTAGGCCTAGGGTGTAGGCAGGACAATGACCATGATCGGGGTGGACCCAAGGTCTAAGCACGGCCCACTGATGCGGGACGGACACGGGAGTCGACTCTATGTGGTGCGGGCCTCGGACTCTAAGTGAGACGCCACCAGCAAGACACCGACATGAGGGCTTGGGGCCCGACACTAAGAGATCCTAGGGCTAGCGTCGCTAATAGAAGGTAAGCTCACTCGTCGTCCCTTTAGCGAGGGAAACGCGGACCGTGCTCGGTTGAGGAACCGGCTGAGGTCAAGGGTAGCTATTTTTTGGCTTTGTCTTAGTTTTGTATTATTGTGTCTTTTATCTATATATTTTTGTTGTTTTAATCTTTTCTCAATTTTTTTATTTTCTTAATAACTGATATTATCATGAGAAATCACTTCAAATAAGTCAAATGTATAAGCCACTTCGGGACATCATGGTGTAATATGAGATTTACTCACGAAAATGTAAAAAATGGTGTGTCTACTGGTAGCTCATAAGCCACCTTCTTGTTTACAAGGGGAGCGGTGCTCGCCCCTAGGAAACTCATAAGTTACCTTCTCATTTTCGAGGGGAGCTGTGCTCGCCTCTAGGGAGCTTGTAAGCTATCTCTTCATTTTCAATGGGAGCGGTGCTCGCCTCTAGGAAACTCATAAGTTACCTTCTCGTTTTCAATCGTAGCGGTGCTCACCTCTAGGGAGCTCGTAAGCTACCTTCTTGTTTTTGAGGGGAGCGGTGTTCGCCTTTAGGGAGCTCGCAAGCTGCCTTTTTATTTTCGAGGGGAGTAGTCCTCACCTCTAGGGAGCCCGTAGGCTACCTTTGTCGAATACGGCAGGTGATGCTTCATTGGATTATTGGAGAGGAGCTTTATTTATAAAATTTCGTGAGATTTACATAATTCCACGTCCTAGGTACCACAAGCCCCTCTAGTGTCGTCAGCATGTATGCCCATTTTACGAGTGCCTCAACTACCTGGTACGAGCCTTCCCAATTGGGCGCAAGCTTTCCCATGGCAGCCCTAGGGTCCGCTACACTTGCTCACTGTAGCACCAGATCTCCGGGGAGGAAGTGCTATTATTTCACGTGAGCATTGTCGTTCTGGACTAGCTTCTGTTGATAAGCCACAAGTCTTACCTAGGCACGTGCTCTGTCTTCCTCGAGCAGGTCCAAGTTTTCTCACATTACTTGGTTGTTTCTAGCCTCCTCAAAATGTCCCACTCGCAGTGAGGGGTTAGATATCTCTACAGGAACCACTGCCTCGGCTCCGTATGCAAGGTGGAAGGGTGTTTCACCCATGGCAACTCTGGCGGTGGTTTGGTGTGCCCATAGGATGCTCGGGATGGAGTCTATCCATGAGTCGCCTGCTTGTTCCAGTCAGGTCTTGATGTCGTGGAGGAGTGTCCTGTTGGTGTTTTCCACCAACCCATTGGCTTGGGGATGTCCCACCGAAGTATAGTGGTTCCAGATCCCTAGTTTCAAGCACTTCTCCTGGAAGGCAGCACTAGTGAGCTATCCACCATTGTTGGTTGTAAGAAACCGCGGGATCCGTGCGTCCAGGGGGTCTGACACCAATTCTTTAAAGTCCAAAAAAATAGAAAAAAATCTCCAAAAATCCAAACAATAGGAAAACATGCGAGAAGTCGAGAAAAAGTTAAAAATACAAGAAAAATGGAGAAAATCACTCAAATAAGCCGATTTGAGGGTCAAATTGGGGCATTATAGGGGTAACATGAGATGTACTTATGATTATGTCAATTTTGGTGTGTCTACACTGCCTATGCTAGGCTATTCATAAAGCTGATCTTTGTCCACGTCCCTCTTGACCAGAATATTCTAGCCGATGCCCTCACCTCACTAGCAGCATCATTGACCTTCCCTCTAGGTAGACGTTTTGAGTCTATCGTCATCCACAGGCGTCTTACTCCTGCTGTTCAAGATGCCACCTTTCTAAAGATTAAGGAGAATTATCGAGAAAGGTTCAAGAGAGAGAAATTATTGAGAAGAGAAAAATCATGCTGGTAGAATTGGAAGAAGAACTGTCAGAAGAGGAGAAGCCATGGTTCTATGAAATTGCCAAATATTGCCAAGATTAGTCCTGCTCCGAAGAAGCCACAACAGAGGATAAAAAAAGGGTAAGGAGAGTGGCACAAAAGTACACGTTGGTTGGAGGAGTGTTGTATAGGAGAAGAGTTACTGGTGTTCTTCTAAGGTGTTTTGATGATGATGAGGTTTGGAAGTGTGTTGAGGAGGCACACTCAAGTGTGCAGTGGCCACGTGAATAGCCAGATGCTTGCTAAGAAGATCCTTTGGCAAGGTTTTTATTGACCCACCATGGAAGAGGATTGTCCTATCTATGTCCATAGGTGTGTTAAGTGTCAACTTTATGTCGACAAAATTTATTCACCATCCTCCTCACTTCATCCAATATCCTTCCCATGACCTTTCTCCATGTGAGCTTTCGACATCATTGGTCCTCTAGGTGATTCCAACTCCCTCACCAAATAAAGATCCTTCATCCTTATTGCAACAAAGTACTTCACGAAATGGGCTAAAGCTGAAGCTTACATGGAGATCAAAGCATCAATAGTTTGCAAGTTCATCATAAAGAACATCATCGCTAAGTTTGGCATTCCAAGCACAATCATCACTGACAATGGGCCGCAATTCATTTCTCAGGACCTTCAGGACCTCTGCAAAAAGTTCAAAATTACATTACATCATTCATCAACATATTATCCACAAGGCAATGGCCAGGCAGAGGCCACTAATAAAATATTGATCAAAATCATAAAAAAAACCTGTGAGTCTAATAAATTCGGTAGTCTGATGATATCGGGTTATCAGTATCCGGATCTCTTGGGTCGTTATAGTTGGTATCAGAGCGGTGTTGAGGATTTGAACAAGGAATTAAAATTCGTGCTGGTCTAGAGGAAGTCCATTTGAGTCGCCTACTGCTGGCTTTAGGATGTCTTCCGTGATCATTGATGTGTTTTTCATGGTTATGTGTTTTTTTGATCAAGATGTCACCTCGTAAAAAAGCCTGTGCTCCTCCTGAAGAAAGTGGCACTTCTCCTCCTCCGGTTGTGCCAGCCCCAGCTCAAGTTGATCTTCCTGTTCCTCAAGTGGATGGTGGTCGTGGCAGAGCTCTGAAAGAATTCTTGCTATTCCACCCACTGACTTATGAAGGTCAGTGAGATCTGGATGCAGCCAGGATGTGGCTTGAAGCTACTAAACGCGTGTTCCGCTCAATGGAATGCGCAGAGGACGAGAAGGTTATGCTTGCTTCTTTTCAGCTTCAGGGTGCAGCACTTATGTGGTGGACTTCAGAGTGGGAGGTTGCATTTCGTTCCCGATCACTTCGTCAGATCACCTAAACAGAGTTCGTGGCTACTTTCGAGTGCACTTACAGTCCGGCCTGTCTCAGAATAGATAAAATGTACCAATTTCTAGAATTGGCTCAAGGTGAAATGACTGTGCTGCAGTATCGGAATAAATTCATAGAATTGGGTCAGTATGCCCCCCATGTTGTTGCTGATGAAGTCCTGAAGACTGAGTAGCTCCTGCGGGGATTGAAGGCTGAGTTGCGGTTGCTGTTGCTTGCCACTCGAGTAAAAGAGATGGATGAAGCGTACCAGGTAGCAGTCACGATAGAGCTTGATTTGGCAAGATCTCGAGGGTCTACTCAGCTTGGCTTCGTTCAGTCGACTATGCAGTTCAAGCGGACTTATCAACCGATTGTGACAGGAGTCCCGCCTACTGCAAGTGGTACTTCGAAATCCAAGTTCAGGCGGATGTTTAGAAGGTCTAAGGAGCGGCTTAATCAACAAGCGTCTCCTGACACCGTTTAGCAATCAGCACCTTTCTCCCAACAGCGCCAGGGTTCTACAGTGAGTCAGCCAAGACAATGTGCGAGGTGTGGTGGTAGCCACCTAGGCAAGTCGTGTCCTTTGCCGGTGGTTTGCTTTCGCTGTGATCAGTCGGGTCATATAGTCCAAGATTGCCCGATGAAGTCAGTACCGGTATAGTTTTCTCAATTTGCCCAGCCACAGCACTCTCAGTTCAGACCTCCTCCACCACCTCAACCTCTTTAACTAATTCAATTAAATGCCTAAAAATAGCCTAAAATTTTGTAAAAATAGTCGAAATGCTCAGAATAAAATCTAGATCTGCACCACTAAGAATCCGTCAAAACACAGGTGTTACAACCCAGACTCTGGATACTGGGTAAACTCGATACCACTTGGAACCTGCGAAGCCTCCCAAGAGCGGTAAAGCTCCAAAGGGATGAAAAGGTATGTGTGGAATACATTGAAGTTCCCGATAAAACAGTAAGCAATTAATATTTCAATGATCAGGTTTGGTAAAGTAGCAGAAATAAAATTACCTTTTCAATTAATAATTTAAATTAACAGAGTCCAGTCCAAATAAAGACAAGCACAGTCTAACAGAACAGAGAACATACATTGAAGTCGGGGGAAACCCGACACAGGCAACGCTAGTAACTACGAACTGACCCACCGCGTCACGAACCACGAGGAAGAAGAATGACCACACCTAAAAAACATGGGTGAGCCCTGTGTCACTGGCTTAGTAGGGGTCATGCAGATCCCCACTGGAAACAACGCAGTAACACACAAGATAATAGAGCTAAACAGTAAAGCAGGAAGAACAGAAAGAGCAGTAGTAACAGTAGTGCTAAACTACAACTTTAATGTTGTAAACACATGAGTAAAGACAACTAAAAGAAAGAGTAAAGCCGTAAAGGACAGAAACACTGCTGAACGAATAACGACTCTCTAAGCCACTCCAAATAGCAACAGGAAGGCAAACCCCGATCTCATGAAGTCAGGAGTTACCGATCCATCGACAAAGCACTAGCCCCAAAGCTAAGGCCAATTAAAACAGGCAAAATCCCTACAAAAGACCTATACAGTCACGAAACATTAACGCATACACAATTAGATCATCGTGTACACTACACTAAGCTGATCTCGGGTAAAGCCAAGAATAGACTACCCAGAAAAATAACAAAATATGAGAATCACTAGAGTCATGCATCATGTGACAGGAGTACCTCCTCACTAGAAGAACAGCCAGATGCTTCCACTGACATCTTACACTGCGCCACAAGTATCTTTCACACACCTAGAACAACGGTAACTGAGATACTCACAGAACCGAGTACAAGGAACAACAGTAATAAGTGACTAGTCAGGGTCACGCCCATCGGCGCTCGTCCGAACGTCCCTAACCATGTGTGCACACACAAGCTCAATGCCTTAAGCCAGGCCTCTAGCTAGTTTTCCCCCCTATAGGACGCTACTGCAAGGCAAGGGGGCCCACGAAAACTAGCCGGAGTTTGCATAATGGCATCCCAATGCAAGGTCAGCAATGCACGTATAACGAGTTAGCTGATGCACGCAGACGTACCCGTGAGTTTCAAATGGGAGAGTACGTCATGATCAGGGTCATACCTGAATGGTTTCCCCTCGGGGATCGTTGAGACACTCTAGGCCCGCGATGGCAGCCCTTTCTGAGTCATGAAATAAGTGGGTTTGAACGCGTACGTTATTGAACTACCCGATGACTATGGTGTCAGTTCGATGTTCAATGTCTCAGATCAGGTAGCATACTGGAACCCCGCGGTAATCCCTAGTGAGTTTTGGGCTTTCTCCTCCTGTTGTGAGTGACACACCACCCGAGAGTCCACCTCTTCCGACCTCAACGCAAGCATATAGATTGTATACTGGATGAGCAGGTGACCACCACCAGGAACAAAGCCTACCAACACTTCTTAGTGTGCTGGAGAGGATGCCCACGCCAGACAATGCCTTATCACACACGGAGAGCTCGAGCTTCGGGACCCTTACTCGACGGGGTCGAGTTCCTCCCACCCAGGGAGAATTGGTGTGGACACACGCCATAGTACATGCCGGTGGATGAGGACACTAGTGAGGACACCCGAGCCAGAGTATGGCTCGACTCAGTGAGCCATCGGTACCAGACACGTAGCATGACTCGGTCGACACCGACCTCTTTATGGCTGGGGGACAGTCTGGAGTCTCCATTGGAGCTTTGACACTTTAGTATATATTTTTGTACGTATTTGGTCATATTTTATATTTTGTATGTATTAGGTGTGTATTTGGCATGTATTTTGGGTTGTATCCAAGGAGGGAAAATGGAGCCCATAGGTTTCAAATTTTAAATGGGTTCAAATTCAAACTCCAAGGAGGGAGAATGGAGCCCATAGATTTCAAGTTTCAAATGGGTTCAAATTCAAACTCCAAGGAGGGAAAATGGAGCCCATAGATTTCAAATTTTAAATGGGTTCAAATTCAAACTCCAAGGAGGAAAGATGGAGCCCATACTTTATATATAGCCATGTATTCTCCCCCTTGAAAGAATTAATGAAGACATTGTTGTAGACACACTAAAATTGACGTTACTATGAGTACATCTCATATTATTTTATAATGCCCCAATTTGACCCTCAAATTAACTTCATTTGAGTGATTTTTTTCATTTTTCTTAAATTTTTTTATTTTTTCTTATTTTTTTAGATTATTCTAGGAATTTTTATGAATTTTTACGAACTGACGGCAGGCCTCAGGGCGTCATTTTGAGAATATTTAAATTTTTATTTTTTTAGAATATTTGAATTTTTTTGAATTTTTAAGAATATTTAAATTTTCATGGAATTTTGTTGAGAATATTTTTTTTGGATTTTTTGAGAATATTTGAATTTTCATGGAATTTTGTTGAGAATATTTAAATTTTTTTGGATTCTGAGAATATTTAAATTTTTTCAGATTTTTTGAGAATATTTAAATTTTTTTTCGGTGACAACTGTGGGATGGTTAGACTTGAGATGGAATGGTTGGAATTATGCACAGACGTTAGACTTTGGAATGCACAGACCTTGGATGCTTAGACCTATGGAGAATGCATGGACTTTATATTGCATGGACTTTGAATGCATGGACTTTGAATGCATGGACTCTGTATTGCATGGACTTCGAATGCATGGACTCTGTATGTATGGACTTCGAATGCATGGACTTTGAATGCATGGACTCGGAATACATGGACTTTGAATGCATGGACTTTGAATGCATGGACTTTTTATGCATGGACTTCGAATGCATGGACTCTGTATGCATGGACTTCAAATGCATGGACTTCGAATGCATGGACTCAGAATGCATGGACTTCGAATGCATGGACTTTGAATGCATGGACTCGGAATGCATGGGATTTGAATGCATGGACTTTGTATGCATGGACTCTGTATGCATGGATTTGAATGCATGGACTCTGTATGCATGGACTTTGAATGCATGGACTCTGAATGCATGGACTTTGAATGAATAGACTCTGTATGCATGGACTTCAAATGCATGGACTTTGTATGCATGGACTTCGAATGCATGGACTTTGAATGCATGGACTCGGAATGCATGGACTTTGAATGCATTGACTCTGTATGCATGGACTTTGAATACATGGACTCAGAATGCATGGACTTGGATTGCATGGACTCTAGATGAACATGCTTGGACCTTGGAAATGCTTAGACTCTAGATGAACATGCTTGGACTTTGAATGCATGGACTTTGGAATGCATGGACTCTAGATGAACATGCTTGGACCTTGAATGCATGGACTCGGAATGCATGGACTTGGATTGCATAGACTCTAGATGAACATGCTTGGACCTTGGAAATGCTTAGACTTATGAATGCACAGACCTATGCTAATGTACACCAAAATGCATGTGAGCCAGTAGTGAAGAAATGCGAATGATGACCGGATAGTTGCTGCCGATTACGGGAATGGCGCCCTCACGAGCGGTCATTATTTAAAAATAGTTTTTTATTTTTTTATCTTGAATTGATGGTGAAAAATAGATAGCAATTAGTTTTTGAAAATCCTTTTTATATTATTAGTTATAATTTTTCGAAAGAGTGGATGAATAGTAACTCCCCACTCTTCTTACGGTGAACTGTTTCGAAACGTGGGTTGCTCTTTCCTTGTTTTTCTCCCTCGTAACTATGGGATTCTCTGGGCTATTAAACTGGTCATTATCCCTTCCTTAATATCGGTAACCGCAGGAGGTTTTAGAGGAAACCCCAGCCCATCTTATGGGAGTTTTCTCCCCCCTTTTTCTTTTCCCTCGCGCTGGCTTTTGCGTTCTGGGTGCATGGTGTGGTTTTGAAAAGTCCAGGAGGGAGCCAAGAGTCATAGCAGAGGAGGAGAGGTCGCTTTTGCTCTTTGGGTGATCTCCCCGGTCATCTAGGTTGCTGCTAGATCGTGGTTATCGAGGTTTTCGTCTTCCCGTCTCTTGCCGGAGGCGGAGGCATTTTCTATCATTTTCATCCATTATAAGGCAAGATCTGAAATCTCCATCTCCCTTTTTGTGCTTAATATAATATGTTGAAACCTGAGTGTTAATCCTAGGGTGTGTATGAAATACGTGTTTTTACTTGGATGTTCGGCTTGGTTTCTGGGTGCTCGGACGAATTGGCAGATAGGTGTAGTGTTGGTTTTTGATTAATGTACTATCTTGGAATCCAGATTCATGTATGATGGTTTAAGTATGTAATATATATGGGTTGAGTTTGAAATATGTATGGTTGAGTGTGGAATACGTGGTTTCTTCCTTGATGAAGTTTGGTTTAATTCTGGGTACTCAGATGAATGGCGATCATGTAAAGAATAGTTCATTTTCTAGACGCACTACAGTTCAGTTTTGTCTGCAGGCAAGTGTCGACACTTACCCCTGAAGTGTTGACACCTCCTGTCCCAGTCCCATTTCTGTCTACAGGCAAGTGTTGACACTTACCCCTGAAGTGTCGACACCTCCTGTGGAATCTGCCTAGTCTAGTTCCTGTCTGCAGGTGAGAGTCGACTCTTGGCCCTGTCAGAGTCAACCTTTGCTCTGTCTGGGTTGTTTCAGCATGTTCCGGACGTGGAGGAATGTAGTCTTATGCTTCATAAAAGCTATCCTTTCCGCTGTACCACCGTTTTGCTTCCTGTTATTGACTATTTTATTTGGTTTTTCTTCCACCCCTACGTTGCATACTAAGAATTTATAAATCAGTAGGGTTACTCAAATGATCTAGTTCCATCATGTAAGCTTTCCCCAAGTTCAATTGTCATCAAATGCCGCTCTACATTTCTTCATTTTTGAACAAGGTAAGTATAGATGTGGCTTTTGTAGACATCGAGGCCTCCATCAATGTTTGTCCTCTAAGCACTCTAAGAACATGTAACATTTCAGAAGATTTGTTGAGACCTACCCCGACTACCATCGCAGCATATGATAACTCAAGAAGGCCATTCTAGGGGTGGTTACCATCCAGGCTGAACTCGGGCCATTAACAATGCCCATCGAATTTATGTGCTTGACATCGACCCTATGTTCAAAGCTATTCTGGGTCGACCGTGGATTGATAATCTTAGTGTCGTGCCGTCTACTGCTCACTAGTGCCTTAAATTCCTATTTCAAGGATGGGTGGTAAAAGTCAAAAGCATCTCCACGATTCAGTCAGTCGAAACTATTTCAGAAAAGATTTTGTCGATGCTCTGGCCCAGTAATCGGCCCGTTATCTCTGTGCTGGACCTCAACTTTCTGTGGACCTATGCACCATGCAAGCCCACTATTGCACAGGTGAATATAAAGGAGAAGCCCAAGATCAGAGACTCTAAGGGCTAGAAGATCAAATTGAAACTAGGCTATTAGTCAGGGAGAGGTCTCGGGGCCTAGTTGTAGGGCGGACCGAGCCGGTCCCCAGGGCCAGAAAAATGAGCAAAAGGGGACTCAGCTATCGAGAGCCGCCATTATCCATCTTGGGGGACTCGGGGCCATTGACTTGGGACTACCGTCAGCACTTTGTCAGGGGCCCATTATCGCCAGGTACATAGATCCAAATAAGTACTCACGTGTGTCAATATGCTCATCTGCACAGGAGATGTGAGAGAAGTTACGACTGATCTTGAAGGTACTTCAGAAGTCCATGAGACGAAGGCGAATCTGCTTGTATGAGAATATGAATTGTTTACAATGAAGCATGAGGAGAGTATAAGTGAGATGTATGCAAGGCTGAGTGAAATTACGAACGAATTAAAAGCCTTAAGAAAGGAGTACACAAACCAAGATTTGGTCAGGAATGTGCTATGGTCACTCTCACCGCAGTGGCACACTAAGGCAACTGTCATCGAGGACTCGAAAGATCTCACCACACTCACGGTGGATTAATTGATCAGGTCGCTGATGACATATGAGATAAACATCATGATGTTAGTTGAGGAGGAGAACTAGAAAAAGAAGACTATTACATTGAAGGTGCATCCACCTTCCTCAGAAGAAAGCAGTGAAGATTCTTCAGTTGATAGTGACATGGAGGAATTTATGGCTTTAGTGACTAGCGGGTATACGTCCACAAGGAGTGACGTAACCCAAAAGCACAGGTGCGCACGGAAGTGGCAACACCTCAAGGAAACCTACGGATCGACTGATGGAAGGTGCAGACCCATGCTTGAGGACAGGGGACTGGAGGGAAGGCTCCACCAGATCAAGAAGAGAAGGTGGGAAGGGCCACCGGATCAGGGGCTAAGGTGGCTGAGCCACCGGATCAAGGATAAGGTGGCCAGGCCACCGGCTTAGGGGAGGGTGGACAAAGGCCACCGGATCAGAACCAAGGTGGCTGAGCCACCGTATCAAGAGGAGGAAGAGGGGGGGCCACCAGATCGGGCGTGGTGAGCGCCACCGGATCACGAGCGAAAGGAGGGGGGGTGCCACCGGATGAGTAAGGGTTGCGCCACCGGATCACGCAGGGGACGAGGCCGGGACGATAGTAGAAATGGAACGCCACTAGATCAAAATCAGGAGAAGATGGCTATGCCGCCAGACCAGGATGAAAGGTAGCCGCTGGATCAAGCGTGGGGCAGAGCCACCGGATGAGGGGCCTAAGGGCCATCGAATCAAGAGGAGGGGGTTGGCCACCGGATCAGCAGGCTGGAGCTGAATGCAGGGGGATGTGGTGGTCACTGGATCAAAGGCGGGGAGGGGTTGCGAAGGGATGAAAGGATGGCCAACCGACCGTGGGCTTAGAGCTGCCAAAGGACCGGCAGGGATGGACTCCACAGTATCAGGGGGAAGGCCACCATAGAGCCACCAGTTGAGGGCTGGCCACCCCACAGGATCAAGGACGAGGGCCATTGAATCAGTAGAGAAGGGGAGGAGGCTGAACGCAGGTTGGCTAGGCTACCAGGTAGTAAAGGGGAGTACAGGAGAGGGAGACGGTAGAGGGGGCAGCAATGGGATGGATCCAAGAAAAGATGATCTTCAGGGTGTTGGCTTCAAGTCTAGCTCATCATATTGAGCAGACTCTCAGGCTACCCTCTACGAGATACAAAAAACACAAGAAGACATACGCTCAAGCCAATGAACTTGCAACTTTTATTTGTTAAAAAAGAATGAGGAAAAAGCCAAAGCCAGATTACAAAGGATTCATGGAGAGCCCAAGATGAAATACGAGGGGAAACGAAGGAGAAAATGCATCAGGGATAAAGGTACAGAACAGGGGGGAGGGAGGAATGGAGCATGAGCCCCTCCTCCCTCGTAGCCTTTCCACTCTACACTCTCCCTCCCTCTCCTTCTTACCTTCCCTTTTTTTTTCTTTCTTCTCTTCACCCTCACTCCTCACCCAAAATCATCTTCCCCACACAGGAACAAGCTCCCATCCCTTCCCCCTCCCATTTCCCCCCTTCTCACTCCCTATCTTCCCCAGCCATTCAGACTCTGTCTGTCCTGTTGCAGAAGCCACCACGCCTCCATCTGGCATCCTCAGCTCCTGAAAAATGGTGGAGATCATCTTCAGCCCATTCTCTTCACATCGGCATTGGTTCCGGCTCAATCCGACATTGTGGCTTAGAGTACCGTCCCCGACAAGGCGCCCCTATCTAGCAGCCAGACCTGGCTGCGCGACCTCACGAGATTGGGCGGTATCGACTGTCCTCCCATCAGATCGGAGTCCTTCTAGCTCTGGTGCATCCCAAAGGCGCCCCTCTTCGCAGAAAGGCCAACCTCAGTCCGATCCAACTCCGGATCTGCGATCCATAGAACCAGTAAGTCAAGCCATTATTTTTACTCCTGCGGTCAGACCTATCCCACCGGAGAACAGAGGCTACAGTTTCTCCGTACGGGAGAGTTTCGAAGCAAAATCTAGTGGAGTGGAGCTAGGGCCGTCCCTATCTCAAACAGAACTGGTCCCGGCCCATTTCGATACCTCAGTTGGGAGTTCAGCCCTGAACAAACGCTCTATGTTTCGTAGAGAATAGCACCGGTGCAATCACGCGAGAATTGCCGCAATCGACACTACTGGCCACCGATCAAGTTGATTCTTCTTCCTGGGTCTTCCCAAGGCGACCAGCTTTCCAGCGGTACCAACCACGTCTTCATCAGGGGTCTGAGCAGAGAGCAACGCCTCCAACAAGACAATGGTCCCAGACTGTGTAGACAGTGCGCGAGGCTGCGAAGGTTGAAGACTGGATTCCCGTCACCGCTACCCCCTCCCTTTCGCTTGGCCAGCCTAAGCCCCTCACTGCGTGGAGGTATCGTTGTTTGTAATCCCCATTCCCAAATTCTAAAGTCGGCCCTCTAGTGAGAGGCGTCGCGGGATGTACTAACATAGGGCCGATCAAGTTGCTCCGACGCACGTGTGAGGTACCAAATCGGTTCCGTTACTACTTGTCCGTGTGATTGTAAGGATAGGTCCAAGGATCGTCGGGTCATCCCATGTCACGCTTGACTGTGCCACATCGATATGACTAGCTCCAGTGCGAATACATGACTCAACAATGTAAAAGAGAAAAATGACTTGAAAAATTATGTAACAGATTAGAGGACACGTAACTGAATCATAGGGAAAAAACAGACAATTCTAACTGAACCAAAATAAAAAGCACTCATTTGGGTGGAAAGGAGACTGATCTGCGAAGACCGTATGTTGCTCCCCTCCTTTGGCATATTTAATGCACTGGTGCAGAGTTGACGGGATGACCCGATTTTCATGGAGCCACGGCCTCCCAAGCAGCACCTTGTAAGATATGTCGGCGTTGATGATGTAGAATGTCACTTGGGTGACAAAGTCGCCCAATGCTAACTTGACTTCAACCCGACCAAGCGTCTCCTCGAAATCCTGATTGAATCCTGAGATTTTAACGGCGCTGAATTTCTGTAGGTAAGGTGCCAAGTATAAAGACTTGAAGGTCTTCAGAGGCATGATGTTGATGGCTGCCCCAGCGTCAACCAAGATGCGGTTCACATCGTGCCCATTAATCGTTCCCCGCATATATAAGTGGCGATTGTGGCACGGAGAGGACAGCAACATATCTTTGTCCGTGAAGGAGATGTTGGCTGTGAGTGCCTCATATGCCTGGGCTTGCAACTCTGCAACATGAGCTTCACAGGCCTCCGGGTCTTTAAGTATTTTGACCAGAGCCTCCCTGAGATCCTTACTCCAGGCGATGGCCTCCCAAATGATGACATTTGTTGGGAACCGCTTCATATGATGAATGATCTTGCGGTCTGCCCGAGAATGGGTCTTGTCGAATGGTGGAATGATTTTCGCCAGAGCCTTTGCTGCCTGGCGAGGCTTCTCCCGTATAGAAGGGTGTTCCTCATTCTAGCCCTCCGCATTTTCTTGGAACAGCAGTGCCAGAGACTCCTCCGGGAGTGGCAAAGGCTCATCATGCTGGCCCTCATTAGAAGGGCCTGCCTGATTGGCAGGTTCGACTCTGTTAGAGGAGCCAGCCGCGTCTGACGCCTCCCTGTGCACTGGCAACTTAGCTGGCTCTTCTTCTTCATCAGAAGAGGCGATTATAAAAGGGACACCACCCGCTTTAACTTCTGAGCTAGGGCGTGAACCCTCTAAGGGGCTGAGGATGAAAGGGATTCCCCGAACTTGAGTTTCCAGGATAGGACCCTACTTTTCCCCTCTGAGCTGTATGACCCAATCAAGAGTTAGGGGACCTTCGAGCCCACGTCCTCGTCACTGGCCACGCCCCTAGCTATTTCTCGCCGAGCGACGTTGATAAGTTGCCATAGGAGCCTTGCCTCCGATGTTATAAGCCGAAGGCGCGTTGATGTTGTCAGGCGGCGAGATCGCCACCATGTTGCAGGAGAGCTCTTGCAGCATTTCCTCGATCATTTCCACAGTGAGCTCCTCATCTTTGTAGAATAAGGAAAGCTCTTCTGGGATTGGGAATTCCTCTCCCTCTTCAAGACGGTGAGCCATTTCCGGAAGCCATTGCAAAAGGCGGGCTTTCCGCCCAAGCTTGTCCCAAGGGATATATTCGCCCAGAGTGACGACCTTGGTGGGACGAGGGGGAATGTACTCCTCTAACTCATCTATGAGCTTTTATAGTCTTTGCAGAGGAGTCAGCTCCTTAGAGGCCTCCATAACTGTTACTTGCTCAGCTTACTTCTTTAACCTCCTTTCCAAGTTCTTCTTACGATTCTTCTCTTGCTTCTTCTGACGTGCTGCCTCTTGAGAAGAAAGGAGACTTTGTTTTGGAGGTGGGACCTGTTTGCCCTTTTTGCTCCGGGCCGACTCCTTAGGAGCCTTAGTACCGCGACTCTTTCCGGGGGTGACTCTGGTGCAGTTGGCCTCCTCCGGCTAAACCTGGAAGGTGGCATTGATCGCCTGAGCAATTATCTCAGGCGGCAGCTCTTGGAACTCTACGAATCCAGAGTGGGGCTCTTGGGGGCTTTGTAACTCCACCGATTTTGTTTGGACTAGCGATTTGGTTTGCTTGAGCTGTTGAGGCCTTTCTACAATTGGCGGCCTTGTAGACTCGACAAGAGCCTTGGCCTGAGGCCCCCTCATCTTAGCCTCGTCTGGCAGAGGACTTCCCCTTATGACGATGCCGGGTTGACTCGGCCTAGAGAGGGGTTTGGAGCCTTCTCCCACGGCTTGGCTTTTTGGGCTCTAGGCCTTAGGCCCCTCGCATCTGGCCTTGCCTTTGGGGTCTGGTTGAAGTTTATCGCTGCCCGTAGACTCACTCGGTTGGGGTAATTGAGAGAAAGTCTTAGCCTCTTGCCGAGCTTGTTGAAGACTCTTCTTGACGGCCTCTTTAAGACGCCGCATTGTTATAGAGCTCCCCTGGGCATCGATCTCTCCTCTCTGAATGAGGACTTCAATGCAATCTTGCCCTTCTGGGCATTGTCGGGTGAGGTGAGACACCCTAGCATGATACTTGCAATAGCGGAGGTGACTCTTGGCCGTCTCATTGTAGTAGGAAGGCGGATCATGGGTCAATACCCAACCATCTTCTAGGAGCTTGTCAAAAATCTTCTCAGTGTCCTTAAAGAAGGAACACTGATGAGAGGGTCGCCACCCTGGGTATTACAGTGTGGATTTAGGTGGCTAGGAACTAACTCCCTGGGAACTGACTCCCTCCTCCTGCGGTTCCGGGAGTTGAAAAGCTGCTGCAGCATGTATGACATTGACAGAGAAGTGCAGACTCTCATGCGCGTGCGGTTGTGGTGTAAACCAGGAATTCACCCATATTAACCTTCCCTCGCCTGATTAAGTCCTCAATGAGGTCCTTGAACGGTTGACAGATGTGGATGATATGGCCTACTACCTCATGATATGGGCAATAGCCCTGATGAAAGGTAGCCCCTGGAGCCTGCTCAATGGGGGACGGGCTAATTAGTCTCGCTCGTCGGCACGCGAAAAAGATGTCCAAGGTCTTCTCGAGAGGGAAGGAGTATAATTTCTCTGGCTGCTCGCCTTCGGGTGTATACTCCTCGCCTTCAAATGAGTCATCCTCGCCTTCGGATGAATCTGAGGATTCCTTAAAGAGCCAACCCTTGACCGGAGCCCGACCAGTAGGCGATACACCTGCCTCCCGCATGTGGGCTGGAGCTAACCCCCTGGCAAATGGGCCAAAGGGAAAAGTGGCCAACTGTTTGTCAATACTCTCCAAAAACTGCAGCAGACGCCTTTGTTCCAGTTGCAATTGTCGAATTTCCCATCGGAACTTCCGAATAGTTCTCCGCAATGCCAAGCATTCTGTAAATGAAGGAGGAGCGGTTTCGCGGCAAGTGTTGAGCTGCTGATTTGAAAGCCCGGCCTCGGAGGTGTTGGAGCTCGAAGCCGTCGCCACCATATAAATCACATTAGCCGACCGGCTCGATCGACTCCACACATGAGACTGTGGTGGGTCGACGGCATGGCCCAACATATTTATCAAGCCCTTTTGGATAAGCTCCTCTGCTATATTCTTGAAGACATAGCAGTCCCTGAGGATGTGACCCAACATTCGGTGGTACACACAATAGGTAGGATCATCTATTTTATCAACCTCCGAGGGCTTCCGCAGATCTGACAGAGTAATGAGCTGCTCTTTCATGCATAGGTCAAAGAGCATCTTAGTGTGCTCTTTCCTGAAGGAATAAGACGTCTTCATGCGCTCTGCTAAGAGAGACGCATTCGCCTTGACCCCGGGCAGGCCCCCCCAGGGTCGATTGACCCCAGGCAGGTCCCACCCGAGGTCACGCGACCCCGGGCGGCCCTGCCCACCTGCACGCAGGCCTGCCTGGGGTCGAGCGACCCCGTACGGGTCCCCCCGACCCCGAACGGGTCCTCCGTCATCTTGATTTAATAAAAGGGGGCTCTCCCGTGCTTTTTAGGGCTTGTTTGCTCACTGCACCGCGTGGACAAAGGAGAGGACGCGCCTCCTTGTTCGTTTGTTGTCTTCCTCGCGTCGTGGACTGCGGAGAGGGCATTTGTTCTTGCCCGAGCTGCGTGATACACGTACGGGGGACGGGGGACTTTTTCAACGGTGTGTACGCCATCTTTTGCACCCCCTCTTTTTGCTACGGGGTTTTCTTTGCTCATATTGAGTGTCCAAGGAATAAAAGGCCTCCCTCTTTAGGGCTCTCCCCGGGACCACGTGATCCTGACAATCATGGTGGTTCAACCCGGCCTCGGACCATTCCACTTGCTGCGAGAAGCTTGTGGTTGCAGAAATATACGGGCTATGAAGCCCTAAAGTGTGGAAATATTCCACGGGGTGGCAATACGTCAAATATTGAACCCCGCGTGGGAATATTCCACGAAGCGGCGATACGCCGAATATGGACCTCGACCAATGCGAGGGTAACATCCCAAAAGTTTTGAGACGAATAATGGGTGCAACAATAGGTTTGTGGTTTTTGTAAACTGGATCTCTTTCCTCATGTGTAAGCCATACCTCTAGCAAGATCTATTTTTGACCACAAGCCCATCTTATTGAAGACTAATAGGATGTATGACAGGAGATGCAATATCAGGTTTGAGCAGTTCTAATTAAGAGAGGCAGACTTTATGGACACTGTCTCAGGTGCATGGGTTGCTCAGGTTGCGGGCTTCTCTACTATGGGTACCTTGGTTAGAAGATTGAAGCATGCAGTGCAAGCTCTTCAGGCTTGGGGAGCTGATAAATCACTTCCGGGAAGGACAGTGAAGGATAGGATTCTACAGCAACTAGAGGGTCCAAACTACTTGGACGAGGCAGCATGGTATGCAATCTCACGAAATCTCGACGATATCTCTATCTCGGCGCGTCCGCGAGTCACGAAACCATCGCGAGTCTGCGCATCTGGCAGATATCATGTGTGGGTGGGACCGACAGGCGCAAACGGGGTGAACTAGTCCCGTTCGGCAAACCGGTCGACCCTAAAAGCCGGGAGGGGGGGGGGGGGGGGGGGGGGGGGGGGGGGGGGGGTTACACATACATGACTCAAATAAAATAAAAATTACATGACTAGACTCATAAAAACATGACGAACATAATGGCACATGTCGACGAACAATCCGAGCCTCGAAAAAATGTGGAGGGACAAGGGATGCCCCAATCAGAAGTTTTTCCCCCGAGGGCATGGAGTTTGTTGTTTATGGACTATTAGGGCTTCTACTTGTTGTAGATCTAACATCCGGATGGGCTTGCTTGCCCTAGATCTTCAGAGAGCATGGGCCTCTTCTTTAGTGACCCATACTTGTTTCAAGTGAAGGTGTTTCTTCTCCGCTGGGTTGCTTCCTTGGCTAGGCTTCAAAGCTTTAGGTCGACTTGTGTGCCCCCGTTTTGATGCTAGAGCACTGACATTCTTCATTGCTGCCTTGTCTTCCCAAACTGATCAGAGAAGCTCGAAGTGATTACGGGTGAAGATGGTTGAAATGTGCTTGTCCCGAGGCATGATCAGCTCACCTCTATCGAGCCTAATGCAGAGGTATCTGACAATGACAGTCTTTCTAGAGTGGGATATCACCGTTGCAGGATTTCTTCCCTTGTAGCTGCAGTGTTGCCCACGTTATGCAGGAGTTGTGCCAATGCTGATTTGGTTGATCAAGAAAGTCCAGCCAACAGTTAGAGCCAAAGACTTGTTGCCCTCGGTGGGTGCCAATGCGGCAGTGGCCAGTGCAGGTGCAATCGGTGGGGGCGTAGCTGACTTGTCCTCGGTCATTGGGATCACACCCAAGAAGAAGGGTGAGCTAACGACGGCTGGGAAGTCACCAAATATGATGGGGGTGGCCAGGTAGTCGAACCTGTTGTGACCCTAGAGTTTTGATAATGTCAAACACTATGACTCATTAGTGAGTCATTACATGTTTTGATGATGTCATGTTTTAATGTTACATATACATATGTACATGTGAATTTTTGAAGAACAGGTTGAGAGTTTAGAAATTTGGAATATAGTTTCAAGCTTAGAGTCAGTACTTCAAAAAAAATGAAAGATCCAGAAGACAGGTTTGAAGATTTTAGAAAACTTAGATGAAGACATCAAAGCTCAGTCATCAAGTTTCAAGGTGTTGGAGACATGTTGGAATCAAGCTTCCAAGAGACTTGAAGAGTCGAGCCTGACGCAGCCAGGCCCGATAAGCGACTGCTGAGAGTTGACCCTGACGTAGTCAGGTCCGAGAGTCGACCGCCGAGAGTCGAGCCTGAAGCAACTATTTTTTTAGGCATATCTTTTTTTTGGTCAAAAGAAGATTAAAGAACATTCATGAAGAACTCAAAAATAAAAGAAGATTGAAAGGGCTTCAAAACGGAGTAAGAAAAGAAACTAGCAACTCAGATGAACAGTAACGTGCTAGGACAGCAAGTGGAAAAACGTGCGATAACATAACAACGAGACAAATTCAGAGGAAGTAGTAGAAATAGAAAATGTAGAGATTTTAAAGATGAACAAGTTTACATAAGATAAGAAATTGAAATGATGATCAGCAAAGTATGTCAAGGGCTAAGAAAGACTAATATCTCAAGAACTTACATTAACAACAAAATAAACATACAAACCCAAAACTCATAAAACACAACCTACGTAACCCTACACCCCCCAAAAGAGCCTCCCTCCCATCAATAATAGGAGTCCTTTTTATAGGGCCAAAATAACCCCCTTACTCAACGTGAACACCTAAGATGCCATTTTTGAAAACCCAAACTTCTTTCTCTTTTCTCCTCTTCTCCGCGTGAAGAAGCCACCCTGACCATGTGAATAATAGAGCAGCCACCATGGAGACGTGTTGAAGGGGGGCTCCATTGTAGGTTCGTTGAAGAGGGTGGCCGCTTGCGTTCTCTTTCTCCTCTCTTTTTCTCACGTCGGCAGTCGCATCTTTAGTGTGAAGGCTGTGTTTCTCTCCCTCGTGAAGACCCTACCAGCGCTCTCTCTTTCTGCTTACGTTCTGTGCCTGCATGAGGAGCTCGGTCGTGCCGTGTTTGTGGACCATTCGTGAAGCCCTATCCGCCTCGTCGGCCGCCTGCCATTCACCGCTCGCCAACGTCCCGTTGCCGAAGGAGCCGCTGAAGACCGCCCGCCTTCTCTCCTCTTTTCCCGCCGCGAAGCACGCTCGCCATGCTGCCTTGGCAGCCTTGGCCCGCAGCAGCATGAAGCCTTCGGTGTTGACCACGAACCGCCCACCATCGCGTTCGTGCATGCGCCCGACCTCCTCCTGCTGACGTGCATGGCCGCCCTAGGGTGAAGAAGCGCCCACCTGCCATCACCTTCCTTCGCAAGCCAGCCCTCGACGTGCATGTGACCACGCCGTTGAAAACTTTCCTGCCATGTGGACCCGCCTTGTGCCCATCGCGTGAAGACCTTGGCCTCCACCGTGCCTGCCATCTTGGCCGTTCGCCATGTTTCTGACATGAAGACGTGAAGCATGCATGCACGTTGAAGCCTTCGTCGCCACATTAACCCTTGAAGACGCCATATTCGCCAACTGCCTGGCGTCTACTGCTACCTGCAACATGTGTATTATATACCTCCCTACTCCCGTCCCTCACCTCTCTCTCTTCTCTCTCGCTCTTCTTCTCTCTCTTCAGTCTCTCGAGCAAAATTTCTTCAGTTGCCTCTCCTCTCCTTCTTCTTATTCTCGTATCTAGTCTCTTCTTCAGCTCTCTCCCTCTTTTTCCCTCTTTTCCCCTTTCTTTTTCCTTCGTCCCTTGGTCTATTTATATAGGGGTGTGCTCGAAGAAACTTGCGTGGGAAGAGCCCTTCGGAAAATCTTTGACCGGATGATCCCCCTTTCAACTTTTCATACAGCATCTACTCCCATTGCCTCATTTGTGATGAGCAGGAGGTTGCAGTCGCATGGCCATCTTTGAGGGTTGCGGAAAATGGGAAACGTTGAATTGTGTTTGATGTCATGGTCGTTGCGCGTCAGAGGATGTGGAGCAAGGGCCCTCGGTTAAGTGTAATACCCAGCGGTCATGGAAAAAGGCCAGCCATCCATTTTCCTACAACGCAGGCTGGAGCCACTATTTAATGGCCTTGCGAGCCCCACCATTTATCTGCCCTTGGGGAAAGCCACCAATTAACAATTGTTAAATGGCCACCGGTTAAGGCATTTGGGAGCCACCAGATATGGCACTTCGGAGCTTGGAGGAAGCCACCAGTTATGCACCGCTGGGAGCCACTGGTTAATGGCATTGCACCATTGGTTATGGTGCGTCGGAGACACCGGATATGGCACTTTGGAGCTTGGAGAAAGCCACCGGTTATTCAGCGCTTCAAGCCATCGATTAACGGTGTTGCGCCACTGGTTATGGTGCTTTGAAATGCCACCGGTTAAGCCCCTAAATGGGCCACCAGTTATGGGCGTTCAGGTGCCACTGTTTAACGCATTTAGGAGGCCACCGTTTAAGGTGTTTGGATGCCACCGGTTATGGCCTGCCTCCTCCCTTTTATTTTCTTCTTCCTTTCATTGCTCTGTGTCTCCTGACTCTAAGACTTCCTACAAAAGGATGAGGTAAAAATTTAGCGTCCACAAATGCCCCCCACCTGCGGGCGGCACGAGTGAGGGACGAGAGAGTGGGGTTGCTTAATCATCATCATCATTTTTCATTCATCATTTCATCATTTTTTTAATCTTATCATCATTTGATCATCATCATCGTCATTCTTTATCTTCATTTGTTTATTTTATTTTCACCCAAGCATGCAGGCTTTCGTCATAGCAAGCATCAAATGGATATAACTACGATTCTAAATACTTTTTGTCTTTCTCCGCGAGGTTGGATAAAGCAAATTTCGAAGACGCAAAAACGACACGAGGTATGGAGATGCAAAAACGACACGAGGTATGAAGACGCAAAAATAACACGAGGTATGAAGACGCAAAAACGACACGAGGTATGAAAGCGCAAAAACGACATGAGGTATGAAAAAGACTGGAAAAACAACACGAGGTATAAGAATAGAAAAACAACACGAGGTATAAGAAAGACTGAGTGTGCTAAAGTGCATGAAGTAAGACCTCGTCACACAAAAACCTATGCAGCAAATACATTAGTCACCAAAAATAGCAAGACATTAGCAGCAAATCTCATAAGTCATTATCAAAAGTCATTAACAGATATATCAATGAATGACTTATGAATATTGACATCATCAAAATCATAGAGACACAACACCTAGCACCCGATTGCTCGACCACTCAGTTACAACGGTGCCCCCGACACTCGACTGCCAGCCACTCCTGTCACATCGGGATGCTCGGCACCCGATCGCTCAACAATTCAGTCACAACGGTGCCCCCGGCACCCGACTGCCAGTCACTCCAGTGACATCAGCGCCCCCGACACTCGATCGCTCAACCACTTAGTCACAATGGTGCCCCCGGCACCCGACTGGAAGCCACTCAAGTCACATCGGGGCCCCCGAGACCCGATCGCTCAACAATTCAGTCACCACGGTGCTCCCGTGTGACGCCCCGAATCGTAAATCCGGTCTAGTCGTAAAGACTCACGTCGGATCCCGAATCAAGATGTCACAGTGGGACAACCCAAACGGTACAATCATGGTAGAGATTTTTCACATAAACATTGAGATATTATTGCAGCAGAAATAAAATTTCTCGAATCATCAGCTTACATCAAATATTTTCATCCACATAAATCGAAATAAAGATAACAATTTCAGAAGTCATTTATTACATAACTAAATTTCACACACTTTTTTTTCTAACTGACATAACTACCTAAGATAATGACTCATAGTAACTCCAAGTCGCGGTCAGAATACTGCGAGATCACTCCTCGCTTTCTTCTACCACTTCTCCTGAAAATGTTCAATGGGGTGAGTCTACGAATAGACCCAGTAAGAGACTAAGCATAGTCCCCAGACATAACATGGGTAAATATATCCAAAGTGATTTACGATATTTCATTTTATAAGTCATTCTTAGGCATAATTTTAAATAAATAACATGAGATTAACACATTATAACCCACTTTTAAATTTACGATCATAAGTCATGCTATTAATATTTTACAAATAAAATATGTACATTAAAACTTGATAATCTCATATATGTCTTCTTTCTTAATCCTCAATTTATAGTATCTTGACTTGAGATCGATCTTGGAGAAATAATGAGCTATAGAGATTTGATCAAATAATTTATCAATTCTCGACGGAGGATACTTATTCTTGATGGTCATTTGATTCAACTCCTTGTAATCAATGCATAGTGTCATAGTTCCATCCTTCTTTTTCACAAATAGAACAGGTGCTCTCCAAGGTGATGTGCTAGGCCAGACAAATCCCTTCTCTAATAATTCCATTAATTACTCTTTTAACTCCTTCAACTCAGTAGGTGACATCCTATAAGGAGTTTGAGATACAGGGGTTGCTCTCGGTACCAAGTCAGCTGAGAATGAAACTTCTCTCTCATGTGATATTTCAGGTAACTCCTCGGAAAATAAATCAGGGTATTCCTAAACAATAGAGATGTCTTCAAGAATGTGTTTCTTGGGTTTGCTTGTAATGACAGAGGCCAATAATGCAACACATTCTTTCTTCATCATTCTTTGAGCTTGAAGGGCAGACATGAGAAATGGGTATCTAGGATGGCTATTTCTAGGGAAAGAAAAATCAAGGTTTCCTAGTTCGTTGAAGGCTACAATGCCTCTTCTGTAATCCACCTTAGCATTATATTTGGCTAAGCAGTCGACACCTAAGATTACATCATATCCCTTCATGTTTATGGACACTAAATCAGCTACTAAATTATGACCACTAAGTAGTACTTTACTAGAAGGGTAATAAAGTTTAACATCAGTGCCTGCTCCTAAGGGTGTGAAAATGTCAAGTTCAGATTTCAAAGGAACAAGTTTTTCATGTTAGGTGGTAGTAAAATTCTGGGAGATGAAAGAATGGGTAACTCCAATATTGAAGAGAATGAAAGTAATTCTAAAATTGATAATGAGAGTACCTTCCACTAATCCTCCTTCCTTAATAGGCGCAGACTCCAACAGGGCTTGAAGTCTTCCTTGATGCCTTGGTCTTTCTTGGCTTTTCATCGAAGGAGACTCTTTCATGAGGGGGCAATTGAAGATCCGATGGTCCCTACTTCCACAATGCAAGCATGCTCCCTTCTTTCTCCAGCGCTCTTCGGTCTTGTGACTAGCCTTGTCACAATAAATGCAGATATCATTGGATGATGATGATGATGAAGGGATCGCTTACCCATGTCCTTCTTGGGGGCCTTTTGTCTTGTTGAGGTGTTCTATATTTATTAGGCCTTTTCTTACCAAATGTCAGTTTAAAACTTTCAGAGCCAATGACTTCCGTACCATCGATCAAATTTGACGCCAACGCCTCCGCACGAGTGATGTGAGTAACTCTAGCTCTCGGCGGACGGCTAGCTATAGACGACTACTGAGAAGGAGCAGGAACTGGTAAGTGAAATGGTTGAGGTTGAGGCGGCGGAGGAAGATGGAACTACGGCTACTGCGATTGAGAAGTCTACGAGAACTGCACCGTCTGCGGCCTCAACGGATAGTTTCAGGAGATGTGCCCCGACTGATCGCAGCGATAACAGACAACCGGCATGGAACACGGCACACCTGGATGACTGCCACCACACCTATAACATGACCTCGGCTGAGAAGCAACAAAATCCTGACGCAGTCGAACAGAGGAAATAGACTGCTGACTCGGAACTGAAAACGTCGACTAATTGAACCTCTTCTTCTTGGATTTCTTAAATCGGAATCCCTTGCTCTGAGATTGCGGGAAAGAAGCACCATCGACAGCAGAGAAAGTGGGAGAAGTTCCTGGAACAGATGACTGGTGGAGCGGGTGATGCTGCACGGCCGACGGAACCATCCCAGACTGAGGAGGTCCTCGAGTCCTTGCCAACTCTAACTCTAGCATGACAGCGGCTTGGTACACAGAATCTAATTCAGCTACACGGGTAGCAGATAGCGACAGGCTCAGCTCTACTTTTAGTTTGCATAGAAACTACTGAGTCTTCACAGTCTCATCGGTAAAGATGTGGGGTTCATACTGGCCCAACTCAATGAACTTGTCTCGATATTGTAGCACTGACATCTCACCCTGCGTCAGCTCTAGAAACTGGTAGATCTTAGCCAACTTCAGGTAGGCTGGAGTGTAGACACGTTTGAATGCAATAACGAACTCCGCCCATGCAATCTGTCGAAGCGGACGGGAACGGAAGGCAACCTCCCACTCTGTGGTCCACCACATGCGTACAGTACCTTGAAGTTGATAAGAAGCCATCATAACCCTTTCATCCTCGACGCACACCATGCATTGGAAGACACATTCAGTGCCATCCAACCACTCCCTCGCTGCCTCCGGGTTTGATTGACCCTCGAACATCGGTGGATGGAACAGCAGAAATTCTTTCAGCACTCGTCCACGACCATCGGGCAACTCCACAAGTAGAATAGGAACAGGTGCAGCCTAGGCAGGAATAGGTACAGTAGGAGCAGGTGAAACACTAGCCTCATTCTGTGGAACTGGGGCTCTTTACCTATGAGGCGGCATCTTGAATCTAAGGAAACACGACAACAGAAAATACATCAGCACTCATACACCTAGTGGTATCAAAACGGGTCAAAAATAATCGGCAAAAGGTTCACTACCCACTGTTGGGTTCGGGCCATCATTTTGATATGCCTATCTACTTTGGAACCCGTCTCAGCCCACTGTGGATAGGTCTCCTATACTTCTCCCCAATAAATTTCGGGGCAGGGGGAGATGCTGTCGAAATCTTTTCAGAAAATCGGGAACTAATTTCGCATTCTGTTTCTCCGAGCTTTCCCACATTGTGCTTCTTCGGGTTTTCCATTTGATTGTTACTTTCCCAGGCTGCGATGGCGTTATAGTAACGAATGCCATCTCTTGGTACACATCGTCTCGGCAAGATACGGGGCATGTTCAAATGCGGTCACGCTTGATTCACTTCATTAGCCTAAACACGTGTACCATCGCGACAAACGTGGGCCCATAGTAAAGAGCAGCTATTGATTTGACACCCCTGCGAGCGATCGGGAATGTCTAAAGAGTTGGTCCTTGGACTTCCCACCACTCATTATAGGGTACGCGAATGATGTCCAAGCATGACCATCTCTCCGGAGTTCGTCTCGACACTTCGTGGACGATTCTCCTATTTCCTCCCCAACATTCTTCTGGACAGGGGAGGTGTTACCAAAATTTCATTTGCATTTGTCGAATAAATATATGGATAAAAGATTAAATAAAATAATAATAACATAATCTCCAACTAACCTACATGAACATAAGGGGAGTAACTCCCATCTATATATCCACTCGTATCTAATTGCATAAACATAAGTATGAGTGCTTGCATTTTACAATTCTATGGTATATAAAATGGTGATCTGCAGAAAGTCAGATTACGTCCGGCTGGAAGCTATCATTATGTATGATGGTGATTTTCGGATCTATGTTCTCCGTCTCGTAGCAGGAAGTGGTTAAGTAGAATAATATTACCATATTGCTTGCTTGCATGCATGATTCAATCCTGTTCCATTTCACAAACGAGCATTACTTTCACGTATTTTCTTTAGTCTCGAGGGCTCTTTGACTATGGCGATTAATCAAGGGTTGTCTTCTTTCAGAAGGATATAATTAATGTCATAGCCTTTATGATATGACAAACTTTCGGTCTTGACATGATCAATCACCATTGTCTGATAAGTCAGACGAGCGCATAATAAAGTCGTCACTCAGTGACTGGCATGCTCATGTAATAAATAAATAAATAAATTTAAATAATCTCAATAAAATGTTAATTAATAAATTTTTATCCCCACAAAACTTACACTCATAGGTGGCCAAATTGTAATGCTGGCGGGGAAGCGCTTCATCTGGTGGAGGACCTTTCGGTCGGCTCGAGCTCGAGCGTCCTCCAGTGATGGTAGTATACCAAGCTAAATTTTTTGTGGACCGTCACGCTGCTCCTTGTTTGAGAGCTGCACTGCCTTGCCTTTACCGCTGGGGTCGGGCTGACTCTGGCCACCCGCAGGCTCTTGGAAGAGGGGTACCAATGACGGCTCCTCCGAAGGTAGCTGGGGAATCGAATCGTCCTTACCAGATGGCCCTGCTTGGTCTGCGGGTGGATTCAGGGCTGGCACTGAAACTGACGTACCGACGGTTATCTCCTCTGAGCCGGTAGGGTCAAAGATGTCGGATCCCCCCTGAATCTCCACCGGTGGGATTGGGGTAGGTTGTTCTCCTCGAAAGAGGACGACTTGCTCTGGGTCGAAGGCAGTCGAGTAAGGAGGTGACACGGGGGTCCTCCCGCGACCTCTTCCACATCCACGGCCACGACCCCAGCCATGGCCGGTGTGCTCTGGGATCAGCTGTAGCCCAAGCGGGGCAGTGGTCCTTTGTTGGGTTCGAGAAGCTATTGGCTCACCCCGCCGGGAGGCCTTGATGTTGTCTGGGGGTAGGATGGCCACCATGTTGCAGGTGCAGCCGCGAAGCATTTGTTCCAGCTGCTCCACCATGATCTCTTTGTCCTTGTAGAATAAAGAGAATTCTTTGGGGATGAGGAGCGTTTCGCCATTCTTAATTTTCTGGATCATCTCCTGGACCCAGTTTCTGAGGCGAGCTCATTTTTGCATTTCCTCCCACGGGATATAGCTATCGAGTGGGACAGGGCCGGTAGGACAAGGTGGGAGGTATTCCTCCAGGCTGTCGATGAACTGCTGTAGCTTCTGAAGAGGTGTTAGGTCTGTCGGGGATTGCAGGGCAGCTACTTGTTCGGCTTGCCTCTTAAGTCATCTCTTGAAATTCTTCCTTCTATTCCTCTCCCGTTTCTTGGCGATGGCCGCCTCTAGGGGAGTAGGAGGAGGAGGTACTGGAGCTACGGCCGACAAGTCCCACGAGGATATCGCCAAGCTGATGCCTTTACAGAGCGAGGTTGGCGGCTCTTCTTTGCCCGAATCTCAATCCAGGCACCTTTCGATTGTTGTATTTGGAAGGTAGCATTGATCGCCCGCTCGATGACTTCGGGCGGTAGCTCTTGGTAGGCTAGAATGCTAGGGCTGGCGTCTAAAGATGTATGCATGGTTTGATGCCTTAACCCCAGTGGCTAGGGACTTGTTCTCATGTACACTACACAATACCTGCATTCTTTCAGTGATTGAGATGGTATTGTATGTTTTATTTCTATGCCACTCACTTATTGGCTTCATTGTATGTTTGGATTAGGCAACTATACGAATAGCATTTCTTGTTATAAATTTGATGTTGATCGTTTGTGAATGCTGATCAGGGGTTCAAGTCTTGTGGATTGTTGATAGAATTTTTCCAAGTTTTCTTTGTTGGTTTTCAAATTCATGTGATATATTTGTACTATTACCCAATTCACTCCGGATCTAAGTGGCACCACAGCGTGAAGGATTCTTCACCTTCTAAGAACACTGTATTCACCCAATTCCAAATCCGTAATGCTGTTTGACGTTTCTACTGGTGGCTGAAAGCTATTTCCTCTTTGTGGTGGCTGTTTCTTGGGAATGTTTCTCATGCTGATACATGTGATGTCAGTCTCTAGAATTCTTGGAGAAAATGCTGATGAATTTTAATTGAACTTTGAGATTACTTCACTTTTGTTTTTCTTTGGAGAGTTAGCTATTTGAAGTAAACCTGGAATTTGAGCCATCTTTCTGTACAAGTTCTTACAAGATTCAACCATGCATCACAACAAAAAAGTGAAATTGCAGCTGACTAATCTTACCGCATTAGTGTTGTGGCACTTGGCTTCATTGTAGTCCAAAATTTCCTTGAAGGTGTTCACTGGATCTGCTTTGTCAAATAACAAGTTTTCATTGGATTGAATATGATTTTGTGTCCAACTTGTTAGGTTGCGAATCATGTGAAGCAAGCTTAGATCTCGAGCTAACATTTTGTTTAAGAAAAGCATATCAATCCATCAAAAGGAGGTCAGAAATCCAAAGAAATCTGATCTTAGCACTTTATGTCTCGACTTGAATCCTCTTTAGCTAACATGTACGTAGAAATGTAGGTTTCATTTGGTCAAGGTCCTTTCTTTCCCTGTCCCAACGATACTCACCATCTTTCTAAGGTGGTGATGATTTTTTATTTTGGGAAGGACTACCTGAGCCTAGTTTCATAATAGAAGTTAGCCAGTGTGGCACTGTTAACTCCTTCAACCAACATGGAAGGGAATATGGATACTCCTAGGAAATTCAAGTGTGCCTTGTCAATCAAAAAGTACTCCATGTAATGGTGTCAAGGAAGGCGGAATCGGGGATCGGGATCGGATCGCCCGGTCCCAAACCGATCCGGGTCGGTGGGATCAGTCGTTCCCGGCCGATCCCAGCCGAGTCAGACTAGCTAACTCGGCTGTCCACCTGATGCGGTGGACGTTTACACCTCATACTGAGGTTCCTCCACCTCTTGATGTGGTACAGTGCAAATTCATCATTCCATTGCCAGGTAGCATAGAGTTTTGCCATAGTGACCTCCCGTTCAACTATGTAGAATCTTTCCTTGAATTTCTTCTACATATTGGGCCAATCAATAATAGACCTGGCAAGCAAGCCTGAGTACCACTCGAAGGCGAGCCCCGTCAGTGTAGACCTAAAAAATTTTAGGAGGTAAGACTCATCTACAGCAAGATCAGCGATGACATTCTTATAATAGGCAATATGCTCCCTAGGAGATCCTTGCCCATTGAACTTTTCAAACTTTGGTGGTTTGGTGATGCCTGGCGGTAGCTTCTTGGCAGCATGGTGCATCGGGTAAGGTACCCAGTACATGTCAAATGGCATATGGTCACCATTACCCCTCTCTGCCAATTTCATTTCTATCATCTGTTCCAACATCAGCTTGCTCACCGCTCATGGGTCGGCCGAACTTGGGTAGAAGTGGGCCGATTGTACAAGCGACGTGGTCAACACTATCGCTTGTGGTGTGACGGTAGACCATTGAAATGGGAGAATCAGTGACGAAGCTGGTGCTGCATGATGTGGCTACTGTAGAGGCATACCTCCGATGTAGCTAGGCATTGGTGGAGACACCGTCGCCTGTGGGGAAGCTTCAGAGGCTTGACCATTGACCCCAGGAGCTTCTGGAGGTGCTTCGCTCTGCCTGGACGTTGAAGGCAGAGAATTTCTTTCATTCAACTACTTTCTCAACAATTTGATCTCCTGCTGGTACCGCTGCATCATGAGCAATACGGCAGGGTCATTCATGGAGAAACTAGGAGTGCCCCCTCTTTCTTTAGCTGGGGCCTCCTCAGATGATGTAGACGGCATCTCGCTTGTGTCCCCAGTAGTGACAACATTAGCGGTTAAGGCCGCCAGGACTTCTTTTGGGGCAGTCTCTTCAGTGCAAGCTTGAACTACCTCGCTCGCCGCTCTCCTCCTTCTCATGAGAGGGCCCTACCTTTCTGCGAGTGTGGGAGATGGGATTTATAATTATTTGTTAGGATTTGGTTAGATTTATTTGGTTTATTTCTTTATTATGAGGGCGTGCCAGTCACATGTGTGACAAATTTATTGTGCACTTAATCTGACTTGGTCAGATGAAAGTGAGGTCCATCTCAGGACCAAAAGTTCATCATACCATAAAGGCCATGATGTTAATTACATCCTCCGAGAAGGAGGAAAACCCTCGATTAATTGCTAAGATAAAGAGACTAAGTAGGTATATAAGCATATGCGAATTAAAAGATGATATTGTGTGATGCAAGAAACAAACACGCATTCAATCATGCAGTGCAATGGTATTTATTATCCTGACCCCCGATACGTGGCAGAGAACATAGGTCCGAAGACCACCATCATGCATAGTGAGAGCTTTCGGCCAGACTTAATCTAACCTTCCTCAAATCACCATTTGATATACCGAGAGGTCAGAATGATGACAAACATGCAACAACGATAAACGTGCATATGTGCATATATGTATAGATGCATGAGTGTGCGTGGTGTAAGCAAATGCAAAAGAGATTGACTAACGAAAGTCGGTAACAAACTTATTATTTGTTTGCAGAGTGTTCATGAGTTAAGTACGATGAAGGGATAGACTCATAGCCAGAAAGGAAGTGCTCAACAAAGAATGTCGGGGATAGCATTCAGCACTTGAGTGGAAGGCCAAGAAGGGATGGGTCAGGGTGGAGAGTCAACTCTTCAGACATAGAGTCGACTCTATAGAAGGTGGGGTGATGGAAGGAGCTAGAAGCTATATAAGCATAGGCTAAAATGGCGTAGAGGGGAACAAATGAAATGTTAATCCGGCGCGGGGATGAGGAAAAGGAGAGTAATCAGGCGCGGCCGAGGGCGCGCCGAAATAAACCCCACGCTATTTTAGAGAGATGGAAAATGAATGGAGTTTGAGAAAGGGATTAATCCGGCACACCAATTTGGGCGCCGGATTCACCCACGTCGGATTAGGAAGAGGGTACATTTGAGGTTTTTATTAGTTTCATTCAAGGCTCAACTTAAATTGTCAAACCTCTTTTGTTAAAACTTGGTGATGCATTCAAGCTCTTGATCATTTCAGTTTATTGATTCAGTCCTGTACGAGGTTCATACTCAAGCATAATTTGTCCCAGAGGTGGCCCCACAGGCACTGCGTCAAGTGATTATTAGCACAATTGACTTATTAATGATAGTTTAATCATTATTTAAGATAATCACATAGGTCGGTGAAATCGAGGATAAAATTCGGCAGCATTTCCCCATGTCCCGAAAGTGGAGACTCACAAACGTGGTTGCCGGGGTGAGTTCCTAAATGTCGGGAGGCCAACACGGCGACCGGCGAACCCGAATGGACGGAAATCCCGAGGGCTAGTCTACGAAGGGCACCGATAATCCGTGGTTTATCAATACAAGCTCAAATGGACAGCCCGGACGGGACAGAGACCCCGAGGGCTAGCCTACGAGGGGTTCCACAAACCCATGGGCTACCATAATTCCCCTGGGGGAATGTGGGTTTAGTTCACTGTTGGATCAGAAGATCCATCTATATTCACCCCTACCGACCCATTAGGCTCCATGTCATGATATGATAGGTCCCTATGGCTGTTTAGGCGGCTCAGAGAAAAGCAAATGGTAGAATCGTTTGATGGGGAATGTTCCCCCTCCCCAGCTGGCAAATCAATATTATTGTAAGAAGCATGGTGCTCATAGTGGCACCCTCATATCACCCATATAACAGGAGGGGAAATGGGTCATATTGACAGACCCTCACCCAATCCCTCTCAGGGTGGAGAAACACAGTGATCGACCGTTTAATCATCAAGAAACCGATGATAAATCGGGCATAGGGAAGTTAATTGGTCAGCATTTAGGGGTTAATTATGAAGGCACATGGGCTGCAGAGCTCATAGGGAGAGGGCAGTAAATGGATGCGGCTATATAAGGCATACACTCAAGTACTTAATGGACAGGATATATGAGAAGGATTATAATGCTTAAACACACGATACTCAAGCTATGGGAACGGCCATACTCCGCCCAGTTCATGGTCATGAGTGGGGGAGTGTTGAGGGAGCCAGCTCCGACATTGAGTAGAGGGGCATATGCGACTATGAAGAATGGGGAAAACACAGACTATTCGATGCGATCAATCCACCGAAGAGACCTCGGGGAGGGGGGTGGCTTTTATGTAGCCCTTGGGTAGCCCAGGGCACTTTCTGCGCTAAAATGAGAACCCGAAGGTATCACACACAGAGAATGTAAAGAGGATCGTGGCATACAAGAAGAGTGACGTTAAGATGCAACAGGAACATTCATACCATAGTGCTATTAAATTACCCAAAGAAGGCTAATATGATACATACACGAGCACGGCCCGTGCGTTGTCGCCCAAAAGTCGGCTGTCAGACATTACAACCCCCATAGCCACAGCAAAAGGTAGGGGAAACCAAAATTGGAAAGAAAATAGATCAAACAGGGGGAAGGGACACTGGGCTCATATCATTGCCCCTGTACATAGCAAACCACATAGGATTTGGGGAAAAGGAGAGATGAGAAGACACTTGGATCCTCGCGAACCCACCTCTGTTTCTCCAAGCGAAAATAGGGTATCGAAAATGAAGGGGCTTCTCTCAGGGGACTTCCTTCTACAGGGAACCGGGATGGCGGCCGCTCTTTGGAATCCTTTCTTTTGGGTAAGTAAGTTTTTTTTCCTTCTCTTCTCCGTCTGCTCTCTGCAATCCATCAGATTTTGTGCATTTTATAGAGAAGTGACCTGCTCTCAGCTATCATGATGTGCCAATGGGCATGCCGAAATTGGGCATGCAAAGCATATTGCGCTCTGGATTGCACACCGCCAGATTAGGGTATTGCACACCAAATTTGGCGACATCGGCTTCATGCTGGCCACGCCGTTTTAAGCCTTATTTTGTGCCATTTGATCAGATCGAGCCCGCTCATGGGTTCCAGACTGGCTTCGGGGGCTATTTCAAACTTGTATTAATTCGACCTTGGTGGACTATCATGAAAAAAATACCCTGCAGGCCTTCAGACTTGTGAATAATGGCTTCCGGTGCAAGCCGTGCTCTTAATTCGGTCACTCGCATTTTCTACTGACATGGCCCTCAACACTATGATTTGTGCTACCAGGCCTGTTCTGTGCATATGCGTGGCTTCCTCATTGAGTGGGTCACCACTCAGAGCACTTTCGCCCTGACTGAGCAGCTATTCGGTCATTTACGGACCCTTCCGGTAAGAAGATGTACCCGAGTCAAGTCACTCGGGTTTTCCGCTGACATGGCCCTTGGCACCTTGTTCTAAGGAGCCATGGATGTTTCTTCACCTCGGGAGAGTTTCTTATCAGGTGGTGGACCACCAGGTATATTTTCGTCCTGAGCGGACGAAGTATGGGGTTTGTTCGGCACGACCGAGTCGATGCTAGTTTGTTGGGTTTGTTGATTTCAACAGGCCGTATGGCATTGCCAGTTGTTGTAGACTTCTTCTGAACATTCCGAGGTGATGAGTTGCGGAGCACCTGATGCTCCTGTCAGGTGACCTGAGGCTTTAGCAGACTAGGAGGACCCTTCTTTGTTGATTTTCTTCAACTTTTGTGTATCAACAGGCCGCATCTTTTCACCGTTCAGGGTTAATTGTCATCTGATTATATTTTGGGTGCCAACAACCACGGGTAAAATGAACTTCAAATGGGGGACCACCAGATATGGCCATGTGAAGATGCCATCAGTTAAGGCACGCCCTAGGGTGCCACCGGTTAAAGCGGCGAGCCCACCGTTTAATTAAGCTGGGGGCCACCAGTTATACGCCTTCCTCGCTTCCGCCAGTTAAGGTGACGTGGGTGCCACCAGTTATGGGGTCCAGGGGAGCCACCGGTTATGGGAGGAGAGCTATCGAATATGGCTCTAAGAGGTAAGGCCACCGGTTATGACCCATAAGGGCCACCAGTTATAGGCTTGGGGTTACCCATCGGTTAACGCACTTCACCCCCTCCCTTCACTGGTTAACAAAAAAAGGGACGTCATCGGTTAAACGGCGGGGAGAAAGCCCCACCGGTAAGGCCATGAAAATGACCCACCAGTTAAGACTCCATGGGTTTGATATAGATCGAAAGGAACCTCTTCCCCAAGGTTAAAGGGAGTAACAGTGGGGTGTTTTCTCAGAGAAACGACTGAGCTTCAGAGGGACCGAACATAGGACTACCTTTTCTTTGGGGCTCTTACACGGAGAGGAAATGAGTGACGCAGGGCGTGGATTGCATACCCTAGAAACATGGAGACTTCAGACAGATACTCTCAGAATGTTGGCCTCAAGGCCCTGCTCATCGAGTTGAGCGAGCTCTGTGCCATTCTTGAAGGAGGTCATCCGGTGCTCTTGTTACAATGGCTGCGGTCTACAACACTAGACAGAGAGAGAGGGACTGAGCCTTTGGAAAACCCTTTTCCCTAGGAGAGAAAACACACAGTGTAAACAAACGTCGTGCAGACACACGAAAGTAAAACAGATTCTCTTCTTTCATTCACTCGAAACGTGAAACATGGTTACATGCATTCCCCACCACGAGATAACAAAGAGAGGAAGACATTCGAGAAAGAAAAAAAAAGGAAGGAAAATAGAGGGTTTGAGATGAGCGGGGCAGAAGGGGGAGAGGAGTAGTGACTCCTTCTCCCTCTCTACCCTTTCTTCTCCTCACCTCTGCTCACACACATAGAGAGACTTTCCTTTTTGCACCTTCAAGGGCTCTCTTCTTGCTTGGTCTCTCTTCTGTCTGGTCTCTTCTTCATCTCCCTCATCTTTTCTCTTCTTCTCTTCTTCTCCGTCACTCAAGTGGAAGCCACAGCCACCCCAGAAGTCTTTGAAGCCTCCCTCCTTTTTTTCGTCTCTGCCTTTCTTCTTTGTTTCTTCTTTTTGTCTGTTTATATAGTAAGAATGCTCGAAGAGACTCGCCCGGGGAGCCACCGGTCGAAGGGCCCTTTGACTAGCTCTGCACTATGCTTTTCGTAGGCTTCCAACTTTCCTTGTTTGGGTGAGCCGACGGTTGGCAGCAGACAAGGGATGTTTTTCAAAGCTTGCTCGATCGGGGACACGTCACCGTCGTACTGGACTGCAACGATCGCTGTGCACCGGACAAAGGGGTTGCCCTGGGGCCAGGACCCCTGGTTGCTAGCAAGGTCTAGCAGTCCTTGGCCAATTTTCAAGTTGCCACCGTTTAAAGGTCCAGAAGAGTCACCGGTTAGAGGTCCAAAAGAGTCACCGGTTATGGAAGGGCGCCATCGGTTATGGGGAGAGCCACCGGTTATGGAATTTTCCACTGGTTATGAGCACATGAAGCCACCATTTATGCCACTACCCACCGTTTAATGCCATGCTAGTACCCCACCGGTTATACTGTGCCGCCCACCGTTTAGTGCCATGCTACTGCCCCACTGGTTATACTGTGCTGCCCACCGTTTAATTGGATTTCCAATCGGTTAAGCAATTCTCCACCGGTTAACAGAGTCCCTGCCGGTTGTGCTCCTTTGCTTCCGGGTAAGGGGTCCCTCTGCCAATTAAAATGCAGCCGATTAATGACCTCATGGTGGCCACCGTTGAAATGTTGCTGGGGAAGGCTTGTCGTCATCCAGCATCACGTTCGAGAGCTTCATGTCATAATGCAGGATCCTGGGGTTGCACTCAAAGTGCAGGTGCCGTAGTCCCATCCAAGCATCGACCCACCCAGCGGGGAGGGGAAAAGCACAATCCAACTTGCCATCCCTGTTCATATCACCACAAAATATGACATTCCTTGAGTTGCTGAGCAGCTGCAAAGATTGTTTAGCCTGAGCTACACGCTCCTTGCTGTACATATGGTCCCACTTTGGAGGTGCGGGGCAGGGGCTCTCAAGGTGGCTAGTGACAATAACCAACGTCTTGCCAATCCCAACACCAGTGTCAGTGATGCAGAGCTCTCTTCCCATTATGGAAATGCCAAATGGTTACATCTGAATACCTTCACAGGCAATTTGCTCACCTGCATACAAAAATATGATCTCTCAGCAGCAATTTCCCGAGGAACTGAACATCGATAGTTTTTTCACCACCAAGTGCTTTCATGGTTCGAAGACGCTTGGCACCATTGCGACCGGCAGCAAGGCGTCCATCTTGAGCATTGCTTCCTAAAAGGGACAAAAATGGATACTGAAGATCCATCCTCCTTGGAGGTACCGCGATGGTGTGTCCAGGAGCCCCAGGCAGTGGGGTAGGGCTCTCCGATGTTGTAAGGGCGATCCATGGGGCCCCACCCAGATCTGCCCACTACTCCCTTTAGAAACTTCAACATGCCTGTATTCCTCTCGTAGATGCCACCGGGGAGAAGGACAGCAGGGCCAGTGCGTGGAGAGAGAGAGAGAGAGAGAGAGACGACGTTCACACCGGTTATGCGCGTGCGGGATGAAGATAGAGGTATAACCGATGGGGAGAAAAGCACGCGAGAGTGAGCGATATCCAGTGGGGGGTGTTAACCGGTGGGGCATGCCACCATTTAAGAAGAGAGGAAGGGAAAGAATGTGAGAGTGAGAAAGGAAAATGGTGGGAGTAAATGGGAGGTTAAACGGTGGCGCGCGAGCCACCGGTTATAAGAGGATGAGAGGCCATTGTTTAATATGGTATGTCAACTTTCTCTGAGTGGTGATGGAAAATTTAGTCCATGGGTTTCAAACTTATATTCTTTTTTTTTTACATCTTTCTAGTGAATGTTGATATGTACCTTTTTCTTTCAATTGTGGGTTTTCCCTACGTTTCTAGGCATAGTTTAAAGGATGTGTAACTGCTAATATGCTAAAAAAAGCCAAAGTGTTTAATGTATTTTAACCTACCCCAACTTAAATTTTTTGGAGCTCACTCAGTGATCTCTTTGAATGATGCTATATCATTTAAATGTGGGAATTCATGTGACAATAAAACATGCACAGAAATCAATCATCCAAAGGATTATAGGAATGTGAAACCAGTCTTCTTGTTATTGTTTTTACTGCGAGTGTGGATCTTCTTTTGACTCTCAAAGGAAAAACATGTTTCCCTGGTGGTTTGCTACAGTGAATCCTGCTTAGTCTGGGATTGAAATTATTTTTCCTTGACAAACTTGCGCGCTTCTCAGCATACTTGTCCATTTATTCCTCAAATCGGGCTCTTCTGTAGTATCATAGGGCAGAAGTCCCTTCTGCACCAACAACCCTTGTGCTTAGGTGCACGTGGGGGTTGATGTGCAGGACCTACATGCGGGGACACTTGAAAGCAAGCCCGCATGCAGGGGATCTTGTGGATCACCTTGCACGTAGACACCTTGTGATTAGGACCTATGTGTGGCTCCACTATAGGGGGCAATGCACACAGAGCCTGAGCAATGGGGACCCTGCACAAGGGCCTTCACGATACTGTAATTTTTTGGATTGTTTGTTTTTTGGAAAAATATTTGTTCTCCATTTCGTGAGGAATTCAAGAATGTAGAGCCCCCTCTATTAAAGGAAGCATGGTATGACAGCGTCGACTCTAGCCTTGGTTATGCCAACATTGGTTTATGTTGTCATCTTTATTGTGGTTTTATGCTTGCAGGTTTGGGAGCCTAGTTAGTAAGATGAAAATAGTGAGATACTAACCACTTAGAGCTTGTAAATGAAAAATAAGCGAGGAAACACACACTAGTAGTAGGGATACTTTGGTAATGGAACAAACAACTTATTTAAGTAGGGTGATATATTGCCAAATACCCACTCTTACATGTACTAAATCAAGGCATTTTACCTCTGAAAGGGCTACGAATTGTCTCTTTGGTAAAAGTTGCTTCTCATCCATTACTAGCTATTCTGGGTCCTATAATCTTGTCACTCCACAAAAATATAAAACAATGAATGGCAGCGAGTTCATGGAACCTGTTGTGGTTTAGTCCTATATTGAATATCCATGGGCGTCTCACCTCTATGTATGTGGAGGATTCCCTCAACTCAATGCCTATGTTTTGGGATTAACTTCAAGACTTTAACATGGTATCAGAGCAACGCCCATTCTGGTCGTCTTCTTCTTCTTCTTTGATACTCTGAAGCATCTCCCCACTAGGTCACAACCCCTTCTCTCTCTTCTAAACCCTCGCGGTTAGTGTAGTGCAGATTCTGTAGTGCCGTAGTTCCCTTAGCGCGAATACTATAGCACCGCGGTTATTGTAGCACGGGTTCTATAGCGTGGTTCCTAGACTTTGTGGAGTAGCCGGAAACCTCTCCTGTGATTGCAAGCCCCAGGGGCCCCTCTTTTGCAGGCTGCTCCTCTTTCTACCCCTCTTGTCATATGTAGAGAGAGATCCTCCCTTTCCTAGGGTTTTCTTGGCCTTATGTTGTAGTGGCTCTGATTTTGCCTTGGAATTGCTGCCGGCCCTCTTTTTTATGGTTATTTGGCCGTACTATTGTAGTTTCTTTGTTGGGCGGTTACTTTCCTAAGATGATAGCCTCCTTTTGTCTCCTTTGTTGGAATACACCTCTCCTCTTGTGCTTGGAAGATGGCAGATTTTTCTTTTGTGGCTTCAAATGTTTCTTCCCAGTAAGTTTAACCCGCTTCTCTCATCCCCATGGCCACTACTTCTCTATAGATCACTTCAGCAAACTCACTTTGAGTAGCCTCGTGGCCTGTTGCAGAGTTGTACATCCCTACGTGTGTGATAAGCTTGGATATCTTATTGGCAATAAAGAATAACATGATGTAAAGGATACTGCATGTACAGCATGGCATTGTGACAGCAACATGGTCATGTTGTGGCTTTTTATCTCTCTCAGCCCCACTATTCGATTGACTATTCTGCAGAAATCAACTGCTGTGGAGATGTGGAAGACATTATCGGGCTTCTATGGGTAGAAGAAGAACAAGGTGCACTTGTATCAACTCAGCCACACTATACATAAGTTGAAGTAGGGTTTATAGTATGCGACTAGCTACTTCTGCTCACAAGCCTGTGGGATGAACTTGATTGTTATTGCATTGCTAAGTGGAATTTTCTTGAAGATTAAAAGACCTACTTTTGTCTCCAGGAGGATTTTTGTATTGTTAAGTTTCTAGGTGGTCTTAGTGTTGACTAAAAGGCTTTATGGGGGCAGATCTTGAATATGGATTCGACTACCTCTCTCGATGAGACATACTTCAACGTTCTTAGTGAGGAATAATGTTGGTAGGTCATGGGTAGCAAAGTTGTTGCCCCCTCACCTCCTTTGGTTGGGGAGTTCTCTGCTCTTGTTGGTGCCTTGGTAAGATGACTTCGAGTGGTGGGAAGAAATGTGGACATTGTGGCCAAATCATTATTCTGATTTCTACTAGGAGAAATATCCAGGATAAATGCCTACCAAGTTCAAGAAAAAGGGGAAGAAAGTTCAGAGCAACATTGTCGTCATTCAATCCTCTACTGCTTTAGGCGATTTGCTCACGATGGGCCTATGCCCATTACATCAGTAGTGCTCTCCAACTCTGACATTGCAAAAAAATCAGAGTGCCTTCCAGACCACTTCTTCCACTCCATCAGGTATATATGGGGTTGCCTTTAAGTGTAACCACTCGATCTCCTGGGAAACCTTAGGTCATCAACTCTGGCACCATTAACCACATGATATGTATATCCACTTCTTTTAGTTCGTATTCTTTATCTTCTAGTCAAGATAAAGTCACCGTATTTGATGGCATCCGAGCCACTATTGCCGGTAAGGGTTCCATCAGACTCTCTGATTGCTTAACCCTATCTTCTACCCTTAATGTTCCATCCCTTTCCATTAATTGACTTTTAGTGAGTAGTATTACCAACATTTGTGTTGTTCCATAACCTTCTTTTCTACTTGTTGTATGTTTTAGGATTTGGAGAGCAAATAGATGATCGTGATTGGCTATGAGGTTAATGGATTATATCTTTCGTGCCTGGAGGGACACTCGCTCTTCAGTCCTTTGCACCTCAATGCGTAGATAAGCGAGTTTAGGAGATTCAATTGCTGCATTCTAGATCCGTGCATCTTTGATTTCATGCTTTGATAGGCAACTAGGAGTTTGGTATTGACTTTGAAGAGTCATTTGCCCCTATAGCCAGGTTAGAGGCAATTAGAATTCTTTTGGCTTATGCTAGCTCATTAGGTATAATTCTCCAGCAGATGGATGTAAAATCTGCATTCCTCAATGGGGAAATAAAGAATTCATTTTTTTCACTGGAAACAGGTAAGCATCTTGGGTAATTGGTTCTGTTTCTAGCCCTGGTCGGCATGATCTAACTCTTTGCTACAAAGTAGGCAGGAGCTGCCATGCGTCACATGATCCAAGAGGCAAATTATCTCCTCTACATGGGCCATGGGTGATGGGTTCTGCAATGCTCTGATCAGGCCTTATGTCCACCATTCTTGTCAAGCTGAATCCTATAGGAAGGTTTGGCCCAAATGACAAAGAGGCCTAAGCTCATTTCCAGACAATAGGATGCCACCAACTTGAACAAAGCCAGAGTTTGATGCTCAGGCACCTAAATTTAACCGCTCTTGATATTAGGTTGTTAAGATGCTAGCTTCCAAATAAATTTGATATGGGACATCTATTTCAACTGTCAATAATAAAGAGATAGAGGAACTTCACATAAATCGACCTACCGAACCCCATCACCACCTCCAAGGCCCCAAGACAAGTGTGACCTTCTAGAAGGAATAATACATCCTCAAGCAAATTCAATCTACTGGTTTAAAAAAAATTGCCTCCAAACCAGTATGAGAACTCCTCACACTTGCTTCATCAGTAAAGAGTCGTATGGTCCTCTATGATAGTAAAAATATCTGAAAGAAATTTCAACACACCTCAAATCCTACAAAAATCATATTCTAGGGAGGAACTCATGAACCATATGAGGCCCCAGCCCAAACCTCATCCACTGCCTTGAGCGGACCAAGCCAATGACAAGTTGGACAACAAAGAAGAACTTAGTAAATTCAACAAGCATCTGCTGTAGCATTTACTCATTAATGGCTGTAGGGTCCACACCCTTCCCAACACTCACAACCATCCATTGAGAAGGATGGACTTGAAACTAGGACAAGAGATCAGGATCTTGTCAGAATGATCCTGCCCTAATCCTGTTCAAAACAAGCTAGGACCATATGAAAAGATCTAACAAGTTTGGATCAGGATCAACAGTTCCCAATCTAGTTCAACAAGCCTATAAATTCATGCTGAGAAATGAAAGTTATTGTAGCTCAGCTTCTTTTCTCTATCCTCTTTTGGACACACAATCTGCCTATTTATGCAGATCTAGGCCATGGTTGTCAAGGCATCCAAGGCGGTGGCCCACCGCCTTACTGCTTAGGCGACAAGGCGAGGCGCCTAGGTGAAGCCTAGTTTATATAACTAAGTACGTTGCAAGAGAACTGCTCTATACATTTTCTACATATAAGTTCTATCTTTACTTAATAGAAAATTTGATGAGAGTAGTTTTGATCCTTTATCTTTGAGCACTTTTAAAATGGATTATTCTGTTAACGTTTAAAAAGTGGGTGTATTTGTGTAAAGGTCCATTCACCCTCCCTTTGGATCCTTTACTAAGCGCCACCGCATCTATCAATTGGTATCAGAGCAGATTACTGGTTCTACAGATCCAACGATCTGTAGTGATCCTTGGTGCTCTTTGGTGCTAATTGCATTTGCTGTTGGCTCCTTAATCGTTGTTATGGGTCATCCACTGATTTTTGATGGTGCTGATTTTGATTTGTGGTTTAACAACCTACATAAATTTGTTAAGTCTGTTGATCCCGATCTGTGAAAATTAATTTCACAGGGTCCACATAGATTACCCAAGAATGAGTCCAAATGGACTAATAAACATAGATCCTTGTGTGCTGAAAACGAGTAAGTTTTGGAGATAATGAAGGCTGCAACTAATAGGGCTCTTCATTCTTATTTTCATAAGTGCAGATTTGCAAGGGAGATATTGGATAAACTGAGGACTACCAGTTGTGAAAATAAAGATCTATGCATGATGGCTAAGGGCAGCGAACAAAGCAGTAGCCAAGATGAAAACGAGGATCAGAACGATGATGAGATAATCCTTTTTGAAAACTTTTCCATAGAAGATTGGCAGGATGTCTATGGTGACTTATTGGATAAGTTTACCAGCCGAGATAAGAAAAATAGATCCTTAAAAAAGAAGTTGCATAAAGCTACTGGTTCTCATTCTGAAATTATTGATATTGAAGTATTGAAAACTGAGAATGAAATTTTTAGAAAATGTTTGAATAATCTTGATTCTGTTACATCAGAACTAGATCATCTGAAAACTGAAAATGAGGATCTCAGAAATCAAATCAAACGGGCAGAAATACAATTCGAAAGTTATGAAAAAGAAAATAACTTGATTTCTGAAAAACTTGAAGCTGCTAAAGATGCAAATGCAGAACTTCGAAAAAATCTCAATAAAACTGAAGAACAAAATGAAAAGGTAAGAAAATGAGTTTACAGCTTCCATCTTGACAACTCTGTCTGTACTGAGTGTTTCCCTTTGAAAGAATTGAACAAATCACTCAATTATGATCTTGAATGGTACAAAGATCTTGTTGCCTCATTAAGAGAAGAAAACAAAGATTTGACAAGCAAGATTTTAGAAAGTGAACAAAGAAAAGAACCCCTTTTAGAGCAACTAAGTTCCATAACTAATAATTAAAACTTGACTGAATTGATCAAAGATTTGGAATCTGAATGAAATTCGGCGCCTAAGACCAAAAGCAATCTATCGAGCGACCGCATGGCCCTATAAAACGGTCTACCAATGGACTGCATACCAGACTCCGATCACAAACAGTTTAGATCGCATAAAAACTCTATTTTCTTCAGGCTAAATCCCCAGGGACTGATGCAATCTATCAATTAGAAGATGTTAGAATGCTTTAGGATCGGATTGGTGGTCTAGTTAGGACTCTAAAGTCGTCCAAATCCTTGAAACCCTAGCTAACCCTATAAATAGACCCCAGAACTAACCTGTGCGACCCTTACTTTTGGCTCGCGAGGAACTAAGGTAAGAAGGCCGAATTAGAGGTATGTTCTTTAGAGATTTTTTATTATAATACTAAGGTCTAACTTCCCTCAAACTTTCATCCTAGGAGATCAAGCCATCAGGGAGAAAGGGGCGAGCAAAGTTGCTGATTTTGCACAAGTGACTCAGGAACCTGTGCAACGGACCCAGGAAGATCCACCAATTAGAAGCCCTAAATGCGGTATTCAGAAGTTGTGTCTTTAGAACTTTTTGTTACCCTTTATGTCTTCTATCTATGCTCCAATTTTCACATCCTTAGGTCAGGAGAATCAGGAGATAGAGGGGCAAGAAGTTGTTGATTTAGCACTGGATGTGCAGAACTAGGTCATACATTCAGTCAGAAATTCCAAGCCTAGGAAGCAAGCAAGAGGTAGGTTATCTCATGAATGGATTACACATGATGTTAGGAATAAACGCCCTCTTCTTGCATTCAATTTCGTACTTTCTACACGAAGTAATTAGTGTTTGACCTTGATTATGTATGTAAGATATCAAAGCATGCATGAACCTAGCCCTTAAATAAGAAAAATAAAAATTCCAGTTTATATTACTTAACCCATGCATCTCCATGTTTAAATATGATGCTATTAAGCCATATTAACTTGTTGTCATGTTTTTATTATGCATTTATTGGCCTTAGGTTTGCACATATTTTGTTTAAATTACTGTTTCCAGTAAACAGGCATAAACTGTCATTTTCCAGACCGCTTGAGTTCTTTAGCGGTCTAACGATAGACCGCTAAGCCTTGACAAATGGTCCACAAGAGACCGTTTTTGCTTCCAGAAGCTCTGTGTTGTGTTAATCGAAACATAATGTAGATTAGCCTTATTTACTAGATAGTAAGCCTAGTTTATTAGGTTCTATTCCTGTTTCAAGTACTATTTACATATACTTGATTATATCTATGGTTTATTCTAGTAGATTTCATGTTCTTTCCCATTTTTGTCATCTTTTGAATTTTCTAAAAATTATTAACCAACACATAGGGTGAGCTGAAAGCTTAGTAGGATCATCCAGATGCTTATGAAAACAAAACAGGTAATGAAACATAGGACAAGTAAAGTACAAATTAAGATCAATAAGCTAAAAATTTCAAGAATAGATATTATAGAACTCAAGTATAAGTATGGAGATCAATAACAAGTAGAGAATGTGAACTTGGCCATATAACAACATGTTTAACCCATTTGGTCAACAATGTTATGTACATTAAACAAGAAGTCAAGCATGTAACCAGTCAAGGATGTAACGAGTGATTTGCCTAATTCAATCTTACATTTTAGTTGGTGCAATATCACACCTGATCATTCAACTCTCTCAGACATAAGTACTTTCAGATTTTACTTGTCCATGATTAGATCAGGGCCCCAAAATTGCCAGCATTAAGTGTCAGGTGGATCCAAAGTCCCAAGTAATTTTTAGAATAATTTATTAATAAAATGATCAATTCGAGTTTCAAGAAAAAGTGCATGAAGCATAGTTTAATACATAACTAAACATTTAGCTATGCATGACTCTAGAGGTGGCCCCTATAGGCTCAAGAGATGGCTCCCCCTATGTAGCACTTTGCGTCATTCTAGTCTCAAGAGGTGGATCTCATAATGGATGACACTTAGCTCCGACACCTCCGAAAGGTAATTTATGGCTAAAGTATAAATCTATCAACATTTTCTATTCAAGGATATGTATTATGAGAAGTACAAGTGAAGTTTACAAGAGAAGTTCAAGGATGATTTAAATGATCATCTTCAACAACATTAAGACAATAAAGAGAATAAGTTACTGGTCAAGGCATGATCAGCTTTCACAGAAAAATTTGCAAGATAGGTTAAGATCAAATTTTTCACAGTCAGGTGCTTAGCAAAAACTAAAGAAAGTTACGGCCAAGTAACAGATGAGATAGTGAGAGGTGCTCCTCGCATGTGCAAGGTCCTAATTAAGTAATCACTTCCCTACTTAGGCATTTGCTTATTCTCTAGCCTTAGACACTAGTCTTTCTTGGTTACTTGCTAGGCATCTGCCATACTTGTCAAAAACACATAATCATATAAAATAAATGAAAACCATTAATACATAATCTAATATATTCGTATGCAAAAGATTTTAAAAAAGAATCAAGCTAACAAGGTGATGTGACACAACCTAGGACGTAGGCAAGCAAGCACTCACGCAACCCGAACGAGCCGAAGACGACGGCCCACTCAGGGAGGGAATGCCAAACTCCCAATGCGGCGTTCTCATAACCAAAGGTGCTGCAATAGCAAGCCTAAGGACTCTTTTTGACATTGATTTAAAAACCTAGGACTAGGCCTAGACTACCACTCTTAATCATGTTAAGAAGCACTTCATTTTGAAAATCGTGTATAAGATGAATAAAGGTAATGAAAATGCAAACTTATGCAAATACGTTACCTTGTGACCTTCATTGTAAAACAACTGTCAGAAGCGATATTTGATCAATATGGGATTTGTTGCCCTCATTTGACAGATAGAAGAGAGGGCAAAAAAGATTAGAAGTGGCTTAACATGAAAGAGTGGTGCCCAGACCAAACTCAAACAAATAAGTAGAAAAAGGGAAAGAGGTGAGGGCTAGAACTCCCTCACTAAGGTGTAGAAACCTTGATCACATGAATAGTCTACAGAAGGAAAAGGGAGATCAATGGGAGGAGTGAGGACTAAAGCCTCAAAAATAGTGGGAGAAAGGGAAGATGCCCAAAGCAGGTTATGTAAGGGAAGTCGGGTCGGACTCGGGATCAGGTGGAATCAGGAGAAGGAATTGGTAAAGAGAAAGAGGTGGATCTAGAGGTTCCGAAGGCAAAGGATAAGAGTCTTGGTTGGAAGAATCCAGAGGTTCTAGAGGAAGAAGATACCGTGAGACGTGATGCCCGTGAAAAAGGTACAGAAAAAGGTAATTTAAAAGGAGGAAAAGAATAAAAGATGCGAGGTCCTAGAAGAGTAAAAGGATGAATTGGAAGAGTGGAAGGTCTGAAGGCTCCAGAGGGAAATGAGAAAGGGCGTAATGCCCTCAGAGAAGAGGGAAATCCGGAGGTTCCGGGAGAAGAGAATAAAAAGGGGCGTGATGCCCAGGAGGGATGGGGGAATGAAATGAAGGATTCAGAGGTTCTAGAGGAATAAGGTGTAGAGGGACGCGATACCTTGAGAGAAGAGATAGAAAATCCAGAAATTTCAGAGGTAAGGTTGAATTAGAAGGATGGAGAGGATCCAGAGGTTCCGGAGGGAGAAAATAAGAGGAGACGTGATGCCCTAGAAGAAGAGATAGGGAATCCGGAAATTCCGGTGAGGAAGGTGAATTGGAAACAGTTCGGGAAGGGTTTGGAGGTTCTGGAGGGCAGTGAAGATATGGGTTCGGAAACCTGAGAAAGAAGGATAGATGCTACTGAATGAAATGCGATGAATGCAAGGGATGCAAGAAGGGGATCCTCCTTCTTACCCCATGAGTGGCCCATAAGGAGCGACTCTGAGAGTCGACACTTTTATCTTGGATGGTTTCTCCTCCTCATTGATAGAACACTTTAATAAAAGTGTCGACGATAAGAGTCAACACTTTCTCTGGTGCGTCTGGAATGGGTTTGCGTATCGGGTTTCGAAGTCCCCATTTTATGATCCGTTTGGATTGATTTTTTACCCACTTACCCTTAGGGTTTCACCCTTCAATTGGGTGAGGTTGTGAAGGGTTTTTAGCATGGGCTATCATGTCTTCTTTCTTTCTTTTTCTTTGGGTATATGTAGCCACATTCTCATACGATGGAAACATCGCTGGGGATAATAGTGTTTCATCTGTTGCCGGAAAGGAGAGAGGGCGTCGCACTTCAAAGGAGGAGGAAGGACATCTACTGGAGGATCCCATCAATGAGCCATTCCTATCAATCTGATTCCTGCTCGTGTTGACTGCTCAAATCTTCCAGCTTGGGCATCTCTTGCAAAACTAGTTAGCTTCCACTCCGCAGATTAACTTCCAATGCACCCTACCTCTGGTTCGAAGGGATTCATTAGATATTCAAGGGGGAAATATTCCACATCCTTTACCCATTTGCTTGTAATGTTTTTCTTGATCCACATCCTACATTGAGCGCATCTTGTACATTTTTCTTGTCTTTTTGAACATACGAATATCTGTGTGTGTGGACGGAGCTGCGTCTCCATGTGAGGTTAGAGTGTGGGGCGAGTTCCCCGATCGTGCGTGTGTGTGTGCTGCGGTGGTAGTGTCTTGGGGCTAGGCCGTTGTGTGTCGATTGCTGTAGAGGCAGCATGTGTGTGGTGTTGGGGTTCGTCCCCGTGGTTGCTACATCTGTAGCGTGCTAGTGAAGCCTCACTAGGTTTCGGTGAGGGGTGGATGTAGGGAGCCCGTCGTGGTCCCGAATCACCTAAAAATCTTTGTGTTACATGTGGTGTGCCTGTGCGATTGTCCATTTCTCCTATCTCCGTTCACAGGTCTATGTTATAGATTTTTATTCACTGCACGATCACACTTCGTTAGCTCTGCTATTTGTTATCATTAAATGTTCATCACTTGTTGGTTGGATGTTCGTGTGAGATTAGAAAGGTTGAGTGAACATTAATCTCACTTAAGTTTAATTTAGGCTAATTAATGTAGTTAACTTTAATTTTACTGTGATTAGTTTAGATTATTTTTAAAATCTGCCATCTCATCTAGGGGACAATTCAACTCCCCATTCTTGTCCGCCATCTACTCTGGGCCAACAATTGGTATCAGAGCAAGAGACGATCACTGGCGAGGAGGCAACGCGACTATTCTTCCAACACATTTGGACTCATTTCAGCTGCCAAGCTCGATCATGTCCGATTGTGATAATCGTTTCCTTAACCAGTTTTGGAGATCCTTGCAGTCCATGATGGACAGCAAACCACAACAAAGTATGGCCTTCCATCCACAAACCAACGGACAGACCAACGTGGTCAATCAAACCATGGTGCATCTTTTACGGGGCTATAATGCCCGTCGTCCCAAAACTTGGGATGAGAGTCTGCCCTATTTACAGTTTGCTTTTAATCGGGTGGTGCATAGTTCCACTAGCAAATCACCTTTTGAGGTGTGCCTAGGCTATTTGCCACAAAGCCCGTTCGACTAGGAGTTCATGGTCAGGCTCACAACTCACATCGCCAAGGAGGAAGGCAATATGGCCAAGGCACAACGGTTCCTAGAGGGCATCCAAATGGTGCATAGTGAGGTGGAGTAACAAATTCAAAGAACCCAGCAGAAGTACAAGGAGCGGCATGACCGGCATCGCGTCAAAAGTGGCTTCCAAGTTGGAGACCTTGTTTGGTTGCATCTTGGGAAGGAGCGACTGAAGGGTGAAGGTAAAAAACTTAAACCCATAAGATATGCACCTTTCAAGATGTTGTGGAAGATCGACGAGCTGCCTACATACATGGAGATGTACTCGGTGGTCAATGTCGAGAACTTGAAGTCTTTTGAGCCATCAATGTTAGACAATGAGCTGGGCGAGACTTTGCCATATGTGGAAAACTTTATTATAATTCGAGAAACACCATTGGTGGAAGATACTATCTTGGAGAAAAAGACTACAACAACTAGACGCAGAACAAAGGAATCTTTCCGTATTGGACGGAAGGGTTAGCGACCGAGTGCAATAAAATGGTTCACAAAGGAAAACAGAGAAACTGAGTTCCTTCATCTCCAATTTTAGATCCAGCAAGAGCTGAATCTCACTAACAGGGGGAGCCATTATTTGGGAGGATCTCAAGACCCGTTCAAATATGCACGACCGAGTCTTATGCATGGATGGGTGGTTGTGTGTGGCATGTGTGAATGTGCGGTTGTGAGTGGGGGACCATTCTCTTCCCTCTATTTGTTCTCTCTATTTTTAATTTATGAAACTACTACTCATTGTTGGAGTCCCATGGTATTATAAAAAGGCATTGGGAGCCTTTGTACAAAGGGGAAAAAAAAGAAACAAAAACAAGAACAGAAGTTAGCCTCTCCTGAAGATTTAAAGAGAGAGAGTTCCGTATGGGTGTCCTCAACGTCGGCATCCGGCTACCCTCCGACCCAAGCAGCATAGAAAATTATCTACACTTTGTTTCTTCTGATGGGGATTTATTTCTACACCTTGTTTACATTTATCTCAGTCATTTGCTTCTGGTTGTTGAGCTTGTATTGATCATATCCTATATTTCTGAACTCTGAATATATATTTGTTGAGAACCGTCTGTGGATGGCTGTAAGTGTGGACGGAGCTGCGGGCTGTGCAGCGTCCGGGTGGTCAAGATCTATTAGTGGATGATGTTGGAGACGTTGTATCCGTGTTCTTGGAGTGTGAACTCCATGTGCTTCGCATTGAAGAGAGTGAAGTCTCACCGATTGGTGTGGGGTGGACGTAGGGAGCCTGTGAGGTCCCGAACCACCTAAAAAATCTCTCTCACACTTTGTCTATTTGTGGTTTGCTTGCTCATATTATTTATTGATCATGTGAGCCGGTGACTTTGAGAGTAGATATTTGCATGCGATCTATTCCCTGCCTTGATTTTCGTTAGATCTATTTTTTCCACATCATTTTTAAAGGGGACAATTCAACCCCCCTTCTTGTCCTAGCACACGCTTAGGGTTAACAATCTGGTAACAGAGCAGGTCTCTATTTTTTAGTCAACCTTGCGGTTGTAGAGCAAAGATCCTTTGCTATGGCAAATAGAGGAATGCACCCTGAGGGACACTCTATTCATAGGCCCCCGTTCTTTGATGGCACAAATTATCCCTATTGGAAAAATAAGATGATTGTGTTTATGCATGCTCAGGATTTCGATTCTTGGAAGGTCATAAGTAAAGGTCCATATGCTTTGCCTCAAAATGAGGATGAATGGCAAGAAGAACATTTCAAAAAATCATGTGCTAATTATAAAGCTATGAATATTATTTAATGCGCAGTACATCCTAACGAATATGCACATATATCCTTGTGTTCATCTGCACAGGAAATGTGAGAGAAGCTCTAACTTATATATGAAGGGACATCACAAGTTAAGGAGACAAAGGCCAACTTGCTTGTATGAGAATACGAGCTATTCGCTATGAAGCCAGAAGAGCATATATCACAGATGTTTGCAAGGTTGAATGAGATTACCAATGGACTAAAGGCTTTAGGGAGGAACTACACCAATGAAGATCTAGTGAGGAAGGTTCTACATTCTCTCTCACCTCAATGGCATACAAAGGTAACTGTCATTGAGGATTCCAAGGATCTCACCACTCTGAAAGTGGATCAGTTAATTAGATCTCTCATAAAATCTAAGAAGAATTTAGAAAATCACCCAAATAAGCCAATTTGCGGGTCAAATTGGGCCGTTATAAGGTAATATGAGGTATACTCATGATGATGTCAATTTTGGCGTGTCTACAATACATAAAGAAGCCAGCCCAATAGTGGAACGGCTACAGGCCATTATAAATGGGCTAGATAAATATGAACAACCCAAGATCTGACCGGTGTAGTTAAAAGAATATGTTCCCTAGGAGCACTTTGAATCCTTGGGTCTAACACAAGAAGCTAAAAATAAAACAGAAATGTCGAGCACGCAAGATGACCCACTGCGGGGGCAAATGCCGGCCACAAAGGTAATGAAAAAGAAGAAGCCAAAGAATAAAAGAAGGAATGTTGCTCTCTCTTGCAACACACTATCGACCCTGTCCAACATGGCTCAGACTTTTGAGGAAGAAGATGAAGAAATATGCTTAGTGCTGATGGGGTTAAATTAGACTGAAGCTTCTACCTCCCGCCATGCTACCAGGACCAGGAGAAAATGGGGTCACATTCCACCAGCTAATGAAAAAGGGCACTATCATACTCCTCCTCCACGTGAACGCATGAGGTCGAGAATTTCTGACTCTAAGAGACTGGACGTAGCTGGCGATGATAATAGGATGTCGCTTGTCCCACCCAAAATTGAGACGGAGCGTAGCATTCCTGGCTCCTCCCAACATGTGCCTGCTTTAATGGCATTACTATATAAAAAGCAGCAAGAAATTGAGATGCTAAAAAGAAGATTAAGTGAAATGGATGTACATCCATCTACATCCAGGCAGGCAAGGCTCCTATCTGAGACCCCACGAGGTGGCATTGAGCCACGTGAAGTTTCACTACAACCGACCATGTCCCGAACATCATCTGACTATGCAGGGGACATTCTCCCTCGGCAACTGCAACATGCAGTCTCGAGATGTCCTTTAGCTTCCCAAGGATGTCAAGGGGCTATCACAACACCTCAGGCAATAGTGCTGACAAGCCCACACATGCAATCAACATACCTACACCCAAACCCAATAGGTCTGATGATGACAGACAGACTATGGGTGGAACAAACAATTGAGATGAAGCCAGCTGAGGGGGAAGTCACCGAGGTAGAGATACATGTAACCAAGCAAAAAGATGGTGAGTCCGCCTTGGACTATATCATACAATGGATAAATCTCAATGCGAGATGCAGGCGTCCACCAAACTATGAGGATGTTGTTCAAATCTGTAAATGAAATTTGAAGAAGGAGATCCTACAAATTCTATGAATTCTACTAAAAAAAAAAAAGATCCGCTAATCATTTGTTGAGTATGAAGTGTTAAAATAAAAGTAAACTTTCCAAGCTCCACCAAGATGCACTGCGGGACTTTTTGCAGAAGGTTATGGTTAGTGAAGACATGGTAGTGGAAAGTTTATCGATCGCCCTGGCCATAGTTTTCAAGGGACCGGCTATTAAATTCTTAGAAACTGAGCTAGCACCCCCCGCGACTCGTCAAATGCCGTTGTGTATTTCTATCATTTTGAACAACGTAAGTATAGATGTGGCATTGGTGGATACCGGGGCCTCTATCAATGTTTATCCTTTGAGCACCTTGAGAGCATGCAACATCTCAGATGATTTGTTAAGGCCTACCCTGACTACCATCGCATCACATGATAATTCAAGAACTGTCATGGGGTGGTCATCATACAGGCCGAGCTCGGGCCATTGACAATGTCTATTGAGTTTTATGTGTTAGACATCGATCCCATGTTCAAAGCTATTTTGGGCCGCCTGTGGATTGACAACCTTAGTGCTATCCCATCTACCGCCCACCAATTTCTCGAGTTTCCATTCCAAGGGCGAGTAGTAAAGGTCAAGTGCATCTCCACGCTCCAGTCAGTTGAAGCTATTTCTGATAAGATCCTACCGACACTTTGGCCTATCAATAGGCCTGTCATCTCAGTGCTAGATCTCAATTTTCCATGGGCCTACGCACCACGCAAGCCTACTGTGGCACAGGTAAGTGTCAAGGAAAAGCCCAAGATTAGAGATTCCAAGGGTTGGAAGAATATATTGAATCTAGGCTACCAGCCAGGAAAAGGTCCCGGTGCTTAGTTACAGGGGGGAACCAAGCCAGTCCCCAGGGGCAGGAAGATGAGCAAAAGGGGCCTTGATTATCGAGAGTCGTCATTATCAATCTTGGGAGATTCGATGCCATTGACCTGGGATTAATGCTAACATTTTGTCAGGGGCCCATTGCAGCAAGGCACTTTGAAGGCCCTGCCGAGCCAAGTCGAAAAAGAAGATGTCGCATGTATAGTTTCTGGCCTGCCATTGTTGCCTAAGGGGCCTGTTGACTACATGGAAGACTTCTGTTAAGCTTTTGCCAAGATGTTCCATGAAGAATACTATTTAAGAAACCCGGAGGTGCGGCTTATTGAATACATGCCTGGAAAGTTGGCTCACTATCCGCAGGGAGAGGGGAGCTCACCCATTGTTTTAACTTGGTCTCCCTCCCGCTTATTTTCATCTATATAGAAGTTGGTACTTTGCCTTTATTTTAGTTAGTTCCTCCAGATGAGTGTCACTCTTTGGTCTAATTATTCCTGGCGATTGATTTAGAGTTTTTCGAATGATTCCCACTACTTGTTGGTCAGAGAACGGGTGTCGTTTGCCTTAACGCCCACTTTTCAGTCCGCTCTGCTTCATCTTCGCTTCGTCTCTATGTCCCATGTCACCTTCGCTTCACCTTCGCTCGCTCCCCTGCAAAGAGGGCGCTAAGGAGGGGCATCTGTTGACACCCATTTTTGTCGATAAGTTGATTCATTCCTCTTACTCTTATTTATTGATGCCTCGAGTTTTTCGTAGTGTGTCAGGATTATTTTCTGGTGATATTCGGGCTTATTTTGTATAAGGCCTCCCTCCCGGGCTGGGTCTAGTTTAGTTCAGGGCTTAATGGGCCTTGGAATTACATTTTTTCCATTTTATCACAAATTCCAGCGCCCAACACTTGTGCGGCTCATGATCGGCCGCTCATGACTGATTTTGCTATTTTCAGTATTTTTTAATTATCACCGACAAGTATATGTGCGGTCTACTCATGACCGCATATTAGTGTTGTACGGTGTACATTGAGCCACACAACACTCAGAGTCCAACACCGAATTTTTCGGCCGGTTTAAAAGATAAATTGAGGGCTGTTGCTAATTATCATTGACGGGGTTGAACGGCCCATAATTAGCCGCATAAGAGAGACGTGCAGTCTATCGTGAGACCGTACGTCCTCTCGAAAATGGGAAAATTAAAGGGCTTTTCTCTCCCATTTCGGGTGTTTTGTTCTAAATTTCTCCCAATGATTCCTCTGCAGTTTCTTCACCATTTTTGATGCTGTTTCTTCCGGGATTGAGATAAGTTAATTATCTCCATCTTTTATTTTATTATCCTGGCTTAAAAATGCTTAATTATCCTCAATTTCGAGCTAAGACCCTGTTTGCTCTATAAATAGACCCTAAGGCTCAGCTTTGAAAGGGGGAGATCAAGGATCAACAGCGAAGCTCTATCGAATTGTCAAGTGATCCCAGCACAAGGAGGTAGGCTTTCTACATCCTTATAGGCCTCCGGTTCAAGGGAGTAGTCCGTTCATGGTGTAGTCTATCGTCAGTCTTGTCGGTCCTTCGTCATTGCATGCACGCTTTCGCTTCATTGTCAGTTGCTTCTCCTCATTCTCATTGTCATTTTCGCACACCCACCCAAGTTTTTGGTGCCCCTAGGGGTTTAAAAACCTCCAGGTGAATCCCCCACTCATGTTAATTAGAGAACACATGAATGACCAGTCGGCTCTCGAGATAATATAGCATAGATAATATATAGTAATGCATTAAAGGACTAGGGATCGAGATATTATACCTGACTTACTTGGGTAGGCGAGCATATGATAACGTGATGTTCATGATTTTGCTTACTGAAAGGGGTTTAGCCATCAACAAAAAATATAAATAGGAATAATCATTTGATCATCATGAATGTGCATTAATAAGATAAGGCGAGAAAGCACTCAAGCATGTCATAAGGCAACATAATTCAGCAAATGATTCAAAGGCTCTAACGATTTCTAAAAGGTGCGCCAGAACAATGTAACGGTCTAAATATGGTCCGTCACAACTCATCAGTTCACATTTTTCAAAGTGAATGATCCAATCATCTGACGGTCTAAGATTAGCGCGTTAGCATTTTGTGACAGTCTCACGATAAACCGTTACATTTTTTGGGTTTTCAAAAAAAAAAACAACTGAACCATTCATTCGTTCCCTCATTCAAACCAAAGCCCCAAAACACCCAAGCAACGCCCTATCGAACGTCACCCAAAAATCGCACCACCGACGAGCTTCTCCGAGCACGATGATGAGGGAGAAGGGGAAGAAAAGAAAGGCCATCAAGAAGTGCTGGGATCGAATAGCATGGGAGGATGATGCGCCGACGACAAGCTCACCGAAGGAAGAGGGGACGGTGGCGGCCCAATCGACGGAAGGAGAGGCCCCGTTGGCCCCAGAAGGAGCTGGAGAGGAAGGGGAAGACGCTGGAGAAACTGCCAGTGGCGAGGAAGGAGCCGTGTCACCGGATAAGAAGAAGAGGGGTCAAGACCACGAGGTAGGCCCCTTGCCCTAAAAAATTGATTTTTAATTTTCCAATGTCGTGCATGTGTGATTGAAGGGGGTAGAATGGGTCTGGGGACCCATTGGGGAAGTTTGTAGGCCATTTGGGTCAATCCCACGGGCTGGAGAAACAAAAGAGATGATGCCCGTCCGGTGGGAACGTAAAGGTCGTTCCAGTGACCGTTACATTCCCTGACGCGCCACCATTGGTGCGTCAGAGAAACCAGAACCAGAAGTGTTATTTTTTTGGGTTTTGTTTATTTGATTCTTTGTTGCAAATTATGACTCCGTGACTAACCTATGGCCTAAATGTATGCAGGGAAAGAGAAGAACAAGAATCACATGGCTCCAAGTACGGGTAGTATACCTGGCACTACCGGAGTACTAGAGAGAGCGGCTAGCTGCTATGGGCTTCGGTGAAGTCCTCAGCACTTGTACTTGAAACCTCTTACTTGTACTTGAAACCTCGCTATACTTCCTTGTACAGCTCTTGAATTACTTATTCACCATGGGTTCTCACTAGGACGCCGGGCGGGTTGTATCCCCAAATCTTGCACCTGATGACTCGATCGAATTGATTGATTTTACAGCCCAGAATCGGGACTGTCTTGATGATTGCGGCCCTTTCAGGACCGCTACTAGATGGTTGTGGCCCAGACTTGACCGTCTGGATTTTACAGCAGCCCTATTGTGACTGTGTCTAGTTGGCTAAGTGCCTAGTTCTGTTGGTCAATTTTCCTAGAATTTCAGTCGACCTAGTCATGTTTGAGTTGACCTATAGCCTCTAAATCAACCGGAGAGAAGTGGGCTGAACCCTGGTTCGATTCCACCACGTCTTGGGTGGGCTGCGAGCCCATTAAGTTGACTACTTCAGTCTTGCTGGGCCCAGATTAATTGGGGAGGGGGGTACTGGACCGTTCTTACCTCCTAAACGGGCTCCTGAGGACCGTCTGGTGTTGGAGCGGCCCGATGGAGATCGTTTACCTTCTGTTGTGGCCTAGGAACCTTTCTGTTCTAAACGGCCCATAGTGGACTATCTTCCTTTGGGAAACGGCCCATCCAGGACCGTTCTTGTGTTCCGCAGCCCACTAAGGACCGTTTTCACTCCCTTGACTCTGGGTGTTGTTCCTCTGACCCGGTATCGACTTCTGCGGTCCATGATAGATCATTTTGCCTTACTGCAGCCCATGTAGGACTACAATTCATCCAGAAGTTTATTTCCTACGTGTTTTATATGCCTCAACAGTCAAGTTGTGGATGGCTTGTGCTGTAACCAAATCTTGATTGTATCCCTATCTTTGGTAAGTCATAATCTGTGGCTTCCATTCCCATTATTGGAAATTTACTTGACCCTAGAAGATAAGCTTCATAGCTTGACCTTGAAATTCCTTGCAGATTCTAGTGAATGTCTAGATATTACTTTGGATCTTGGATCCACCAAATCATTGTCAATGCATCATAAGGGCCCGGTCTGGTCCTGGGAGGAGTGCCTGAAAAGTACTAGTGCACCAAGGAGTTGTAATGACATGGTGAGGTATTACACCGAGTGCATGACTAGCGTGATGTCTACAACATTTCATCTACATGATTCATCTTATTCTTCTCTATGGTTACAAGTTATCAAATTCCTCCATGGAATTATCTTCATGACTTGCTTATTTCATGCTTAATCGGCCAATTCCTTGATATGCTATGTTCATAGTTTTGCATGTTATGTCTTGCTATGTCTTCTTGAATATGAAAGTTTATTTTAAGTACAAAGGCATCTTTGGTTGAGGAACTTCATTTCAGTATTATTTTTAAACATCATGATAATCTAAAAAATTCCTAAAGGGCTAGACTTAATAATTACAATGACTTCAGTCACACTGAGTAACTGGGGATACTAGCGTCTGATAAACGTGTATCCTCATGTAAAAAGGTGTGTACTAAAGATTCAATGTCCTAAGGTAGAGAAATGGCATTAGACTCACTGAGAAATCGAGTCCATTCATCAAAGAAGTGGAGTGGATGGAGTCATGAAGTGCCTTGCTACCTCTACTCTAAATGAAGCAGAATGTTGAGCTACACTGAGTAACTAAGGATGCTGGCGTCTGATCAATGTGCATCCTCATGTCAAAAGGTGCATGATACACTTGAATGCTCTTGTAAAATGAAAAATAAGTGGTATCAAAAGAAAAATCAAAATATGGTAGCACCCCATGGATAAAATCAGAAACTTCACAATGTGTTTAACCTTAATACTAATTGTAGTTACTCTCAAAGGGGCCAATGGAAGTGAATGAGTAAGGTTGAGGGAGGTTAAACTGGACGCTAATATGTAACATTAGTTCATTTCTATTAAGACTGAATGCAGAAATTTTCAACATTCATAGTTGAAGAACTCAGAATTCATTATCCTTAAACCATTCAAAAAAATAAGGGCTATATCATTGGTAGCTTTATAATAGAGACTCTGAAAATTAGTCACTCTGGATCTTTGAGAAAAGTTTCAGACTGAAAATCCTCTCAGCCATTTAGCATCCAGACAATTCCTTGCTAATATCTGACTGTTCTCCATTTAGAATGATCTCTTGCTTAGGTCTGCCTCTTTATTGCCATTTAGTATCTTACAATTCTCCAATCCACACAAATGGTATCAGTTTACTGCCTAGCCTTCTTTACTGAAAAACTAGCTCATGCATTAGCAAGTGTCGACTCCCAGAGTCAACCCTCTCTGGGTCTAGGTTTGTCTAGGACCTTGCTATTCAGGTGTCTACCCCAAGGGTCGACCCCTTCTGTCCAGACTGTTGTCTGGGCCATCCTGGCATTTGTCATAAAGACAAATTGGCCTCCTGCTGCAAGTCATTGTTGATGTCTGGTCGATCCCTATCCAAGAACATTCATTGCTCATGACTACATATCTTTGGACATTTATGTAAAATATGAAATTGCTGTCAAGTCTGCTCTTGAATTTCTCATATCATTTCGATCGATTTCACCGATGATGGAGAAAATCGATGGTAGGATTTATTCATCGACATAGGTTAAATGCCGAAGCAAAAGAGTTTATCTATCGACGGGGACGGAAGGTCCGAGCCGATGGCTTATGTTGATCAATTTCACCGGTGATGGTGAACATCGATGGTAGGATTTATTCATCGACATAGGTTAAATGCCGAAGTAAAAGAGTTTGTTTATAGACGGGGATGGAAGGTCCGAGCCGATGGTTTATGTTGATCGATTTTACCGATGTTGATGAGAATTGATGGTAGGATTCATTCATCAGTATAGGTTGAATGCCGAAGCAAAAAGGTCTATTACAGCACAGGCGTAAGGCTTATGCTAGTGGGACATGGCTTGCTGGTCGCACGTAGGAATTCTCGTGGGACCTGAATGGTGAATGAGATAATAACATCACCTTTATTATCATTTCATTCATTCATTTTTTGTTTGTCATTTTTTTGATCACATTACCGACCTAAGCGCCCTTTCAGGTTTTCGTCGAAGTTGGCCCCCTCTTACTTTTGCCCACGTGCCCTTTTAGGTTTTCACATGGGGGGATACCCAATTTTACCTACGGCGCCCTTTCGGGTATTCGCCACAGCCGGGCTATAGTAATTTTTGCCCTTACTCAGTGTGGCTGGGTAAGGTCAGCGAGGCACCTCTATTTTAAGCCTCATTTTATTATTCTTCATCATTTCATTTTTTTTGACTTGATTTACAGAACTGATGCCAGAACGAGCAGAGATTTATTCGTCGACATTGGCTGAGTGTTGAAGCAAGGGTAGGTTTGTTCGTTAACAGGGACGAAAGGTCCAAGTTAAGGGAATGCTGACCGATCTTGCCGATGATGACAATGGTCAAATTGGTTTGTTCATCAACACTGGTTAAATGTCAAAGCAAAAATATGTTTGTTCATTAATGAGGATGAAAGGTCTAGGTTAATGGGAATGCTGACCGATCTTGCCGATGATGACAAGGGTTAGTAGCGATTTGTTCATCGACATTGGTTAAATGCCGAAGTAAAAATAAGTTTGTTCATTAACGAGGACGAAAGGTCCAGGTTAAGGGAATGCCGGTTGATCTTGCTGATGATGACAAGGGTCAGAACCATCGACACCGGTTAAATGTCGAAACAAAAATATGTTTGTTCATTAACGAGGATGAAAGGTCCAAGCTAATGGGAATGCTGACCGATCTTGCCGATGATGACAAGGGTCAATAGCGGTTTGTTCATCGACATTGGTTAAATGCCGAAGCAAGGATATGCTTGTTCAGTAACGAGGACGAAAGGTCCAGGTTAAGGGAATGCCGACCGATCTTGCCGATGATGACAAGGGTTAGAACTGGTTTGTTCATCGACATTGGTTAAATGTCGAAGCGAGGATATGTTCGTTCATTAACAAGGACGAAAGGTCCAGGTTAAGGAAATGCCGATCGATCTTGCCGATGATGACAAGGGTCAGAACTGGTTTGTTCCTTGACATTGGTTAAATGCCGAAGCAAAGATAAGTTTATTCATTAACGAGGACGAAAGGTCTAGGTTAAGGGAATGCCGATCGATCTTGCCGATGATGACAAGGGTCTGGTTTGTTCATCGACACTGTTTAAATGTCAAAGCAAAAATATATTTGTTCATTAATAAGGACGAAAGGTCCAGGCTAATGGGAATGCTGACCGATCTTGCCGATGATGACAAGGGTCAGTAGCGGTTTGTTCATTGACATTGGTTAAATGCCGAAGCAAGGATATGTTTGTTCATTAACGAGGACGAAAGGTTCAGGTTAAGGGAATGCCGACCGATCTTGTCGATGATGACAAGGGTCAGAACTGGTTTGTTTATCGACATTAGTTAAATGTCGAAGCAAGGATATGTTGTATTCTTCATAAGAACAGGCATAAGGTCTATTCCGGTCAGGCTTTGTCAATTGGTGGTTTATTCTCTGATGGGACTTGTGGGAATAATCTATCCTGACCTTGGGCAGGGTCCTTCGGACAGAAGATGTATCCTTTTTTCATCCTTTTTTTCAACCACATTATCTGTACGAGCGTCCTTTCGAGTTTTCGCCATCACCGACCCCCTCTTACTTTTGCCCACGCGTCCTTTCAGGTTTTCACGTGGCGGGATACTCGATTTTTCCTGCAGCAACCTTGCGGGCTTTTGCCATAGCTGGATTATAGTCATTTTTTCCCTTGCCCTAGTGTAGGAACAAGTCTGGTGGGGCACCTCTATTTTAGGCCTCATTTTTTTGAAACATTGGGTAAGAAAATGATGATGGGTCGATATGCGATGCTCGACCCTAGATGATAGCATATGACAGTTGGCTAGGGCATGAAGCCTTGCGTCGAGAAAGTGGTTTATTCGTTATCAAGAAGGTAATGCTAACGCAAAGGAAGAGTTTTTGCCGATTCAGACGTAAGATCTATAATGGCAATATTGTGTAAAAGTCGACTGGGGCACAAAACCTTGCGCCAAAAAAGTGGTTTATTCGTTAGCAAGAAGGTAATGCTAATGCAAAGGAAGAGTTTTCGCGGTGATTTAGACGTAAGGCCCGTAATGGCGATATTACGTAAGTGCATCGACTAGGGCATAGAGCCTTGCACCGAAGAAGGGTTTATTCGTTAGCAAGAAGGTAATGCTAACGTAAGGGAAGAATTTCTGCGCCAATTCAAACGTAAGGCCCGTAATGGCGATGTTGCGTAAGTGCATCGGCTAGGGCATAAAGTCTTGCACCGAAGAAGGGTTTATTCTTTAGCAAGAAGGTAATGCTAACACAAAGGAAGAATTTCTGCGTCGATTCAGACATAAAGTCTATAATGGCGATATCGTGTAAATTCTGGCTAGGGCACGAAGCCTTGCACTGAGAGAAGGGTTTATTCGTTAGCAAGAAGATAATGCCAACACACAGGAAGAGTTGCTGCACCGATTCAGACATAAGGCCCATAATGGCGATGTTGCATAAGTGTATCAGCTAGGGCACAAGGCCTTGCACCGAAGAATGGTTTATTCATTAGCAAGAAGGTAATGCTAACACAAAGAAAGAATTTTCATGCCGATTCAGACGTAAGGCCCATAATGGCGATATCATGTAAATTCTAGCTAGGGCACGAAGCCTTGTGCCGAGAGAAGGGTTTATTCGTTAGCAAGAAGATAATGCCAATGCAAAGAAAGAGTTTTTACGCCGATTCGGATGTAAGGCTCGTAATGGCGATGTTGTGTTAAGTGCATCGGCTAGGGCATAAAGCCTTGCACCAAAGAAGGGGTTATTCGTTAGTAAGAAGGTAATGCTAACGCAAGGGAAGAGTTTTTGTGCCGTTCAGACGTAAGGCCCATAATGGCGATGTTCTGTAAAAGGTTGGCTATGGAACAAAGCCTTGCGCCAAGAAAGTGATTTATTCATTAGCAAGAAGGTAATGCTAACACAAAGAAAGAATTTCTACGTCGATTCGGACGTAAGGCCCGTAATGGCGATATCGCATAAATTCTGGCTAGGGCACGAAGTCTTGCGCCGAGAGAAGGGTTTATTTGTTATATGTGACATTTACATTGTAGAAGTCGAGAGCACCGTATGATGATTGCCCTCTTATGAAGGAACAAACCTCTAACGGTGGACGAAGGCAACAGGCTCATCTCAATGCCGTAATGGAAGAAGAACTACCTACGGTTGATGGGCTCATGGAAGGTATCATTCAAATTTATGCACATCATGCTTTTGTACTATTTGATACTAGTGCCTCACATTCTTTTATATCTATAGCCTTTACTTAAACTTTACCAATTTCACCTGCTCCTCTACCATCGGACCTAGCTATTACAACACCTTTAGGTCCTGGAGTAAAACTTACAACCCACTACCACGATTATTAGGTAATTATAGAAAGTCATAATCTTCTTGCAAACCTCGTATGCCTTGATATGGAAGGCTACGATGTCATCTTAGGTGTAGACTAGCTTGTTGACCCTGACACCTATATAAATTGTCACAATAGGAGAATTTCTTTTTGAAAACCAGGTCTCTTGCGATTCTCCATCCTTCGCATGAAGTATAGGAAGCCCCTACCATCATCTCTTCTCTTCACGCTTGCAAGCTCATTTCACAAGGATGTGAAGCTTTCCTTGATTCTGTGATTGTCACTGAGTCTAAGGAAATCTACATAGAAGAAATTCCTATTGTCAAAGAGTTCCCCGATGTATTTTCTTCAGATTTACCAGGTTTACTGTCTGAAAGGGAAGTAAACTTCTCCATTGAAATCATACTAGGACTCGCACCTGTTTCAATAGCTCCCCACAAGATGTCTCCTATAGAACTCAAAGAACTAAAAAGGCAACTATAGGAGTTACTAGACAAGGGCTTCATTCGACCCAGCACATCTCCTTAGGGTGCGCCAGTTCTATTCGTCAAGAAGAAGGATGGATCTCTCAGGCTGTGTATCGATTATCGGTAACTTAATCAACTCACCATCAAGAATAAATATCCGTTGCCACGCATTGATGAGCTATTTGATTAGATCTCTAGTGCAGAGTATTTCTCCAAGATCGACCTCAGGTCGGGTTATCATCAACTAAGGATCAAAGATGAAGATACCTACAAGTTTACTTTTCAAAGCCGATATGGGCACTATGAGTTCGCAGTGATGCCGTTCGGGTTGACTAATGCCCCGACAGTATTTATGCAACTTATGAATAATGTGTTTAGGCCCTATCTCGACCGATTTGTAGTGATTTTTATTGATGATATCCACATCTATTCAAAAACAAAGGAAGAACATGAAGAACATTTAAGGATAGCTTTGTAAACTCCATGAACGCAGTGCCACGATAGACTGCATTCTTATAGTCCCCTTTCATTTCAAAGAAAAAGGTGTTTTTAAAGAACACAGCCCTAGATAGACCGTGTCTATGTGGATCGCGGCCAGGGACCAAACCACGTTTTAGTCCTAGGTTTCCAACAAACCCTACATTTTCCATGGTTGATCTCTGCTAATCTTTTTTAGACAGCAAGTTCTTAGGTTAAAAATGATTTAGAATGCACTATATAACTAGGGCTCATGAAACATTGTTCGATCTTTAATAAGTTGATTAAGATATGTGTTCTCTCATCCCTCTTGATGCTTGTATCCCCTTCATGCTATCTCATGCAATACAAGAGTAGTGTAACTTGCTATTCAATATATTATGACGTTCATAATCTTCTGTGGATTCATGACATGCTAGCCTTTTGATACTCAGTGTTTTTCATAGAGTAGAACTTGAAGAGTTTTGTTTGAGGGTCATGCCAACTCGGTGGTATGGACTCACTGCTGCTACTGACTTTTTCATGTTACTGTAACCGTGATTCTTGGTCTAGTTGGAACCCTCCACCTGATATTCCTTCTGTCGGATTGGAACCACTACATCAAGGTCTCTATAAGTCTACACGAGCTTGCGATTCCCACTAGGACGTTGAGCAGGTTGTACCACCAAAACCCCACAAAACTCTCTGAATCTCCATCCTATTGTATGGGACGGGGTTCAATCATCCCTTTGAAGGGCAGAATGAGGTTCCGCTTGAGTTCTGCTAGCTTTGTTTTGAACGTAGCCTATGTAGGAACTACGTTCATCCTCCTATTTAAGAAGGCGGTGGATCGCTAGACCGTGTTCTTCAACCTTGACTGGATCGCGGCCATTTACTTGACCACATTTATGATTATCGCAGTGGGTCTATCGACCATGTTCTTCCTTGTTTTTCCCATCTTGGGCCGATCGATTGTCCCTGTTGACATCCTATCGCCTCTATCCTAAATGAAGCCATACCCCTGATTACGTTATTCTGATCGCGGTGTGCATATAGACCGCGTTCAAGCCCAGTTTCCCCAAAATCATGTTTCCTGCGTGTTGAAGAATGTTTTAATTGTGACAAAACTTTGCTCTTTGTATTTGTATGTGTGTGGTTGCAATTATGATTCTGTGTGGTTCAGACTTTGTATATGTGTGATTGTAATTGTGACCTTGTGTGGCTCATGCCTTATATATGTGTGACTCAAGTTTAGGGACTTATATGTGTGTAAATGAACACCTTTCTCTTGAAGCCTAATTCGGGTAGCCCTTTTCTCTAGGTAGCCTTTTTATTAGGTAGCTCTTTCCTCTAGCACATTTGAGTGGATCCCTAATAGAAGAAAACATGGCTCAAAGTGGGTGTCAAAATCAAGATGCTTGGGTTTAATCATGATCGCATGTCAGACCTTCTATCCAGACAGATCTAGTCTCATGGAATCGAGCATAATGCCATGCAAAGTCAAGCCTTGTATGCACAGTTTCTTATCCCTTGAAGTGGCTTCACATGATGACTCGTCTTAATCAAGGACCTTCTTAACTTATTCAACTCTTACGTGTGTAGGAGCCAGAGAATGGCGTGGATTGAGGCGAGGAGGAATAGGTTCTCTCTCCTGTGCTCCTCTCCCTCCCAGCATGGATGCCGTGGATTTGTTCTCTCCCACAAGACTACGAGAGATGAACATCCACCCGTACGTCCACGTTCCTACAATGAAAGGGGTTAGAATATATATAACAACATGATCGCCAGAGGTTTTTGACTTGAACCTTGCAGGAGCAGAGTGATCGCTTAGGAATGCCTCAAGTAGGGAGAACATGGGGTCCCAACTTCTCCATCCTCGACCGGCCAAGGGCAGAGAGCCCTGTTACGTCCCGAAGTGCCTAAGATCCTGCAAAAAATGACGAAAGCTCACAAAAACAAAAGAAAAGATGTCATTAGTTCTATGAAGTGTAGTAAAAGTTCTAACAACCACTAAAGAAGAGGAAAATGGGGGCGTGATTATCTAGGGGGTGGTGGGAAGGGGGGATTGTCAATGCTTTCGACCACCCGCCTTCCCGTTTGTTTAAAAGGGAAAACCTATGGATAGGATCTTAATCGGTTCTAACATGCAATGATGCAAACGGGGAGGGAAATTGCAAAGCGAAACAGAAAACACTGAGAGGGAAAGATCAAACCCGGAGGGTAGCTAAGCTCGTGGCTACCCTAGAGTGACGTTCGGAGTAGGCACAAAATGACCCTCGAGCCTTTCAGAGTCTTGCTCCAAGCTTCTGACTTCTCCTGGCTCGAGAGCTCCATCCATTGCTCTGCTCCGGCCTCCCGTCTCTCGATCTCCAAAACTCCTCCCGACCTTCGTTCGACCGGCCCAGCCAAAGAAAGAACCCCCCTTTTCTATGATCGAGAGAGGAGTTTTGTATTTCGGGCTCACTCTAGAAGCCTCGAATGTCGTGGGATCAAATGTGGGTGATGAGGGAGAGTTGGAGCGAAGCGTGGCGGAAGAACGGGCCATGTTCTTTGACCAAACCGTCAAAAGTTGGAAGGCGTTCACAGGAAAGCTCTGTCTCTGTAAGCTACATGAGCAGCAGAAGCACTGCTCTGCCTGGGTCAATGTCAGCTGAAGCAGCCTTTAATGGAAGTCATCCTTGTATCCCTCATTATGTGGCATCACTATTTTTTTGGTGCATGAAAGCTCTTGATAATTCGCTGGCATCTGAAGTTGCATTCAAAACCACTTTATCTCCTGACGCTGGTAATGGTTCCAGTTGTAATACCAAAAGCTTGAGGGCGAAACTTTTTAGACCCAGGAAAGAAGGGAGCAGCAGTAGAGTTTGTAGATCATATTCAGCATGGAATGAGCAGTTTAAGGGGTTTTCGTCTGCCCGAACTGATGGGATAAATGCTAGAGGTGATTTTGGGACAAAGCAAATGACTATGGGGGACATTGATACTGAACACTCCTGTGTGACTATAACATCTGATGACGGTCCTGTCAACGTGGATTCTGGGACAGATGCTGAGACATTGAGTGTGCTGAGCATTGTAGAGTGGCCTGAAATAGTATATGCTGTTAGTTCACAGGAAATATCTTTTCACATCCCTCTGCATCGCTTGCTCACGTTATTATTACGGAAGGCAATGAGGAAGTGCTATGGGGAAGATGGAGAGAAAAGAAGTGACAACCACAAAGTTACTTTCTCTACACATTGCCATGACTTCTTTCAACAGGTTCTAAGGGGTTTCCATCCTTCTGGTTTTTCTGCATTTGTGATGGAGCATCCTCTGCGATTAAGGATATTTTGTGCCCAAGTACGTGCTGGCATGTGGCGTAAGAATGGTGATGCAGGTACACTGATATCAGACTGGTATCGTTCTGTTCGTTGGTAAGTAAACTTATACTAACCCACTGAGGGACTATTCATGCCCTCAAATCAGTGCAGATTTTGAATTTTATTCTGTTTACCTTCATTTTTCAGGTTTAATATAGGTATGGAATCTGATCTGTTTTTGTTGCAATGCTGTGCTGCATTGGCTCCTGCTGAATTATTTGTTAAGAGGATCCAAGAAAGATTTGGTTTATTGAATTATCTTTCACTAGATCTTGCTGAGCACAGTGAGTATGTACCTAGTCTCTATCTCTTTCTATAGTGTGTTCTTCAATAATTTTTGCATTTTATAATTTATCCCAGCTAGGGTTACAGGCCTTTTATTGTTCCTGCGTTTTGGTCATGATATTTCTTTTCGTAGAGTTCTGTGGGACTTACTTTCTAAACTTTTATTTGTTTTACTGTTTACACAAATTATTTCTGCGAATTTAGGTTTATCAGACGATTAGGGTTCGGGTCCTAGACAATTCCCCATCGACCACAGTCGGTGTTTATTTTCATCGGTACGAGTCCAAATACCCTTGATTAACTACCAAAGAAAATTTACCATTTACTTAAAGCTAGCTGTGATGCTGAAGGCATTGCCCTAAGCACTAAGTCGTGCGAGGTGGTGCCAAGTATTGAGAACGTTCCAGGAAGGATTACGGGCTTAACCGACGTAGTTACGAGGATTGAGGTAGATCCCTAAATTCTTAACCTCAAGGCTCAAGGCCTCTATGTGCTGGCCATTTGACCTCTATGAGGTTAACAGAGTCTCGAAACTCCATAATTATCTTTGCATGATGCGAAGCGTTGTATTTCATAACTCAAGCATTCACAAGATTTTGTAGAACCATGCTCACACGGCCACTAGTATATTTCATAAAATGTTATAGAGTGTATAAGATATTGCGAGTACGTCTCATGAGTACGGACTTGTCAACAAGTTTTTCCGATTGCACATGACCCTTTGTTCATAGGCAATCAAGGTTTTGGTTGTACACGACCCTTTGCTCACATGCAATTCGGGTAATTTTGGACCTATCGTGGGTATCTCTACAATTTTGTACTTTTGATGGGCATTTGTGCAATTTGTCCAGACCAAGGATATCTTGGTAACAATCTAGACCGAACAAGGGTTTTTGTATAATCTCTTGTCCATAGGTGCAAGTCCCTCATTGGGGAGATCCGTTGACCACAGACTCTCAGGAGATTGCTTCCCCTTCTTAGGACCTCACGAGTTGGGGCCCAGCTTCGTGCGTCCATCAGCGCAACGCCGGGGATCGACTTGCCCGGTCAGGTCGCGGGGGTGAAGAAAATTTTTTATGATTCCTCTCCAAGGAGTGACATGACCCGATGTTCATAGCTAGTTAAGATTTTGGTTGTACAGGACCTTTTGCTCGGAGGCTATCATGGTTTTAATTGTATAGGACCCTTAGCTCACATGCGATTAGGGTTTTGAAGGTATATGACCCTTTGCTCGCAGGGTTTACACAAGTGTTTGATTGTATTTTGATTGTGCATGATCCCTTGGCTCATAAGCAATTAGGGTTTACACAAGTGTCTTGACTATATCCAGGGTGTTTGCATAACCACATCGCTAGACTCTAAAGATTTTGTCCACATGGGAGGTTTTCTCTAGATTACACAATTCACCAAAGGGTTGTGATGCACATGGGGTTTGTAGCATACCCTCACAGCACATAATTATTATAAATATTGTGCGTATAAACTGGCGAGGAATACTTTGGGTTTAACCTAGATCATGTGCACCTCGACGTAATTGGGAAGGTGTTACACGCGCTACAATTATATTTATTTAATAGAATCGAGCGGACGATCATAGACAGTAGAAAGTCATACCAAGCGTCAGAGCTAGGCATTTATGGAAGCATCCTCGATAGTAGTTGCGATCCCCCCGCGTCTGAGTCGATCTATCATGCACAATAAGAGAAGTTCTCATCAGGAGTTATGGACCCCAAAAGAACTCTATGACACTTAAGTTAGTAAACATGTAATAGTAAGGAGGTAAAACTCTCAAAGTAAAGGGTGAAGAGTGGGTAAAGGGTGAAGAGTGGCCTGAATGTGGAGGTCAGAGGTAGTGAGAGTAGTCGGAGGTAGCGGAGGCCGGGGATGTCGGAGGCGGCTATGGGCGGGGATGCCGGAGGTGGTTGTGGCTGGGGATGCGAGAGGCGGCTAAAGCCAAGGATGCTGAAGGACACTAGGGCGCTGTAGGAGACCCTTGATGCTGCTACGAAGAGCAACAAGTTGCCAAGGGTGTGCTAGGGGCTGTAGTCTGATGGCACTGGTTGGAGGCAGTCTGGCAAATGCAGCAAGGCGTTGTGGCACTGGTATCACCTTTGGGGTGAACAATGGTCGCCAATAAGAGGAGGGCCACTTGGGGATGACCGTCCGGACAAGAGGGGTCGGCACTGAAGCCAGACCAAGCAGCCTAGAGGGCGGAGCAAGGCCACTTGGAGGGCGAGCAAGGGAGCCGTCTTGACACTACGCAAGCAGAGGTTGCTAAAGAGGGCAGTAGCGTGTCAGATTGGGGCAAGCAAGGTTGTCGTATGGGCATTAGGCGTCGGATCGGGGTAAGCAGGGTCATCGATGGGCGCTAGGGCATCAGATCAGGGCAATAGTGCAGGTCATTTGGCCCGTCACCCTTATAACTAAAAATGATGATGAATGAATGAATGAACTGAAATATGCAGGAAACAAGTGTAATGAAAAATAAGATGAAATGGGGGTCTCACACCCCCCAATCCCTCGTGTCAAGTTGAAAGCACTAACAAAAAGAAAATGAAGGAATAAATAAAAAGTTTCGTCAAGATTGCTGAAATGTCTATTGACCTATCTTGTGCAGGTTCAGCAAAGCTGAATCCAGTAGCTCTGCCAGCTCCTAAAGAAAAATACACGGATGAAGTAATCCAAAGAAAATAACAACAGAATGGAATCTAAAACAAAGAACTTTGCAGGATCTTGGAGGAAGATTCTTCTACCAGTTCTTCTACAAATAGTGGACAGTATACTGAAGATTACTGCTACTATTTGCTGCTGCTGCCCTAGAGAAAGGGAGGGCTAGAAGAAGAGTGCCTTGAGCCTCCCATCATGAGCACATGAGAAAAAGAAAAATAAGAGTGAGCAGCCCTTTAGCATTAGCAACCTAGAGCCCGTCGAGGCTTCACAAAGATCTTCTGAGAAGAAGAGAGAAAGGAGAGCAGCCCTCCTTGCAACTGGCCTGAAATTTAGAAGAAAAGAGCCTAAATCTGATCGGTGTTTAGGTCTGTTGACAGTGCTTCAACATTTGGGTCTAAAGCCACCATGGAGTTTTCCTTGTCTTCTTTTTGTTTTTCCTTTGCACCTTCGCATCTGCAAACCGTGTATTTTTCTGTGTTACAGTAGTTTGTTTGGTGCTCTGGTTGGAGACCGGAGGTGGTACAGGCTGCTGTGCAGCCTTGTGTGTCTTGGGGAGTTGTCCCCATGTTTTGCTACACTTGCAGCGTGTTTTTCTTCTTTGTTTTTGTGTGTATGTGTGTGGAGTTCATCCCCGTGGGGCTGGTCCTCATGTGCTGCAGTCTTGCAACATGAGGACTTTGTCTTTGTGAGGAGCTTGCTCCTTGTGTGTGTGGGGTTTGTCCCCTTTACTACATGTTGCAGTGTGTGTGTGGGGGGGGATTCGTCCCTATGTGTGTTGAGGACTCCATCCTCGTGAAAATTTATCCTCGTGCAGTGAAGCCTCACTGGTTTGGTGAGGGGTGGACGTAGGTTGTGAGTTTGTATCCAAACCACCTTAAAAATGTTGTGCCACTGTGAATGATTGTGCGATTGCTCCATGTCCTCTACCCCCATTCACAGGTTCATGTGTTAATTCCAACATAAGCACATCTAGCTATTTTTCTAACACACACATGCACATACTTTGTGGCCCACATTGCTATGCCCAACTCATACATAATCATTCTTGTGTTGGGTGGATCACTGCTCAAACAGTACAATAGATCTTCCATTTGTCACAACCTCAGAGTGCTTCATCAGACCAGCCAACTCCTGAGCATTGTGTGGTATCCGCTATGCTCAAATCGTGACATTATCTAAGCTTCAGTTTTTAACTGGGCATACTTTTTAAAGGGTCTATTTACCTCCTCTAGATCTGATTGTACCAACAAAGGGACCCAACAGACCTTCCTGTACTACTCTCCTACTATCTCTAACATCAAGTGCTGGTCAGAGCACTTCATTTTTCTGACAAAGGTTGGTGGCACTGGGCAAGCCAGCGACTGGGGCTTCACCACTCTCCGCCAGATTTGCACGGTTGACGCATTGCCACCGCCTACCAAGGAGGAGGCGGTTGTGATTGAGGTGATACTCTGCCACCTCACACATGGCATCGGCCTGAAGGTGACCTTTATGCTTCTCAGGTCATTGTAGTTGAGCCCCCCACTGCCACATGGTCGGACCTTTGCTATCAGTGATGCTTACCTCCAACTGGGGTCTAATCTTCTTTACTATTGTTTGTAGGCACTCTTGAACCCCATTCTAGTGCTCAAGTGGTGGAACTAGAGCTAAAGTTCAAGATGATTGTACTGCGATCATCCATTCCATGCCTGCGGGACTACATCCCCTCACTCGTGATGGCTTAAGCAGAGGTCGCATCCCTCTAGACCACCTCGCCGACTGCTACGTTCTCTTTGGCGCATCTAGCATACTGCCCCTACAAGCAAAGGCAGGAGAGGGGGAGTCGCATCGTCGGATTCCACCGCCATCTCTAGCACCCATCCCTGCTCCCAACCTAGGGACGAAAACATCGGAGGCCACTCTAGGGGTGGGCATTAGTCCTCTGAGCATCTACAACACACCGAGCTAGTCTTCCACCATGGTGAGGGACAAGCGCAAGGCTCTAGACCTGGAGGTCGTGACAGTGCTAGATTGTCAGCATCACTAGGAAAAGAAGAAGAAGAAGGTCGTGGCGTTGACCTCAACTGGGCTATCGAGGCTCCTAACTTCATCTCCCCCACCACTGCCATCTACCCCATTACTGTCCTCAGATGCTGGTCTATCTACACTCGTCCCGGCACTGGCACAAGGGGGTCATAGTGCCACAAACATCCACCCCTACCAGCTTACCTCTGCTAGTGGAGGTCTAGGTGTCACACCCCGAATGAGGTAGAAAATCGAGGCAGGACGAGTTATCAAGTGGGTAGATCAAGATACAAATGATGAATATGAACAATAATGGACAAGGCCATACTTTTATTGAAAAATCTGACATTTCCTACTATAGAGACATGAATATGGTTCCTAATCCATGTACCATACTTTTAAGATTTGTTTGTTGGGGAAGAGGAGCCAGCTACCTGCAAAAGCCTACAAGCACTAGAGAAACAGTTTCATAAGGAGCCCTGGGTGTGACCCCAGGGGACAACCCTCCGATGTTTAAATTAGGGACATCTATAAGGAAGAACAATTGGAGGGTGAGAGGCAAGAGGATTTGGGAGTGGAGAAGACAAGCCTGCATGGAGGAATGAGAGGTCCAAGAGTGCTTAGAGAGCCTAGAGGGTGCTCGGAGTGGCTGGCAAGGATTTTGGAGAAGTAGAGAGGAAGAACCTTTAGGACCTCCTGACTCTGCTTCTCAGCTGGTGATCTCTCTCGATAGGGGATGAAGGGACCTTCCCCTCTCTCACCTTCTGTGTTTGCCTAGAGAACCTTGGGGATGAGCGAGCATGTGGAGATGTATGTTCACCTCTGGAGGTAGTCTCTGCTTCTCTGTGTGGCATTTGCTCCATGTGTCCCTCCTTCCTAGGTTCGGTAAGGGAGCTATTTATAAGAGGTGTCCTGGTGCTAGCTATTCCCCCATTGGGAAATGGTATAGTTCATGGACTAACACATCCTTGATCATGGGAGGGGGTTGCTCATTGGTACCTATCTACTCTGGAAAGAAGGCTTTGTGGCTAGGATCTTGGCACCATGGGGGTGACTCAGTCCCAACTAGAGAACTCCGTAATGGTGATGGTGTTCCTCTTGTTAGGCGAACCCTACGGCGTTCAAAGCGTGTGTAATAATTTCTCCGATGGGCTGATAGAGCCCCGCTGGGCCTCATTTGGGCCATGTCGTGTGGGCATGGGTCTGTTTTGGGCTCAGTTGATTCGGGTTAGATTGGGCCTTGCGACGTTGGGCCATACTAGGCCTGGCAAGCATTCCCTTCCTCACTAGCCACCTACTCCCAAGCATCGAGCATGCTCAGAGCCTGGGAGGAATTTCACCAGGTTAGTTGAGGGAGAATGTTTGGAAGGATCTTCTCGAATCACCCATACCTCTAGCGTGTGGGCCCCACCACCTACTGCCCTCCTTGGCGTGCAAGGTAGCCTCCCACGGGTTGTCAGGTGATGTCACCGTCATCATAGTGTAGCTATTTTAGGTTTGGAGAAATGAACATGGCAGTCACTTGGGTTTCTGCCCTGCACCTTGCCAATGGCAGTTGTTTTCTACCCTTGCGACCGACCAAAGCGATCACTTTATGTCCTTACATGAAAGTTCTATCCTTGAGTTCTATTCCACAAGATCTACCTTAACTTCCTACAATGGTCATCCTTTAGAATTCTATATTGGCTATACTATAGTGGATGTCGAAAATACATGACCCAATGCCTGTGCATAGAGGACCCAATCTAGTCCTAGGAGGAGCACCTGAAAGTACTCGTACCCATGGGAGCTATTATTGATCTGATGTGGCGTTGCACCAATGCATGCGTGCTAGATTAATTTATGGCATTCCACAATTCGTAAAATACTTGACTTGCTTGAATTCCTTGAGATACATGAATTACTTAACTTGTACATGCTTGCGTGAAATGGCCAATTCCATAATTTTACTTGCTACCTGATCGTTCTCGACTTTAAATTTCACTCTTGATAGCTTGTCTACTTGTGATTAAATACTTGCATTCTTTTACTCTCTCTCATGCTCTTGTTCCATGTTTTAGCCACGTTTCTCGTCAAAGTATAATAACCTTATCAAAAATGATTAATTACTTAAAGATGCCTAGTATAGAGATATAAATCGTACTGAGGATTTCGCTCATCCTACGTTTTCGGTGAATATTTCAGGTAGTTCCGATGAGGAACCCCAGACAAACAGGAATGGGCAAGAGTGAAAGAGGAACTAAGCTTATCTTAGATTCTCTCGATTTAATTTGTTGCTCTTGCTAGAATTAAATGTATTTGGAAGTTGTATTATGCCTCTTAAGACTTAGTTGTGTTATAAGAACTTATTTAACGAAATAATAGTATGATTTTCTTATTATCTCCCATTGTGGCTAGACCCCTTACATGCATGCTCTGATTGACACGAATGTTTACAACTCATTGCATCTCGATATTTCGCATTGGGGCATCACATCTAGATTCTTGTCACTAGCCAAGTTTATCATCCTCATAGTATACAACAAACAATGATACAATAATGCATGAATGTTGAATGCTTGAATGCTCAGTTACGTTGATCCATGCTATGCTTAAATTTTCTCAAATATTCATTGCTTGTATGATATCTTGGCTAAATGAGTTTTGAGCGTATGAAAGAAGATGTTTTGTCCCATCATCCGGACATCATCCAGGTCCCATGGTGATTGCATTACTTCATTTTTCAATCCCTACATGATCATTGCTCCACCATCTTCTTGTATGCGTTTTTACTATATGATATTACGTTATTAGATCATATCAAGGATATTGTGGCTCTAATAAATCTAAAATTTTAGTTCCCCTTCATCAAAAATAATGATAAGCTGGTTGTACCTTAAAAACCTAAAAGTCTAGATGAGCACTTGCATTTTCTGCATTTTCTGCACTCTATCCTGATCGCGGCCAGGAAGCAACTGCTACCTCCAGATAGCGGCTGGACAATGACTACATTCTTGTTCAGTCATCAGATTTCTATTGAGTCGACCCAATTTTCATCCTGAGTCAATGCACTGTCTTATCACGGATCCTACTCGACTGCTACCTCAAGAAAGCGGCCGTCTCTGAACCACGTTCTGCCAAGTTTTGCCCAACCCGAGGTTTGACCCAAGGGTAGATCTTGCTCTGTTCATAGGTGATCTTCTGATTGTCTAGAACCTAAATATTATTCATTAAAGTCATTAAGGAACTATGGAAATTGATAAATATATTATTATACTGTCGGAATTCCTCTGTAGCATAATATCCTATTAATTCATTCTTGAACTCTTTTCTCACTTTGGTGCATTCTTACCTTGGTTACATCGCCCTAAAAGTATTATTTGAACTTGATGTTATTGGCCTACTTTATTGTTATTTATTGTGGAAGTAGCTTGATTTATAACCTGAAGATGCAGGGGCGGGCACGAGCGGTGTCCAAGGGCTCCAATGTAGTCTCCTCGGCAGATGGCCGAAAATATACTATTAACTATGGGATATGATGATTCCTGACGTCACATTGCGCTGAGAGTACTTTTTTTATAAACTGGTGAAATCTACTAGACAATCTCATGAAATTTACATGCTTGATAAGTACATTCTTGTTATATGACTTTTTAGTATATAGCATTTTCAAGGTTATGAAAAGTACATGCTCGTTACCTTCTTGTGATTTAAAGGTCAAATTATACTCTTGCTAGATCACGTTCATATATTCTTACTATATCATGTCCTTACATTCATATCTTGTTACTTGTTATTACTGTGATTTTACCGCATGATTTATCGCATTTCTCTTATCTTACCTTCTAGAGCTAAAATATTAATCATGTAGATATTGCCTTCATGTTGACACGAATATATCTACTGGGCGAGTGCGCTCATTCCCTACTTTCCTTTTCTTTTCAAAAGATTCTAGCAGGTCGAAATCGGACTATTCAAGTGGTGAGTCTGAGAGCGAGTAAAGATCGAGAGAAGCCTAGATAGAGTCAATTTGAGTCTAATTGTAATTTAGATTCATTCACTATAATAGGTAGTGAAGTTAATCACGTTATGTAATTTTCTTTTTTTCTTGAGTCTAGAGAGTCGTGATGTCCATAGAGTCAATGTCATTGTTCTCGCAATGATGCCGGTTGATTGGTTGAAGGATTGGCTGCCTCCTTTGTCTTCTCCTTCGAATGCCCAGAAGCGCTAAAGTTGACACCTCCGAATTTATTTTCTTATCCTGCCATGGTGGTGGTGGAGCAGTATTTTGCCAGGAAGGCTTCAATATCAGCTGCTATCACTACCAATTGATCAAGGGATTGGACATCGAGGCCGACCATCCGCTGTTGAATCTCCTTCTTCAAACTTTGTCTGCAAACCCAGGTGGCAACCTCATGGCTTAGCAGGAACTTGCATCTCGCATAGAGGCTTCTCCATCTTTTGATGTAGTCCAGGACGGGCTCATCGTCTTCTTGCCTGTGGCTGTAGAGTTCCGCCCTGATCACGGGGAAGTGTTTCGGGCTTGGGTGACTGCAATAGTGAGGGAGGATACCCCCAGCTGGGTCAAACCGGTTCATACTTATCTCAGCTAGTTGCTTCTCCAGCTTTTCAATTTCATGTTGTACCCCACCACACAATGAGGGCAAGGTGGAGTCATGTCGAGAGAAATCTTCTTCAGAACATCTTCCATCGGCCAGGCTTGTGACATCTGTGAGGAGGGAAATCACATGGACTCCCTTTTTACGGACGCCTACTTCATGGGGTTGTGGTGGGTCCACTTTATAGTCCCCCATCTTCAATTCTTGTTTCCCGATCAAGTCTTGGGTGATATCCTTGAAGACATAACAATCTTCTATAGGGTGGCCTAGGATTCTATGATAGAGACAGAATTCAGGATCATCACTCCTTGTGGCGTCCTCTGGTCTTTTGGGCTTTGGCAAGTTAACCTTGTCGTAGTGGCAAGCCCATTTAAAGATCTCCCGAGTTTTATCCCTCGGGAAGGAGTAAGGCTTCTTCATCTTTTCCTGCAACGTGAGGACTCGTTCCGCCCGCTGACTAGTTGAAGGGTCGACCTCTTCTTTCGCCTTCCTCCTTGAGTGCATGAAAGCACTGAAGTTGGTGCCCGGGGATTGATTCTTCCATTCTGCCGTGATTGTAGGGGAGTGTCCTGGGTTCATGGATCTGCCATGCCAGAGGTGGATGCCCTCAGTCAGATCAGACAGTAGTTTGGTCATTTTGGCCAACCATGCCTTCAATGTCTCGATCTCTTGTTGCTGCTTATAGCATATTGTGAGCATAACAGGGTCACATGGGGAGAAGTCCGTAGTGTGGCTTGGACCACTATCTTCCATTCCGATGTCGGGCAGAGGTGGCAACACCCCATCACCATGACTGTCTGGGTCCCCTTGCTGAGCCCGATGAACAACAAGAAGGTCCGTCCTTGCGGACCAAGATGAAAAAGATATACTCCTTCCCTAAGGGAAGGACTCGGGCCCTATTTGAATGGGCTGTTCAATACAACAAAATTACTCTGCCAGAATCGAAGAGACCAGGAGACGCCAGAAGAAAGGACGATCCCCGCTTCAACCGATATCACCAGATGATCGGGCACTCTATTGAAGACTACTATCCATTCAAGGATGCTATTGAAAGGTTGATCAAGAAAGGGGAGCTCCAAATGGGGGAGCACAAAGTGGATCCTCCACGTGCTAATGAACTCCCCAATTTGAAGAGAGATATCAACATGGTATCTGTATACCAGCCGCTACCCAAAGAGATATCCGAAGCTCATGTTGCTGAAGAAGAAAATGAAGAAATATGCCCCGCACTGGTAAGCACTGGTCAAGCTAAAGCCGCTGCCTCTCATCACACTAATTGCTTCTCGGAGAACAATGGGCATCTCCCATCGCCCAACGAAGAGGCATGCTATTATACCCCTCCTCCGCATGAGGGCCTGAGGGCAAAAACTTCAACTGTTGATGGACAAAACGCGTCTGGCAACGATGGTAGGATGCCACTGGTCCCACCTAAAGTCAAGACGGGAGCGGCATTCTCGGCTCTTATCAACCTGATCTTTCCCTAGTGACAAAGCTATACCAAAACCTCCAAGAAGCTGAAGTGCTGAGAAGAGAATTAAGCAAGATGGGTCTATACCTAGCTACACTCGGGCGAGTAGGACCCTCATCCAAAGCTCTACATGGCGGCACTGAGCCACTCAAAGCCTTACCAGCACCAGCAATGTCCCGAATGATGTATGACCAGGCAAGGGCACCCTCCCTCAGCAGCTGCAAGATTTGCCCTCGGCGCATCCCTCAACTTCCCGGGCACTCCATGTGGAAACTATGACACCTCAGGCAATCCCACCAACAAACCCGCTTCTACAATCAGCCAGCTTGTGTCCGAGTCTGACAACTTCTCCAGCATTGAGCAAGCTAAAAATGTAATAAACCGCTGAAATGAAGCGAGCCAAGGGAGAAGTCACCAAGGCACAACTATATCTGACCGAGCAAAAGGATGGTGAGTCCACTTTGGTCTGCATCCTATGATGGAGAAATCTCAACGCGAGATGCAAACATCCGCCCATCTACGGGGAAGCTATCCAAATGTGTAAACGCAGCATGAAGACACATAACCTCCTAAGGGAAATTGGCGTCGAAGTCAAATCCTTCGTCGAAGACATAAAGAATATGCATATCAGATGTGCAGAAGAGCTGGGAATCAAGATTGGTGACATGGACCTGTCCAGCGGCATCGAGGAAGGGACTCATACAATTATTGTTGCATGCAAGGGCCTTAATCCACTAGGGAATCAGGAACACCACTATAAAACTAATTCTATATATGTGGGGAGCAGAATGAGGCCTGAGAACAGGTACTCCTTTGGTAGATAAAGGGGGAGACAGGAATGCAGACCCAATCCATTGCAATTAGATGGGGGGGCTCCGATCTTCTCTCATAATACAACGTCCTCCTCAGAATGGGAAAGCAGAGCAAACTTAGAAGCAAAATCATTACGAACTACGGGAAGGAGAGTTGGGATTAAAAGAAATTCTACCCAAATAAACATATAGCATTCAAGCCCTGAAAGCATTTATTTCTATTCATTCCTTTGCATAGAAAGCATACATCATCCCAAAACCAGTTCATTTGGGAAACAATCAACATAAAAAAGAGCATATACAGCAGAGAAAAGGAAAGAAAGATGGGGGGGCGGAGCATTGACTCCTCTCCCTCCCCAAGCATCACCTTCTTCTCTCTCTCTTCCTCTCTTCTCATCCCACACTGGAGCAGCAGCATAACGCTCTCTCTCGAGAGCACCCTTAGGAGGCCTTCGAACAGCACACCAACGGGGAGGGGGGGGATCTTGAGTAGGGTGTTGCCCTCTTTTTATAGTAGGAAACTTGGGGTTTTCTTTTTTCCCAAGGCAAGGGGAGCCAGGAATAATCTCCTATCATGAGAGATCTTCCCTCCATGTGCCATGTATGGCCTGTACGGCCTTCTAGAGGGTGCTTTTCGGATCATACGTTGTGCTTCATTCTTCTATTTTTCTTTCGTGCTTGAGGGTGCGTCGACACAGCTTGTAGGCTGCGTCAACGCAGCCGGTTACACTGGCAGTGTAATATCCTGGATCTTTGACGGATCGTTGTTAGGTCCTGTCGGATCTCTATTGAGTTTCAGATCCTTTTTAGAAGAGTTTCGAACTCCCTTCGTAGCCTTGAGTTGAGAGCATTTCGTTCTGATTATTCTTCAGTTCCTCGACTCGTGGTCGCTGCAGTCGCATTGTACTCTTCGCCAGGATCGTTTCGACTATTTTTGTGAATTTTTAGGCCTTGGTTAGGCATTTAATTGAAATTGTTAAAGAATTATTGAAATTTGATGGGCGTATTTATAATTTTGAAAACTTGAGGGGTTAAAATATAATTTGATAATATTTTTTAAAATACATCCACTTTCAAGACCATTACAGTTTAAAGCTTATGAAGTCATAAAATTTAAACCAGCATTTTACATGACTTGGGCAGTCATAAAACTCCATAAAAGAAGATTCCTCTTTTCAGAATATACTCTAATAAATGAGCTCAGCTACAGATAGAAATCCTCCCAGGAGTTCAAGGCATTCAAGGAATTTGGAGTAGGCAGCAAGATATATGAGAAACCATGTAATGTTCCAAGCAAGTTCAAGCAATTGAGAACATGAGGCAGATTAAGGAATGCCAGGGAGATTTAGATTTTGAGACCATTTCAGACCCAAGATGAAGCACAACAAATAGGCAGCATGATGCAAAGGCGGATGTGTCCAGGGTGCACTTGGGTGGATGATGGAGATAAACAATGAACTCCCTTTTTTCAAAAGTGATAGCTAAAATTATGAGTGGACACACACATGATTTATCCAAAAATAGATTTGAGCAGTTTATAAAAGAAACAAAGCAAGCTCCCCCTGAGAATATGTAGGCATCCCAACTCAATTTTCATGAAGACTCCCCCTCAATTTGTGCATGACTTACAAGATACCTTAGTGAGAGTAACCAAAGGGGTGTGTAGCTTATGACCTGTGTGAGCAATAGACCCATGGTACTGGGCGGAGGTACTTCCTCATGCATAGTGAATGCTTTCAGTTGGACATAATCCAACTTTCCACAAGTCACCATTCTATATACCAGCGGGTCATGGCAATGAGATGCAGCGCATTCTAGCATGCAAAGCAAGAAGCAAGTGTTGAGTCCCTTAACATGAAATGCATTGGAGTGCGTAAGACCACAAGATGATATGCAATATGCACACATATGCAAAGCATTTTAAACTGGGGTGCAAACTCTTAGACTCCCCCTTTGTCAAATGCTTATGAAAGTTAGGATAGTCAAACAAGGATTTAAATGTCCATATGAGTGATGAGTTGGATTATATATAGCCATGACAGACATCATCAAAAGTAATGATTAACAATGATAGACAGGGAGCTCATATGGCTGCTAAGAATGGGAGTAGCAAAAGGCTAAGCCACACACATGCAAATTATTAATGCAAACTCATCATTATATCAATTCCATTAGCATGACAGATTTTCCATGGGTTAAGCATCTGAAATTTCAGATTTCTGGAACATGGCGGAGGTATTGATCTGAAGACCCAACTCACGTATAGTGAGAGTTCCGGACAGACGTAATCTATCCTTCTGCCCATCACCATTTGCTATACCAGAAACTCCAACAACTATTTAAATAAAATGTTTAAAAACTTAAGTGACCATGGGAAATAGGTTGATGCGTAGTGGGGAAACAGATCAAATGTTTTTTTTTAAACAACCTGAAGAAGAGGGTAAAAGTGTCAATAGACCCTTCTTCTTCCTCCCCGCCACCTCTATCACCCCAAAAAACCCTAACCACAGAGAACCATCGCCGCCGCCTTGGGCAGGGAAAGGGCCCTCACCCCGTCCGCCGCCCCACTCCTACCGACCGGAGACGACACCGGCGGCGTCATCCGACAGGGTCGGCACGCGCTCGCAGTGCTCACCCGGTGCTGCACGCGGTCGCGGTGGGGAGTCCCTGCGCGGGCGCAGGTGGCAGTCGCGGCGGGTTCCTGCCATAGGGGGCAGCCGAGGCGGAGGCTCGCCGATGACCACCGGCCTTCCCACAGGCTGAAGACGCCGGAGGCGTCGTCCGAGGGGAGGTGGCCGTCGGGATCCCTCCGAGGTAGAAAACCCCTTTTTTCTTTTTTTAACCGTGGAGGTTCCCTATGCCGACGGCCGCGCGCGGTGGTGCACTTGCGCAGGGAGGCCCTCCACCCCGATGGCGCCGCTATGCAGGGAGACCCACACACCACCTTCGCCCAGGGCCGCGGCCGGCCGTGGTCTCCTCCGCGAGGTGGTCGCTGCCCAACGGCCAGAGAAAACTAAAAGAAAAACTGTTGTATGTTCTTCTTCTCCATATGACGTGACAATAGGAAGAACGTAAGATCGAAGCCCAAGAGATCATACACGGGCTCTGATACTATATGTTGGGGATGTGTACCTGAAGCGGAAGTCATCCCACACGAAGGAAGATGACGAGAAATACAATCCACGCTCTCAAACACTGGGAAGGGAGCGACGGAACTCACGTTCTCCCTCTTATTTTCTCTCTCTATCTCACGTACTGTATGTGTGTGTGTAACCTAATGGGGAGTTGCACACTTTTATAGAGAGGAGCGACCAGTCCCTATTGGGCTTAAACAAGATCCCACCCATAATAGGATCCTAATAGCCACTCAATGGGTTGAGCCCAATAACGTATTCTTTTAACTGGACCTAACAGTGTGCTTAATAGTGTGTGGCCCAATTACAAGTGGACCACAATATTAGGATAAAACCCAACACAAGTTACATCCATAAATATTTTTAGGAGATAGATATACAAAAAAATAGAGTCAAACAAATAGATAGATAAGAGAGACAAAGATACGTACCCAGAGTTGGACAGAGGAAAGAGGAGAAACAGTCTTCCCTCTTTTCTCGTCTTGTGCTATGTCTTGAGGGAAAGGAGTGTTTAGTTTGGGGCTGGTTGGATCATGCCGCAGAGTCGGAGTTCCTGCCTTGAATTCTTACCTTAAAAGGCTTGTACTAATGAAGATTCTTTGAGGTCACCTTAACGTAATCGGCCTCTTGTCGTTGCACTTGGAAGGCGGCGCTGACTTCCTGCTTGATTCTTTCATGAGGCATTTTCTGGTATTCAACTACATGCATACCAAGGTTGTGGAATACTTGCACAATCTGAGTTGCTTTATTAATCTGCCATTGATTTTCTTTGGCATTTTCTTTGTTGGGACTAGCTTACTGCATTTTTGAATCAACGGCTCTCTCTTGCTTAAAGCCTTTGCTCCTATAGGGGTGACATATCTTGGCATGATGTCTACAGTAGCAGAGATGCCCCACAATTTTTCTTTTCTTTCTTTTTGTTGCAACATGTTTGACTTAGCACCTCCGGTGCTCAGTGCCTGGAGGATCCGAGCTGGTGCCGCGCGGACGCCATCCTGGATTGGTAATTTCCGTCAGGTGTAGCCTTGTTGTGGAACGACCCCTGATATTAGTTTGTCTTTGCCTAATAAGTGCTTCGATGCGCTCTCGAATTGCTCTGCACTCATGGGTAGGGTGACATACCCTAGCATGATATTCACAAAAGAGGGGATGCCCCCTATCAACCTTTACGAGTGGTTTTAGAGGAGCATGCGGTATTATGCGTCATTTCCTTACCAGCATGTCAAAAATTTCTTTTGTATCCTCTCGACGGAGGAAATATTCATCGGACATTTGTCGACTAGGGTTCCTTTGGAAGGGTTTGCTTTGGCTTAACCCTGTTTTTGTTGCCTCAAGTTCAGGAAATGTCGATGCGGCCGAAGCACGAGCTACTTTGGCTGAAGGCTTTGGTGGAGCCCATGGATGGGGCTGTGGGGGATCGACTTGATAACCCTTCATCTGGATGACCCCTGATTGTATTAATACCTCAACTTCATCCTTAAAGACATAGCAGTCCTCAATGACGTGGCTCACCATGTGGTGATATAAGCAGTAGCTAGGCCCTTTGATTCTACCTCCTTTAGTTGATTTTCGGGACTCTGGTAGAGTTATGAGCTCTCGTGCCCTACACAGCTCCAACAATTCTTTGGTATGCTCTTTGATGAAAGAGTATGGTGTTTTCATCCGCTGCGCTAGAGGCACTGCAGGTGATTTACCCTTGGCATCTTTGTGGGCCTTACTCGAGCCAACTTTCTGAAGAAGCTCTCGGTCGGGTCGAGGTGAAACTGGTCATGGGTGACTTTGCCACCAAAGTGACGTTCTATATTATCAATGTCGACACGTCTTATAAGGTGTTGTTGGGAAGATCTTGGTTGCATGAAAATTGGGTCGTGCCTTCGACTCTGCACCAGTGCCTCAAGTATGCTAAAGGGGGAGAGCAGCATACCGTTTTTGCGGACCACGCTCCTTTCCACCCTAATGAATGCCACCTGGCGGACGCCTCTTTGTATTTCGGGGAGCCCACCATAACAATCCCCGACAGAGTCAAAGACAAGGGGAAACAAAAGATCGAGGTTGAGCCGGAGGAGGGCCAACTCTTCACAGTCAACCGCGAGCTGTTGAAACTTCACCAGTTGAGCCTCAAGCCTGGTTCCAAGCCAACTCAGCCAGAAAGGCATAAGGTGGACTTTGAGGCCAATATCATCAGCCGAACCATCGACCAGAGTGTCCCTTTGCCTCCGAAGTGCATTCAACTTCCCTTTCTAAGGGAGGAACACAGCGTGAAGGAGTTGAAGACTTTTATAGTCTCTTATAGGCGCAATGGTCGAAGCAAGGATGGTAAATAAGCCTGGCCAATCATCTTCTACAAAGGAGATTTAGTGCCACTAGTTCCTCCTGAGGACGATTTCGGGTGGAACACCCCTGTTGATGAAGCGCAAGAGCCAGTTCAAGAAATGGACTATATGCCAGACCGGCTTAAGCGCATGTGCGTGAAGCAGGGAATTCCGCAATTCCAGAAACATGTGCAGAAGGCATACTTTTCCCACCTCTGGAATCCTCCACAGGTCAGGGGGCAACCGCCTTTCTCTTGCAAAGACACTCGGGGGTTGGGCTATGATCAGGAGCCAGACTTTCAAGTTCATTATGCAGTCAACGCCATAGGGCTCCTACCTCCCCCTCGTGAGGAAGCCCAGAAGGAGCTCCTAGCCGACGAGCTCCATCATGAAGTTGAGCATGCCCCAGCATCTCGGCTCTCAACGCCCGCTGAAGGGCGACAGGCAAATCCTGTGGAGTTCCAGGCTCACGAGGCTGGTATTGATGAGGATGAAGACTTTGTCGACCTTCGACCGGCTCTCCCAGAACTAGAGGATGGTGGTCAGGCAACCGTTGATGAGCTCATTGAGATTAATCTCAGCACCCAGGACGACTACCGGCCTACTTTTGTAAGTGCCCTTTTCACTGGAGAGGAAAGGCAGGCGTACCGGCAACTCTTGAATGAATTCAGAGATTGTTTCGCCTGGACATATAAAGAGATGCCGGGGTTGGATCCCTCTGTGGCAGAACACGAACTGGCTATACTTCCAACAGCTAAACCAGTCAAGCAAGTCCAAAGGCGTATGCGCCATGAGTTGGAACTCAAAGTCAACGCCGAAGTCGACAAAATGCTAGACGTGGACTTTATAAAGCCATGTATGTATCCTGTGTGGCTCGCCAACATAGTCCCGGTCAAGAAGAAAAATGGCCAAGTCCGGGTCTGCATCGACTTCCGGGATTTGAACAAGGCGTGCCCGAAGGATGACTTCCATGTCCCCATCATTGAGATAATGGTGGACGTAACCACAGGTCATGAAGCATTGTCCTTTATGGACGGATCGTCAGGCTATAACCAGATCCGCATGGCCATCAAGGACAAAGATCACACGGCCTTCATGTCCCCAAAAGGGATCTTCAATTATAAGAGGATGCCATTTGGCTTGATGAACGCTGGCGCCACTTACCAAAGGGCAATGACCAAAATCTTCAACAAGATGCTGCATGATATTGTCGAGTGCTACGTCAACGACCTGGTTGTCAAGTCTAAGAGGCGGGACAGCCACCTAGCTGATCTGCGTCGGGTCTTTGAGAGACTACGGCAATACCAGCTCAAGATGAACCCGATAAAGTGTGGGTTCGGCGTCTCCAGTGGCAAGTTCTTGGGGTTCATCGTTAGGTATCGAGGGATAGAGATAGATCCTGACAAAATCAAGGCCATCAGGCCCCGCCTAGAAATATAACAGAGCTCAGATCGCTCCAGGGGAGGCTGGCCTATATTAGGCGCTTCATCTCCAACCTCTCCGGAAGGTGCATACCTTTTGGCAAACTAATGAAGAAAGGGGCACCTTGCATATGGGATGAAGACTGTCAGAGGGCCTTAGAGCAGATCAAGGAGTATCTCCTAGCTTCGCCGGTCCTTGGGGCACCTATCAAAGGAAAGCCCTTGATTCTTTATATTGTTGCCATGGATGCTTCCCTTGGGGCGCTCCTGGCTCAGATCAATGAAGAAGGCAAGGAGCAGCCTCTTTACTACCTTAGCCGGAAGTTGGTCGGCCCCGAGCATCGCTACTCGCCTATGGAAAAGATGTGTCTCGCCTTGGTGTTCGCTGTTAAAAAATTGAGACACTATCTGTTGGCACATCTAGTGGAGCTCATTTCAAAGTGGGACCCGCTCAAATTTCTCCTTAGTCAACTTGTCCTCTCTGGAAGGCTGGGAAAATGGGCACTCATCCTCATGGAGTTGGACATCACCTTTGTCCCACGCAAAGCAATTAAGGGGCAAGGGATGGCTGAGTTTCTCGCTGCACACCCCATGCCGGAAGACTCCCCTCTTAATATCGAGTTGCCAGATGAAGAAAGGTTGCTGCAACTGCTCGGCGAGGAAGGGTGTGACACAGATGCCCCATCGCAGACCGAACATGTTGTGCTGTCCCTAAATTCCCCTTTATGGGAACTATATTTTGACGGCGCATCTAGAACCATCAAGAGACCTGGTGGCCTCACAAACTTTGTGTCAGGTGCTGGCATAGTCTTCGTGTCTCCTCAGGGAGGCATACTTCACAACTCCTGTGCCCTCATAAGGTCATTGACCAATAATGAGGCGGAATATGAGGCACTGATCATCGGGCTTCAACTCACATTGGAGATGGAGATTAGATGCATCAAGGTATACGGGGATTCTTAACTCGTCGTCCGTCAAGTGCTAGGCGACTATGACGTACGGAAAAAGGAGTTGATTCCCTACCACGAAGCCGTCATTAGGCTCAAAGAGAAGTTCTTTCTATTTGAGATAGATCATATGCCAAGAAGCAGTAACTCCCAGGCAGACGCTCTGGCCAAACTAGCAGCTGCCTTGAAGATCCCGCCAGAGGGAGAGCTGAATATAACCGTCAGACATAGGAGGCTCATGCCTAGCGTGCTCGACGAAGAATCGGGCCTCACTATTTACGAGGTCAACAATGTTCAAGAGGAGAATGCTCCCAAAGAAGAAGATTGGCGTGGGCCAATTATACAAATCAAGAACGGGTGGCTTCTCCCTGAGCAAGCCTAAAGGGTACAATTGCTACGCAGGGCCACATCATATCAACTCGTTGATGGCGTTCTTTTCAGGCTTGTCCAGGAAAAGGACCATTCGATTCTCTTGCGGTGCCTCTCGCCTAAAGAAGCTAGAACCGTTATACAGGAGGTTCACTCTGGCTTATGCGGGGCTCATCAAGCGAGAGCTAAAATGAAAATAAATATCAAGCTCAAGGGATTCTATTGGCCAGCAGTAGCTTGGGCTGGTGCTTTCCACATCCTCCTAGTAGTGTGATCATCAAACTTCATCACAAAGTAATCATTCATAGAATGTCCAAGCCGTCCACAGTAATGACAAGAGATGATATGCTTTCTGTTCTCCTTATGCACATGAGCATTAACGTGGGATTTATGTGCATGAACATAGGCATTTCTATTTTTAGCATGAACATTTTGTCCTTTGAGACTGGCCAACCAACAGTCAATAGCGTGGTGGCCTGGTTTCCCACACTCAAAGCATGTATGAGATCTTCTTTTAAAAATAAAATTATTTCTACCAAACACATTCTCTTTTGCAGGAAATCTAACAGATCTAGGATGAACATTCCTTCCCTGGACATTCCAACAGTGTTGACACTATATGGCCGTTCTTACCACAATGAAAGCACACAATGCGCTTGCCTCTCAGACCAGACACACTTCTACCAAGAGTGTTTATTTTAACAGGGAATTTAGCATGATTTGGATGAGAGCCCTTCCTATACCAACAGTGGGCAGCAATGTGGCCTGCCTTGCCACAACAAGAGCAATCATTCTCTTTTTCTGATCAAAACCAAGGCTCCTAGCATGCTTTCTATCATCTTGTTTCAAGATAAAACATTCATGCATAAAATGACCATGCCTACCACAGTGGTGACACTTGGATCCGGCCGATTTTGATGCATGGTTTTTAACATGAGATTTACTAGCATGCACTGCTTTACAATGAGAATTTATTGTCTTTTTCTACAGATGATCATTCCTTTTTACTTTTTCAGCTTGTTTCTGATTTTTCTGTTTAGTGACATGCTCAGGAAGCTTTTGAGCCCTGAACTGAAAGACTGAATGATTTTTATTGCTGGTTTGTTCAGAACTACACACAAATGATGTATTTAGTTTGTTTCCAAAGTTCTTCTTGTTTACTGGGTTGTAGCCCAGTCCTTCTTTCTGGAAATTAGTTCTGACTCCCAGCAACTTATTCAAATTCTCTTGTCCACTAGCAAATTTAGACAGTGAGTTTTTTAAATCTTGAATTTCATTTTTCAGAGTTACAATGAACAATTCAGAATTGGCATTTTCTACCTCACTATTAGCCCGTCTTTCATTCAATGATGCATTAACAGTTTTGAGATTTTCAATTTCTATTTTAAAGCTGTCCAAATTTTCTAAGCTATTAGATATCACACACTTACCTTTTTCAACAACAAGCAATCTATCTGACATGGTAGTGTTTAGATACTTAAGTTTTTCTATTTCTTCTATATAAATATAAACAGGTTATAGAAAACAAGTAGCGGTGAAGGCATGGCCACTATCACAAAGTTGCGGTCTATCAGGCAGCCACTATCTTGAGACAGTGGTCCCTGATAGACCACATTCTGCCTTCCCAGACATAAGGGTCAAAATCATGCATGTAGGCCTATTCCAAGGCTTTAAACATATGAAAAACATGATAAACAGGGAGAAAAGACATGCTAGAATAAATTAGTTTATGGAGATGCATGAGTTTTAATGAATTAAGCCAAAGTTTTCAACTTTTCTTCTTAAGGTACATGGACGTGCATGCAGAACTATGTTAATTGTGTAGTCATGGTAAAACCTAAAATACGATGTGTAGAAAATATGAAATTGCATGGAACCAGAGGACTTTTAATCCTAACACGTTGTTAATGCCAATCATGCGATAACCTACCTCTGGGTAAGGCTCTAAACTTTAAATTTTTGACTAGAAGACGGTGCTAGATCCTGCGTGTCCTATGTAGAATCAGTAACTTCACGACCTTCTATCTCCTTAACCGCATGTCCTAAATTCATGAAAATTAAAAGGTAGGTAGAAGATATAAAGAGGAACAATAAACTTTAAAGACCAGACACGAAATTACATCTGCTCACATCCCTAAACTTCAAGTCTTCACTAGACAGATGTACTTGAGCCTGTGCGCTCTATAGCGAAGCAGCAACTTGTAGGCGCTCTAACTCCTTGAATGCTGGGTTTCCTAGTGTGAAATTTGACAGAGGGTTAGACAATATTAATAAGAATGTAAAGTTCTAAATGATCATCATAAAATATCATCTCCTTACTATTGAACCAGATGAGCCAAAACATGGGTTCACGCAGGTCAAACCTGGAGCCGATTTATAGAGTTGGCCTAAGGTTTAGGGGATTAGGTCAAATTAGAAGTCCTAAATGGAGTCAATCCCATCCCATGAGAGTCCTGGATAGGTAAGTCTACCAGATAGCATCGATCCCATGTGATTAGGGCGTGAAAGATTTAAGCTTTTCACGTCTCTCATCGTCGCGATCACGGAAGATGATAGCGGTCACTTCTGGACCACCGTCTTTAGGTTGTGATCGCTCAATAGACCGCGACCTAACCAGGCACTAGAGATTTGAATTTCGGTCTAACTCCTCCTATATTTATCTTCTAATTATCTAATTAAGTTGGGGAATTATCTAAGGACTATTCTAGAATTGGGCTTGGGCCAATTAGGTTTAAAAATGGGTCTATGGGCCTAGTTTAAATGGGTCTTTGACCCAGTGTGAACACGAACTATGACGGATATAGACTGGCAGGCTCACGTGAATAAAACGAGGAGGTGGACTGGCTTGTCCTTCACGCGGGTTGTTTGCTCCATGCATCGAACTTTTCCTTCATAGATGCTTCCTAGACTGGTACGTAGAACTTCACCGAGGCAAAACTTGGGTAGGATTAGCTAGGACTAGGATGTGTGTGGCTGGGCGAAGAGGGCCTGGGGGAACTCACCCCCACCCAGGCTCGATTGTGCCTAGGGCAAACCCCCCTAGGCCAGGCTGCCTCTAAGGGGGATTCCCCAAGGGCTATTCCTCATTGTTTTGTGCATCCTTTGGCATGGTTAGGTTCTTGGGATGCTGATGTTGACCCTTGGAGGACAATTACAAGGTGGTAGTGTTGCCGCCCACAAGGTGTTCGGGGTTGGTCCCCACACACACCATGTTGTTGAATGGCTTAGGTAGCAGGCTTTCTAGACTCATATCTAGCCCACCGGTTAGGGTAGTAACTCATAGGCATTGAGTGATGGCCTTTTGGGTATAAGAGAGACTTAGTGAGAAATGCCAAGCAATGTGGCTAGCTATTGTGTAATCCTTGGTTGGCCCAATGCTCAAAAGTGAGCGGCCTGTTGCCACGAGTTTAAGGCTGAGGGATGGCCCCAACTTCCTATAGGGTTGCTACATGATGTGGCAAGTGTGTCCAAGCTATGGGTTGACCCCGGCTTGTTATATAATGGCTGGAAAGCGTATGCCTAGAAGGTGTTTGGAAAAATTCCCAACAAATAACTGTGGGTCGTACAAGTGAGCTAATGGCCGCCAGAGCCCAAGGTTGATTGAGGGAGGTAATTCGTTGACATTGGAAAGCTAGAGGGGGGAATTTTGGGAGTGATTCCCAACCTCATTTTTGGGTGTCATTTGGCGCGGCCTATTCTTGGGGAGCCTCTGGGTTAGCCCGAGTGGCCGAGTTGAAGGAGGGCAATGCTGCATACTGGGTGGTCGGGGGTGGTCCCCGCTGGTTGTAGGTGTTGCCATAAGTCACGAAAAGCTCGTTAGGGCCCTCAGTCAGACTCAACATGCCATAAAGATGCCAAACAAATAACGCCTAGAAGGTGTTCGAGAAAATTCTAGGACCCTTATTTCTTGCTTTTTCCTTATAAAAAAGTCTGAGTACAACAAATGCCCCCCACGGGGCATACGTCCGAGGCAAAGATGTCGGTAGACAACTCATGAGCCTTGCATTTTGGTTGTTGTAGTGGGTTGGGATTTCAGTGTAGCACCCCAGATAAAAATCTTAAAGGTTAAAATATCCTAAGTAAATAATTTTTCCAAAAGGAAAATAGGATGAAGGTCCCACATTACATAGACCCCAATACTTAGAAGAGCACGTATAGGTTTTTGTGAACAAAAGAGAATGGGCGCCCCCTTCTATAGGCGCCAATTCCCTTGACCAGTCAACACTCATAATGGGCGCCCTCTAGTAGGGGCGCCAATTTCATTGATCGGTCAAAATATCAAATAGGCACCCCATGAAATGGGCGCAGATTAATGGGCGCCCACTATATAGGGCACCAATTCTTTTGGTTCCGTAAACTTTTCACAAACCGACCCAACAAACAGAAGTAATATACACACGTTCGGGAAAATAGCTTTAGGGTTTTCAACTACAAACTATGGCAGGTAGCTGACAATATGGGAAGGGTGAGTATCTCATGGGGTAACGTAAGGAAGGGATTTAACCCTTGCTCTCAATGGAACCCCACCCCCATAGGGTTTTCCTACCCTATAAATAACCTCCTTTGTCAAACTGGCAGTCGTTGTTGCTGCTGTCGCCCCTACTATCTTGGAGAAGATTTAACTTCTTCTTCCTCTACGTGAAGAGCTTCCTCCTGCTACTGATCTTCCTCTTGGTGCAGTTGCTTATTCCTTGTAGCAGTTGGTGCAGCTACTACATCTTTTTGCTTCCTGCTACCCCATCTCCCGTTCTTCATTAAAAAGATAGGTGTTCTCAAGATTTAAGCCCAACTCGTAGATAATATAGAGTGACATGCATGATTAGCAATTATATACCTTTTTTCTCTACATTATATAGACCCCATTACACGGATTCTTCGAAAAACTGATGCAGGTGTAAATGGTGACTAGGACCCTAGTCTCCAATTAATGGGCGACCAAGGGTCAGGGCACCAATTCCTAAGCCCCTTTTTAATGGATGCCCAGTCATGTAGTCATCAATTAATTGATGACAGGGGGACCAGGCGCCAATTCTATTTGCTTCATTTAAAAATCACACATGTTTAGAAAATCATATCTATCAAACCTGACTCTAATATTCTACATAAGCATGTTTATAGACTTCCCATAATTTTCTCTACCTGTCCGTATTTTTAGTTCCATGAAATTCCTCGTACATGTAGTTTGGGTACTATTCATGTAAGTACGTCAATTTAAATAAGCTTTGTCTCTGAAATGTATCTATGACAACCCAGACTCCGGATACCGGGTAAACCCGATACCACTTGGAACCTGTGAAGCCTCCCGGTTGAGCAAATTTACATTTTAATTAACTCACCAAGGTCCTAAAGAGAGAATCTATAAAACATTCTGTGCATCATCTAAGAAACTTGATTGCATAATTGATTGATTCTTCTCTCATCTCTCCCCTCCATTGTGTACAGTTCATTTGAGTTGTCTGTTTTAGTTCTCAGCTAGGGCTGTTTGCTTTGTTTCCTTCGTAGTGACTAGTGCATGTGGCGTTGCCTCTCTCCCTCAGGATCATCTCCTAGAGGTGAGTCTCTTTTCATTTCTTACCTCAACCCTTTGTTTGACTCCTCTGCAGTCATGTCTTCCTTTGATCTCTCCCACACCCATGAGGATTCCCTTCCTCAAGGGCTTTTGGTGGACCTACCCTGGGTCATCTGTTTCCAGGGGATAGAGGGGTCCGCCCCTCCTCTCCCATCTACTACTACTGAGGGAGCCCAACCCTCTCTCTCTGATTCGTCCAATTTGGCCAGTCATATTCTGCATATGATGGCCCAACTTGATTCCACTCAACTCCATCTTCTTAAGCAAGCTTTGCAAGGGACAGATACCCCACCTTCAGTGCTTTCTCCTGGCGTGTCTGCTGCATCCACTTCTACACCTTCAACTGTTGGATCAACTGTTAATTCGACTGCTATTGATCTTACCCCGGTCTATCCCTGGACACTCTGGTTCCCTAATATGGAAGCGGGCCAGGCCTCTACCTCGGCCCAACAGCCCCAGGACAAGGGGAAGACCCAAATCCCCGCGCCCTCCTATTCTGACCATTACACTACTATCTCTCCAACGCCGCAGGCCCTTGTGGCCCCGGCCGATTTTGGTCGCCTACAGCCAGGGGCAGCCTAGCTTGCCTATTCTGATATGGGCCCTTCCCGACCCCAATATTCTTCTTTCGGGCTTCCCCCTCCATCGGTTTATCCATCCGCTCCTTATACAGGTTCTATTCTCCCTACTCCATCTCCTCCATCCTGGGAACGAGAAATTCTTGAAAAGTGGGCTGCCATGCAGCAATAGATCGACCTCCTCCACACGAGGGTTGGCCCACAATCCCTCGTCAGTATCCCCGTTCCCATTTTTAGGGACATTCACTTTCCTCCCTAGTCTGAGCTCCCCGTATGCTAGAAGTACGATGGGAATGGCAACCCATTTATTCATGTCAGGGAGTTTCTTTATGAATTGGCACAGTTTCAGCACGATGATCACTTGATGGCGTATCTTTTCCGTCGATCCTTGGACGGGGTTGCACTTGAATGGTTCTACACCTTGCCACCTAAAATCCTAGATTTTTCAGCATGTTAAATCTGGAACTTTTGTATCAGAAATCATGATTCTTCATTAAGCATGTCGTTTGAACAATTAGTTGATTAAGTAATTTATATTAAATCATGATTAAATTTTCTAAAGTTCTTTCTTTTGATCTTATGAATCCCTCTCATGCTACCTTCATGCCATCTATCATCTTCATGGTATGTACCTTCTTGAAATTTGATTTCGTCATGCCTAAAAGACATAGGTAATAACATGTGATTAAATTTATTTCGTGATAGCCTCTGATTCTATTTAATTGTGTATCATGGATGTTTCAATAAATGATTTAATTACTATTTTATCTTGAAGATCATGTCTCTCCGGTGGCATGTATCTACCATATATTATAGTTTCTGATTTTCAGCACATAGCCTAATTCTTAGTAAAGTTAGAACCCTCTGCCGGATATTCCTTCTATCGGACTGGAACTTCTTCACTAAGGCTTCTGTAAGTCTCCGTGAGCCATGGATTCCTAGATGGACACCAATCAAGTTGTACCCCAAAAATCCTAGAAACCCCCTGAATCTCATCCTTCCGATGTAAGATGGGATTCGATCGGCCTTTGGAACCATGGAACAAGGTTCTATTCTGTCCGTTCTGAACGCAGCAGACCCAAAGACCGCATTCAAGCTTTTCTTCTCTAAAGACGGCAACTCGATCGACCGTGTTCAGGTGAACCCCTGTTTGAATGTGTCTGTCCACCAGACCGCATTCTTATGATTGCGGCCATGACCCCAACCGCGTTCCACCCTAGTTTTCATAAGTCGCGCCCGTGCGATTGACCCCATTTTACCAAAGTTTTGCAAGTCCGTGAATGGTTGTTTTAAGGTGTTTTGACCGTGTATTAACGTGATTGTCATCCCTATAAATCTTTACCCTCCTGGAAATCAAAATTTTCCTAGATATGTGCTTTCCTTTGAAGTCTTTCATGAAATTCTCCTAAGTTCTATACTTAGTTCTCAATTCGATATGACCCTCTCAACATTGTGAACTAGCAATTGTTAAATGTCCTTATATTCTATTTGATCTATTTCAAGCTACTGGAACATGATTTTTCTTGGATCTATTTGGCCATTATTTGTTATATGAAAATTATCTAGAAACTTATATGGGACTTCGATCCAACGACCCCAATGCCTGTGCATATAGGGTCTTGTCTGGTCCTGGGAGGAGCACCCGAATTATTCATAAGCACGGAAGTCAAATGACTTGTGGTGTGACATTACACCCCAATTCAACATGCTTTAGATGAAGAGCTTGGTCAGCGAAACATTCCCACTTATAAGTAATATAGTAGTCCATCTCCTACCACTTGATCTTGAGTCCACTAAAATAGGCCGCAACGGAGCGCCCAATCTGCTTCAGCAATTAAATCTCACTATGAGCTGACAGGTGCGGGCGATATTGCTCCATTGCCCATACAATTTTTTGAGTAAAGTTCACATCTCACAAACAATAGAAGCATGCATAACAAGATGTTGAATGTCAGGACTAACAAAATTAATAATCCAGCCCATAACGAGACTATTGTTGACATCTCAAGAAGAGCGCTTGGGTTACCAGTAGGAGGAGCCTCAGTGAAGCCATCAATAAAACCCAACTTGCCCTTCCCATAGAGAAAAATGCGAGCCGAGACAGCCTAAAGACGATAATTTATAGAATTCAGTTTGACCATAGTCATCTGAAGAAAGTGAATATCGGATGGTAGTAGAAGTCTTAGATACCACCGGAATAGAATTAAACTCAGAGACTCAACATCTTCAATGAAAAGAATGACGGCAAGATAGACAGTCGCAAGACAGATGCACTGCAACCAGGGTAAGAGGCTCCCAAACACACCGAGAGAAGGGGTTTATTTTAAAGAGGGGCCTCCGAAACATAGAAAACCGCAAGAGATACTGGTGCACAAGAGGAGCCAGCGCATTAGGAGGAACCCACCAGCCAACCATCTAGAAAGGAGGAAAGAGGCTGCAGCAGTCTGCTGGCCGATCCCCAATTTTAAACAGGGGATTGCAGCACTAGGGTGCGTCGCAGAAGATGCAAATGATCCACCCAAAATCCGCAGAAGTACTCTTGCAGGATACTTCGGTACATCAAGTCGTATCCTCCCCCATCTTGTGCCCCTCTATCAGCAAGATGTCAAACACGCTTTTGTAAATGGTGATTTGCTGAAAGAGGTCTACATGCAGCCCCCTCCAGGACTTGATGTAAGAGGGAGAATCTGTAAGCAACACAAACCACTTTATAATATGAAACCGTCGCCAAAGGTGTGGTTCGATCGGTTTCCTAAGGCCATTCTTAGTTTTGGATATTCTCAAGGAAACTCTGACCACACCTTCTTCACCAAATGGCAAGGTGGGAAGGCTGTTATTCTACTAGCATGTAGTGTCCCCGGATTTCGGATTGTGTTCCCGTGGGTATCGGATCATGATTCCGTGGTTATCGGATTGCGTCTGGCGGATGTGCGGACACTAAATGTTGGATCTTTGGACCCCCAACTAGGGTGTCTTTTAGACCACTTATCTCATATCTCAATAATTCATTGTGTTTTTCAGCTTCAAGCTTAGCATGAACATAATTTTTAAGTTCATTGCATAATTTCTCAAGATCCTTTTTAAGCTTGCTGTTCTCATTAAAGCATTCCAATGACTTTTCATAATTTTGTTTTTCCTCTCTCATGCATGATAGTTCTTCTTCAAATAAGGGAACTTTAGATGCAAGAAGTTCATTCTCATTCTTGAGATTTTCAGCCTGAGAAGTTAAGTCTTCGCATTGTACACATTGGGTTTCATTATGCACATGTTGTTCAACCCTTTTCTTTAAAATTCTATTTTCAGATTTGACTTTTCTGAATTTCTCATACAACACTTCATAAGCAATATGCCACTGCTCACAAGTAAGGGTTTTGGAATCGGAGGTTACCTCAGTTGAGCAGTCCTCGTTAGCCATTAGATATAGGTTTTGAACTAGTTCATCCAATTCATCCTCAGAGTCTGCATCATCTTCGTCTTTGTCGCTCCAAGTAACGACCATGGCCTTGGGTTTCTTGAATTTTTTCTTTTTGAACTTCTTTTGGAGCTCCAGGCACTCTCCTCGCATGTGCCCCGATTTCTTGCACTCATAACAGATAATCTCTTCCTTCTTGTTGTTGTCCCCTTTCTTGGTGAACATCTTCTTCGGAGGTTTCTTAAACTGTCCTCCTGTTCCTCTGGCTTTTCTAACAAATCTTCTTGCTCTCCTTGTAATCATTGCCACAAGTTCTTCTTCTTCACTGTTGGGTGTGGATCCACCAACACTATCCTCTGAGTCTTAAGGGTTGATCTTTAGAGCTATTTTTATGGCGACCTTCTTCTTCATACTATGCTCCTCACTCCTTTTTATGTTGAGCTCATAAGTCATTAAGGAGCTTATTAACTCATCGAGCGTTAGAGTACTAAGGTCCTTTGAGCCTTCAATGACAGTGACTTTAGTATGCCACTACGGTGATAAAGACCTTACAACTTTCCTCACAAGGTCCTGATTTGTATATTCCTTCCCCAACGCCTTTAGTCCGTTCGTGATTTCCATTAATCTGGTGAACATTTCAGAGATGGACTCATCATGCTTCATCATGAAGAGTTCAGAATCGTAAACGAGCAAATTTGCTGTGGTTTCCTTTACTTATGAAGTCCCCTCATAGATCAAGCATAGCTTGTTCCACATCTCCTGCACAGAAGCACACATAGAAATTCGTGAGTATTCATTGGGTTGAATCACAAATTGAATTAGTCGGGCCCGGGCCGGGCTGACCTAAGCCTGGCCCAGGCCCGGCCCATTGACAGCCCTAATTTTGAGCAATGATCTAACTTCTATTATTTTATTTTTATTGGATCTTGTAGTTTTAGTGGTCGATCTTCTGGTGTGTATCTTCTAAAATTTGCTAGCAGAGTCTCAGACCATCCTTGTTTCTGGTGGGTAAGCTTAGACTAGTGTATGACATCAGGTTGTGGAGACTTCAATAGTGAATATCAGGAGTCTCAACTTCCAACATCAGACAACAACTTACATCTAATTCAAGCATCAGATTTTTGTCTACTACGACTCTTTTTTCTTTTTTTCTGATCTGAAACTATGGCTTTGTTGTTCTAGGTTGAATTGTTTGGTTGATATCAGTGAGCATCATTCTTGGGTTGTTGATTTCATAAATATCATGCATTGTTAGATGAATATTTTGTTAAAAGGAAGCTTTATCCAAATGTAGACTTATGTTCTAGCTTGATCTACAAGTACATAGTATTTGTTTTTCTTTCTTTTATTGTGTTTTTTTATTAACTGACTTTTCTATAGGCTGTCTAATGAATTGGTTAAGGATGTTGTAGTTAAAGCAATCTCAATATTAGAGAAGGTGCACTCTGAAAAGGTTTTGCTGGTGAGGTTTCTATTTTTAAGTTCTAACATGTGTTAGAGGTCACGATTGATTGATGGTCTTGGCCTCTATCTAGGAAACATGTGATTAAATATTTAAGTAAATGTTCATTGGCCGTTGCAACTATAGTTTTTTAAAGTTGAGTGTGTTATCTTTTACAAAGTGTTTGTGCAACTCAAATCTCAGTTTGAACTCAAATCTTCTATAAAACATCTTTTTGATCAGCCATCTTGTTTCAAGTGTGTTATCTTTTACAAAGTGAGATTGTTACAAAGTCTAGGTGGCAAATTCCATATATGAAACATAGCATGTGAATGATGACCATATATGAAAGATAGCATTCGAAAGATTTGTTAATCATATGTGAAAGAAGACAATATATGATGGTATGGTGTTTCTTTTCAAGACTTGGAGGTGTTGCATATCTGTATCATTAGCTTATGCAAGGGAAGATTTGCTCTTTGTAATTACTCTGTCTTGAAATGGAGTTAAGATGGAGTTCTTTATAAATATTGATATGTTAAATATGAGTGTATGAATGTACAAGAAGTATTACATAAATGAATATAGGTGTAATATTAGCGCACAATGAGTATGTAAAAAAAAACATCAACAAATTATCTACGTTTCGTCGCCGAGGCCGTGACCGCGAAAGGCTGCGGCTGCCGTTGCACCGTCCGCACCGACGACGCACGAGGCCGCGCCGATCGACAACTTCCGCCTGGACCGTGACGGCACCCTCTACGCGGATGCGGCGGGCGCGTCGAACACGGTCGGGAAGGGCGGCCCGTTGGGTCCGATCCCGCAGGACCAGGGCAACGCCCGGACGGTCGGGTTGGAGATCTGCAACAACGGGGTCGGCGAGCCGTACACCCCGGAGATCGTCGAGGCGCTGCCCGTCTACTGCGAGGTCCTCTACCGCAAGGGCATCGGCTCGTGGGGGTGGGAGTCGTCGATCCCGCAGCACCGCCTGTTCGCCCATTTCGAGTGGGCGCCGACCCGGAAGATCGACCCGGCCGGCCCGTCGCCGTGGTGGCAGCCCGCCGACCGGTACGGCCGTTGGGACATGGACATGTTCCGCGACGACATCCGTACCCGCATCCAACCCCCCATCACGACCCCGTCCGAGGAGGACGACATGTTCCGAGTGATCAAGAACAAGGACGCCGCCAGCCAGATCACGTGCTCGACGAACGGGCTGATCAAGGTGTGGCTCGACAACGGTCACGCGTCCGCCGCCGCGCTCCGTCGGGCGGGCCAGTCGGTGCCTGACGATCTCGCTCAGGAGGACTTCGCTTCGCACGGTCCGATCGTCGGGCCGGTCCCGGCCGGGCACGATCCGTACGGCCGTCAGCGCTGATGCAGGTCGGTGTTGACGCGGTCGATGTTGCTGCGTGGCCTGCCGCTGTCGCGGCGGTGTTGACGGCGTGCGGGGTGATCTGGCGGACCGCGATCCGCCCGGCGGTCCGCTGGGGCAAACGCCTGGAAACGACCGTGATCTTCGTCGAACACGAGTTGAAAGCGAACTCCGGCAAGTCGTTGCGGGACGCCGTCGACCGGCTCGACAAGGGCAACACCCGCTTCGACCAGATCGACGACCGTCTCGACCGGATAGAGCAGCGGCTCGGTGAACAGACCATCACGATCAACACCGGCCCCACCCCCATCACACCCCCCAAGGAGACCCCATGACGTTCGATCTCGCTACCCGGATCCCGCCGCGTGTCCGCGCCTGGATCTACACGGTCGCCGGTGCGGTCATCACGATCGAGTCGACGCTCGACGCGTTCGACTACGGCGTGATCCCGGCGAAGCCGACCGCGGCGGGCGTGGCTGTGCTCGCCGCGCTCGGCTTCTCGATCGCGCGTTCCAACACCCCTGTGCCGGAGCGGTCCGCGACCTGCTTTTGAGTCGGCTTGTGGGTAATAATTCTCTGAAACGTGCGTCTCTGTGTGTGTGTGAAGAGAGATAGTGAGATGTTATGATGTTACTCAATACATTAAGATGCATTCTCAATACATGAGTAACATGATCGTGATCGTCGTTTAGAGAAACTTAGAAATGAAGAACTAAATGCAGAAGTTACTTTAAAAGAACTACAAAAAAGAGCCCAGAAGGCGCCCCCTTAATGGGGCACTTTGTCTAGAACGTGCCCCCAATCTAGGGAGCCTTACGAACTGCATTGCGTAGGGTCTGAACTCTAAAAACAACTGGCCATGGCTCTCTCTCTACGGTCCTCACATTGGTGAGTCGTTTATTGTGTTAGATTTTAGACTTGAAGAGCACACTTGCAGGATCTGGATCAAAATTGGATTTTTGATAGATCTTTGAAATTGGTCGATCACGGTTAATCACGAGAAAGCCCAAACAATGGCGCTCAATTTGGGACACCGTAAAGGTAAAAAGGAAAATTGGCCCAACTTAAAACCAACAATGGGTGTCTAATGATCGTCTCTCCTTCATATCCATTTTTCGAGGGAATGGAGTAAAGATGAATCACAAGGGACTTAAAAGTGGTGGTGAAGTAGAAATAAAGTGGAATGAATTGACAAATGGATGGTAAGGCAATGAAAGTCATCTACAAAACCCTGAAGTGACCACATGATGTAGAATGTGAGGATGGGTCATACTGGGAGGAAAACTAAAGAAACAATCAAATTACTGTGAGGATGGGTCATAACCCTGAACTACCTAACACCGGTGGCTGCAAGATTCACCACATTAGAGAAATTGATGTCCCGGTTGGTCATCATGAATGAGGGTCAGCCTGACTCAAACCCATCATGTGGGCACTATTAATGAGCTAGATCGAAAGGATTAGAAGGATGAATAAGGAAGATCTCCAAACAAAAGCCATCTGACATGCTAAAGCTAAACCAAGATATCGATTCAAAGAAGACATGCTTACTAGTAATGGAAGGTTTTCCTGTTCACAGAGTTGAAGCAGATCATCATTATAAAGCCAATCATGAGTAATCATGAAATATGAAACCTTAAATTTTTATGTGATATATGTTGGGCTAAAAAAAAAATTTGTTGAAACGAATGTAAAAAAAATAAAATAATGAATACCAGAGGATAATATTGTTATGTTGAACCAACAATGGATCAAAAAATAATCTCATAGACTAGTCAACTCCACATTCGTTCAATCTAACAGCCAGTGGCGGGATGATGGGGTGGGAAGGGGGTGGGAGCTTTCCTTGGTTGAGAGGAAAGATGGGGAGGGTGAGAACTAGGCTAGGTGGAGGGGAGGAGAGGGCTGGGGGTGGAGCTAGCAGGGGGAGTGGTGAGGGAATGGATGTGCAGGTGATCTAGAGGGGGGTGAATAGATCAACCCCAATTTCGAATTCTACAGCAACTAATTAAAATGCAGAAAGTAAAGAATATGTTATAAATAGAACTTCTAACTAAATCTAAATTGATAGCTAGAATATCCATGAACGAATAGCATTCAACCACAAAGAACTCCAAAGAATATAGATCAGCCAACCCAATATCGTACCTGGCGTAGGTTTGATTCAAGAATCTCCTCACGCAAGGGTTGGTTTTATAGATAGGCGTAACATATCCTTCCGACTAAGTCTTTTGATATACCACTATGTTAATCATTAAAGAATAAGCAGAAGATGGGGAAACTATAGAGAAGATAACAGAACTAATTCAATTCACACAGATGCTGGAGTCAATCAACCAATTGTAATATTGGGCAGAGGTTCGATCAGAGATCTCCTCACGCAAGAGGTGGCATTACGGAAAGGCTTAACCTATCTTTCCAGCCACGCCTTTCTACATACCAATTGGTTGGAGACTCAAGCACAAGCAACAGATGAATATACCAAAAGTATCAAAGATTTATAGTAATCGATCCTAGACATTCATCTAAACGTAGGAAAGGGTAGATGATTAATCACACAGAATGCAAGGCAGTTTTAAGGTGGTTCGATCTCAAGATTGAGATCTACGTCCACCCCTTACTCAATTGACTAAGACTTCCGCTGACAAACAGCTTGAACTCTGCTGATCCACAGCTTCAAGGATAAAATCCCTATAATTCGCTGAGCTTCATAGCTTGCTTTCCGCTGAGCAACACAACTTGATGTCCGAGGATCAGATCCTCATCGTTGCCTCACAGCTTGACCCGCTGATGCACAGCTTACAAAAAAATTCAAAAGGGAAATTGAAAGACAACAAAAGAAAGACAGTAATGAAAAGATAGAATGTCGCTCACTCTGGGGCAATCTGACTCTAGATCTAATCCAGAAGTCAAGACAATCACAACCTCTGCTTTTCCTCTCTTTTCTCTCAGACTTCCTTCTTCACTTTCGGCACTCTATTTTTCTTTCTCACTCTCAGCAACAAGCTCTCTATCTCTCGAACTCTTCTCAGACTCTTCTCACGAACTCTCCTGCTCCTGATGCTCTTCTGCTCTCTTGCTGGAAATGATGACGGCTGAAGTTCTGAATCCAGAGGCTCACCCAGAGCTGTGCTGAATATATTTGCACGTCAGTCTGATCCTGGACATCCACTTTTCGCTGTCCCTTTCCATTTTTTTACTAGATCAATTTGTGTCCTTCACCATATTCCTAGTACTTGTTCTCTTCTTTATTTATTGAAGTAGCTGATGCTATAAACATGATCACATCTTCAAGAATTCATACTCATATTTATCTTCTAGTTCATCCACTTTAACAGCTTCCCTTTTTACTGTTACTTTTATTTGATTACTTATCCTTGTAGGTATTCTGCATATATCTATTAATTGTAAGTGAATCTTAATGTGTTTCAATGAACATGTTTTGACTTGGAGTTGTTAGAAAGTATCTTATTCTTCAAAATCCCTGCATGAATTAGTCTATTCCGTGAAACTTCTAAACATCTTCGAGATAGAGAGGGGATGGCCCTCTTGTGGGGAAGAAGGTGGTCGCTGACGCTGGCATCCAGTGTGATTCGTTTCCCTATCATAGGAGGGGGATCATGCCCAACCCGATTTGGTGTGACGCAGTTAAAGGGGGTCGTCGGAAACTTGGGAAGGTGCAAGGAGCCAAGGTGCTTTGGATGTTGGAGATGGGGTCATGTTCAGAAGTTTTGTTGACTTTGGGAACGGGAGTATGTGGGGCCCCAACCGGTGTTGTTTCTCTGGTAGTTCTTTGCGAACATACTCTAGAAGAAACCCCCCTCATGGCAGGTTGAAGTTTGTAGCTGGGAGTGTGTAAACACAGGGTTGTTTCCCTTGGATTTTCTCTGTGACCCGGCCTGTTGGCTTCGGCTATACCTGTGGGTGGCTCCTATTGAGGGGATGGCCGATGTGGAGGCGCTTAGAGGACTGCTGAACGCGAGAGCAAACGACAATGACCAGTGGGAGATCCTGCAGGTTTCAAGGACCGGATTTCTAGTGGTTACATGTCAGGAAGAGGAGGTGACGGCAGCGACAGATGTTGGATTCATTGCAGCAGACGGCGTTCTTTTGCATGTGAAACGTTGGTCCTTGGGGAGGGGGACCTTCCCCTTACTTGCGGAGGTAGCAGTCCGAATCAGATTAGAGGGGATCCCTCTCATCCTTTATGATGAGGAGGGAGTTTCTTTCCTAGTTAGGGGTTTTGCACGGTGATAGAAGGGAGTGTTAAGTGTACCCCGGCCATAGAAGATAGTTTCGGTTTCGGTGTCAGTTTCGGCTGGGTCCGAAACCTAAATCGTTTTGGTTTCGATGGAATCAGAAACACATGCTTCATTTCCAGTTCTGACGTTGCTTATCAGGAAGAGAGTCAGACTCACCATTCCTGACTCCATATCTAAATCATTTCTAGCCCTAATAAAATATGAGTCCACTCAACATTTTATTAAGGTGGCCAAAGGTCACGTTTCATTAAATAATGAAAGACAGGTACACAAACAAAAGGGGATGCTCTATCAAGTTGGTGGAGACACTCCTACCATCCCCAATAGCCCAAGAAATCTGGCAGCCCAGTTACAGAATAAAATTTTTCCAGCTGTACAGTTTCCTTCATATGGAAAACTCCCTTTGATTATTGTCCATGAGTCTACTTCACATATTATTGGTAATTAAGATTCTGAACCTAGAGTCAGCAGATTTCTTACAAACTGGTTCAAGTTGGACCAATATGTATCACTTTTTCAGGGTTACCATATGGTGTCCGATACCAATACAACAGACATGAAGTTTCCATATGCTAATCAGATGATGCATTTCACTTGGTTTCTTGATGATGTCCCATATATGGTTCCTAGTTTGTAAACTGATGGTTTTCTGTTTTATGTTGCTATTTGTTGCTGTTGCTACTGTTACATTATTATTGTTGTTAATATTAGTATTAGTATGAATACTAATATTATTAATGTGAATTTTAGTAATGCTAATAATAATATTCTTTGCCTGGTTACCTGGTTATTTTCCTCAAAAGTCTTATGGCTACATGTACTTAAAAAATGTTAGGGTTTTAAAGGTGTAGTTCCTGCTAGAGTTTTAAAGGTGTAGTTCCTGCATCTAAGCAACTTCTAACTACATGGTGCCTAGGTGATCTATAATTTGCATCTCCAATTATTTATAATGTTCTTTTGAAGTGTTTTGGAAGACAAATCTGTTTTGAAAGTTTACTTTTGGTGTTCTTCTAGTCCTGTTCCGTTGAATGGTACAGATGGAAAATGTTTGTACCGAAATCTAGATAGACATGGTCCTAGGGTGTATATTTTGTCAAAAATTACACTTCTTCTAAATGTTAATTCAAGCGTTCCCGTTTTAAGTTATGATTATTATTTTTTAAATTTACACAGCTACACATTCATGCATATGTGAAGAATACCCTTTAAATTTGTATGTACAAAACTCCCTCTATGATCATTGTATTAGTTACTGCTGTTGTCAGTCTACCGCCCACACAATGACACCACGTCAGGGGAAAAGATGTTGGTCCTGCAGATATATTAAAGCATCCTACAGATTGTCCTTTTGGTGACAATCCCCATTGATCTGAACCTGTTAAGAGGGTTTCTCTCTATCCATTCATTTGATTATTGATCTTCCCCTTCCGGCTTCAGCTTGCAAATGATTCTTTATAAGTAGTCAAACAATTTTGTTTGAGGAATATTTTGTTATTTATAAATAAGTTTGGCGTCTCGTAGCCGATCTTCTTGTTTAGTAGTCTCTTTTTGCTTTAGATTAGTGCATCTGCCTGTCTATTCGTTTAAATGCATGCTCTAATTACATTTTAATTATCTTAGTTAATTGTCTTAGTTGCATCTTTAATTGCCTGTTTGCTTGTTTAGATCGTGGTAGGGATCCGCGTGACCCCTACTGAGTCTGGCTGTGACTCACCCTTCCTTCTTACAGGTGAGCCGTCTCAGCCATCCGCCAGTGGTTCTCGTGGTTTCGGAGACCGCGTGTAGAGTGCCAGCCGTCGGTCTGTCCTTTTTGTGTTTTTGTCCGGGGTATGCCCCGTGTAGTTGTAGTCTTGTCTTTTCTTTCTTCTGTGGGACTTGTACATTTATGGTTATTGTTGTAAATATGGACTAGTTTATATAAATATCACTCTGATATTTTAAATTACTTCTACACTATTTTAATTAATCATTGCAAAAATTAACATTGCGCGCCTACGAATTCCAATTTCTAATGCAATCCCTCGACAAACCTCTCTAACCCTTCAGGGACCTCATTAGCCTCTTGGGTGGTGTCCCCAGTTCTTGGTAGCGGTAGTCTGATACTTGTATCGGGTTATCAGTACCCTGAGCTCTAGGTCATTACAGATGGTATCAGAGCAGTGTTGGGGAATTGTATCAGGAATTGAAATCCGCGTTGGTCCAGAGCAAGTCCCTTTGAGTCGTTCATTTCTGGCTTAGGGTGTTTCTTGCGAGTATTGACGTGTTTTCCATTGTCGTGCTTCCCTAGATTCAAGATGCCACCTCGTAGGCGAAGAGCCCCAGTTCCTTAGAATGAGGCTAGTGTTTCACCTGCTTCTACTATATCGGTTCCTGCCCAGGCTGCACCTATTCCTATTTCGTCCTGCGGAGTTACCCGGTGGTCATGGACGAGTGCTGAAAGAATTTTTGCTATTCCATCCACCAACATTCAAGGGTCAATCGGACCCAGAGGCAGCAAGGGAGTGGTTGGATGCCACTGAACGCGTCTTCCAGTGCATGGAGTGCGCCGAGGACGAAAGGGTTATGTTGGATTCTTATCAACTTCAAGGTACTACATGCACGTGGTGGACCACGGAGTGGGAGGTTGCCTTCCGTTCCCATCCGCTTCAACAGATCACATGGGCAGAGTTCATTGCTGCATTCGAACGCGTCTACACTCCAGACTGTCTGAAGTTAGTCAAGATGTACCAATTTCTAGAGCTGACACAAGGCGAGATGTTAGTGCTACAATATCAAGATAAGTTCATTGAGTTGGGCTGGTATGCACCCCACATCTTTATCGATGAGACTGTGAGGACTCAGCAGTTTTTGCGCAGACTGAAAGTAGAATTGAGCCTGCCACTGTTTGCTACCCGTGTAACTGAGTTGGATTTTATATACCAAGCCACCGTCGTGCTAGAGTTAGAGTTGGCGAGGACTCGAGGACTTCCTCAGACTGGGATGGTTCCATCAGCCATGCAGCATCAATCGCCCCACTAGTCATCTGTTCCAGGAGTTTCTCCCGCTTTCTCTCTTTCCGATGGTGCTTCCTTCCCGCAATCTCAGGGCAAGGGATTTCGATTTAAGAAGAAGAAAAAGAGGTTCGATCAGTCGACGTTTTCTGATCCGAGTCAGCAGTCCGTTTCCTCTGTTCGACCACGTTAGGATTTTGTTGCTTTTCAGCCGAGGTTATGTTCTAGGTGTGGTGGCAGTCATCTGGGTGTACCGTGTTCCTTGTCGGTTGTCTGTTATCGCTGCGATCAGCCGGGGCACATCTCCTGAAATTGTCCGTTGAGGCTGCAGACGGTGCAGTTCTCGCAGACTTCTCAGTCCCAGTAGCCACAATTTCGTCTTCCCCTGTCGCCTCAACCTAAACCGTTCCATCCACCAGTTCTCGCTCCTTCTCAACAGTCGTCTATAGTTAGCCATCCGCCGAGAGCTAGAGTTACTAACATCACTCGTGCGGAAGCGTTAGCGTCTAATCTGATTGAAGGTATGGTTTCGATTTATGATCGCTCAACGCGTGTTCTTTTCGATTCCGGTGCAACCCATTCTTTTATCTCCAAGGATTTTATTACGCGTATCGAAAATCCAGTGAATGAAGTTTCCTGTGACAATAATGCTCTCGGCATCCGACTAAAGTCATCAACTACGAAATTACCCTTTCCTAGATGATATTGTATGGTGAAGTCGAAGTCCTTGAGATACTATAGCCAGTGCCTTTCTCTCATATTCAGTTCCTTTTGAGAGAATAGATACTTGAGACTTTTGTGAATGGAGTACACGGTGAATTACTCTTCTTAGAGATAGTGTCTCCAAATCTTCAGGGCAAGCACTATCGCGATCAACTCTAAATCGTGAACTGGGTAGTTCTCTTCACACTTCTTCAACTGTCAGGAAGAGTAGATAATAACCTTCCCTTGTTGCAATAACACACATCTGAGGCCAATACTAAATGCATCGGTATATATCTCGAACTTCTCTCCTTCGATAGTGTTGTGTGAGAATGGCTGATCTAGAGGGGAGAGGTGAATAGATCTGTCCCTCTTTTTCGAGAAATAAATGTGACAATAGTGGAATAGAATGAACTACTTTATAATGTAGGGAGCACACACATACGATGCAAGCGTGTAAATAGATAACGGGCCTAGACAAGCATCTAGCAAAGAGCAATAACACATGCAAACCACAGGGACAAGGATATTTAAGGTGGTTCAGACTTTCTCTGAAGTCCTACGTCCACCCCTCACTTAAACCAAGTGAGGCTTCCTTAGTGCAACTGCACAACCCACTGATTACACAGCTTGACAACCCCCTGCCTTACAGCTTGCAGAGAGATTATCTCCTATCAACGAACCACTGTCACATAGCTTGATGGCATATAGGGCTAGATCACAGATCCGAGCACGCAAGCTTGATCTATCTTCCAACTATCACCGGTAGGGATGGTTCAAGTTTCAACAAGTACAAGAACAAAATAGAAAAAGAGTATTGAAGAACTCAGACAGGAAGAATGAGACTCAATGCCATATGCAAATGTCTTTATCTGAGATCTGGAGGGCTTGGTTTGCTGCTTTCAGATTCATTGCTTTAGTGACAGTGGCTTCTACTTGCAGAACAACGAACAGGTGGAAGAGGAGCTTGTGGCTTGGCTTCAAATCTTCACAACCGGCCCTGAGCTCTTCACCCTGTTCTCCTTCTTCTATCTTGTTTTATTCTAGTTCTGGATGCAGTTGGGCTTCTTACGTTCTCACTTTTCTCCAAAGGGCACAAGCCTCTCTAGCACAGTAGTAGCTTCCCCTCTCCCTTCTTTAGCCCTTTCTCATCTCTTCCATGAGGCACACTTGCACCACCACCTCATGTATGGAGGTGCGTGTCTCTTTCAATGACACCCAAGAGGGGGGTGAGTTGGGTGATCACCATTTTTAAGAAATTTTTACCCAATTTAAACATATATGATGAAAAGGTAGTTTAGAAATTATATTTTATATACTTAAGATTAGATCTTTCACAATCTATCAAACACAATATTTTCTTGGTACCATAGCAGAGGTATGAATCCGAAGATACTACTCACGTAAAATGTTATCATCCTGACAAAACATGCCTTGTCAATTCGAATCCACCATTGGATATACCAAAGATCTAATGCCAAAATGATAGATTATACTAGTCCATGCGATGAAACATGAAGGAAGTAATAGGCATGCACGATTACACAAAATGGGGGTAGAAGAAATGGATCAAACCACATAAGAGATAGTGATTTTTAGGTGGTTCAAATGCAACACTGGCTACTTACATCTACCCCTCACGATCCGTAAGGATTCACACACTATCTTGTAAGGAATTACAAGATCAACACACACACACACACGTATGGAGTTCGAAACTCCTACGATGGTGTAGAGGCACCAACACACACACACAGAGAGAGAGATCTAAATAGAACCACACACACACACGAATCTGAAGAGATCCACACACACTTGATGTTCACAGATTAAAGAAAATTACACCCTTAAAGCTCGAAGCAATTTAGAATAAGAAATAGAAATAAAAACTTCAGATCAAGGCTCCCCCTGAGTGAATGATGCAGATCTTGAACTGAGATTTGCTTCTCCACTTGATTGGCTTCAGAATGATCTTGAAAAGCTTGGATCATGATGAAGAGTAGCTGGACGTACCACTGTTCATGCAGGTTCTTGCAATAGCCTTCTTCCTCTCTTGAAAGCCTCCCTTGAATCCTCATGGATGATTATGGTTTCTTAACCTAAAGATGTGTTTTTATATCACTTGGGTTGGGCAAGGGATGGTCAAAAATAGCATCCCATGTTTTCTGGTGAGTTTGTTGGCTAAAGGACTCAAAAGTCCAAAAGGAAGGGCTTCCCACATTGTAGAGAATGGAAAGTCAACAATGGTTGCACATCATGGGTCGATCGACCGAAATATGTCGGTCGGTCGACCGATCTCTGTACTTTTGAAACTTTTTGGCTTTGGAAAATTCTATCGACCAAAATTAACACATCGATCAACCGAACTCTGTAATTTATCAGTGTTCTACATTCTGGGAAATTTGGTTGACTGAACAGCCTTCATTGGTTGACTGAAACTAGTTTTCTCTGCAAAATAGACTTGTTAGCCCAGAAATCACGCGAGGTCTATTATAGGAGCTCAGGTGAGATAATAAATTTAATTCAGAAGTCCACCCTAAAGGTAGGTACATGTTAAACCAAGTGCATGTTATTTGGTATTTATATTTTCTTTGATTCGATTTTATTTGAAATATAATTATTCAGGCTTAAGTCAGTGATTTATTTAACCCGATGATCTATGCTTAGAATCAGTTATTTATTTAATTACCATTTTATAAACATATTACTTTCTCTTTAATCTCTCTCTATTTTCTCTCTCTAATATCTCTCTACTCTCTCTCTAATCTCTTCGAATTTTATATAATAGTAATTTATTTAGTTAATAAATTTGACCCACTACCCTATGATTAAAATCTAATTCATGATATTAAAATATGATTCAGTTATTTTATGAAGTTTAATGACAAGTTTTAAATATTGAGATGACTATGTAATAAGAATGATAATAGAAATAAAACTGGGGAACCGCCTCGCCGACGAGGGATGCGATGGCTGCCGCTTGATCCGACATGGGAATGTACTTTGCCCCTGGCTTCGAGAAAGGCGTGCGCTCCACCCTCGCCCGTCTTGGTTAATAAAACCCTAGCACTCTCTATAACGGCAAAACCGGTTCGTCGAAAGGGAGACGTCCCGCCCGGTCATCCACCTCGATCACCCACAAATCCGGATCGCGCCGGCGATAGCGGTCGATATAGGCATCGGCCTCCGCCGCCTCGACCGGATCCGGCCCCGTGCCCTGGAACCAGGCGCGCCGCCCTTCCGGATCGCGGGTCTCCGCCAGCACCGCGCAGCCGAGGTCGCGCCGGTCGAGCCGCACCAGCACGCTGCCGGCCACCGGGTCGCCCTTGTTCAGGACCGTCACGGCGATGCCGGCACCGTCGCCGCGCCGGATACAGGCCTTGACCCAGAGCGCGGTCTGCAGCCGGGGCTCTACCATGGACGGCTCCGCTGCCCCGGTTCCGGCTTATGGCCGCTCAGGCCTTGGTCGCCTGATAGAGGCCGCGATGCTCGGCCATCGGCTGGAACTTGTTGGTGATGCCGACCACGGTCTCGGCGCCGCCGAGATAGAGAAAGCCGTTGGGCAGCAGCTGCTTGGCGATGCGCTCCAGCACCATGGTCTTGGTCGGCTGATCGAAATAGATCAGCACGTTGCGGCAGAAGATGATGTCGTATTGGCCAAGGCCAGTGAGGTCCTGCAGCAGGTTGGCCGTGCGGAAGGAGATCATGTCTTTCAGTTCCGGCTTCACGGCCCAGGCCTCGCCCTGTCACGTCCTTGTCCTGCGGGTCCATGGGGTGACCGGCTTGGTAGGCACTCACGGCGTTCAGAAGCGCCGAGTTGTCGTCCTCCGCGGAGAGCTGCGAACGGGTGATGCCACCTAGGACCGAGGCCAGCTCGGTGGTGTTGAAGGCGCCGTGCTCGTACAGGGAGTGGGCCTGCGCCTTGTCGTTGTCGCCTGCTGTGCCTGCGGCGATGCGTTCCTCCAGACCCGAAATGTCGTTCGAGTACTGCTGGCGGCGCTGGTCACGCAGCTCGTTGACCTGGCGGTTCACCTGGTCTCGCACCTGCGAACGCAGGTCATCGGGAATCGACGGATCGGAGTCGATACTGGCCAGAGCATGTACGCCGGCCGTGGTGCCGTTGGCTTCGTACACGCCCATCAGCGACTGCGCATGCTGGTTGACCAGCTGAGTGCGGGCGTACTGTGTGATGGCCTCGCGGCTTTGCTGTGGCAGACCTGAGAACAGCGGATCGTTGGCATCGTTCAGGCGCGTGAGCGTGCCGTTCGGGTCCTGCTTCGCATAGCCACGGCCGGCGGCCTCACCGATTTTCTGGTCAGCCTGCCGGGCCAGCATGGCGGACTGTTCCG